>CM017444.1:7903751-8077632 GCA_007726485.1 Eragrostis curvula | reverse complement strand
AGGTTAAGGATTTTTATGGTTGGATATATCTTTGTTCAATTCTCACAATTGTCATTGCCATTGTTCATCCCGCATCGCTCTATTTCATCTCTTTGTCATCCTCCAGATCAAGAAACCGTCTACATTCATTGTATCTACCACGTGCAGTCAAAAGAAAAGAAATTGAGCATTAAACGTCGAATTAATGCATTTCCTTTATTTCCCTCTCTTTCCTTCCTTTCTCCTACCAACCCCATGTCTCCCTACAAGTACCAGCACCTCCCCACGTCCTCCCCACACCCACAAACCCTCCCCATGCCGCCAGGCTGCCGCCGCTACTCGTCATCCTCGCGTCCAGCACCAGCACTGCAAGTTGCCATTGGCGTTCCCGCTGATCTACCCAACGGATTGAAGCCAAATTTCACCAAAAGGTGCGCCTATACATCCTCTACATCATATCCAAATTTGGTGGCCAGAGGAGCTCTGAATCCTCCAGGATCTGCATCTCAACAACCGTCCCTCCCTGATCTGGATCTGTCCAGCGCGCATAATGGTAATTACATCCATGTTCCAGCCATTTGATTCGCTTATTTGTTTCACCAACCATACCAAATTGTGTTCCAGCAGGTTTTCTTTCATTCCCATGAATATCTCTCCTTGATTTGTTCCCCTGCCTCCAGGAACGCAATGCCACTCTCAACTGTCACAGAACGACCTCATCACGATCCGACCAATCGATCTCCTTTTCAGGTGAGCCCATGGACAAATCATCCTGTCTCTGTCGTGTTCCACACCCTTAGACACATTACTGTGAAATTCTTGTCCCGAAATGTGTAGCCAATTGACGGGAACGCGCAATTCTTTCATTGTCTGTACACAGCCTTTTTGTACAGTTTTCAGAAAAAACCTTGCCAATTGAATTGATCATATCTTTTTGTTTGTAACTCCGATTTAGGTGATTCTTGCGCCTAAATCTTCGTCTCATTGTAACCTATCCAACCATAGTGTTTTTATGATATGTTTGTTCTGTTTGGTGTACTGTATTTATTTGTTTGTGCCTTTTCTTTTATCGATAGTTAGTTCGAATGGATGATGACGTCGAGAAGCGGTATGAGAATACGAAGAGCAAGACAAGAGCACTAAGCAACATTATATGAACAGGCAAGTGTCCTTGAACATCTTGCTCCTATTAGTGTAGTTGGTAGTACATTCCTTGGATGCACTTGTCTAAATATGAATCATGTGCTATGGTTTACTAGATATTCCACATTATTCCTTGTCGCCTGTTGGGGGGTTTCTTGGTTATGGGTAGTTTTCATGCTTAGCCTTGCTGTATGTTTGGGTGGGAAGTGTCCTTAATTTTGATTAATGATCTATGCAACTAAAGTGGGATGGTAATGGTTAGAAACATGGTGATTAGGAATCTGAGCATGATGGTTTGTTTGGTATGGTGCCGTCGTGCACGAGACTTTGGTTGGTGCTTGTACCTGCTTTAGATTCTAAGGACCGGTTCATGGAGCATGTAACCCAGCATATCCGCGCCATCACAAGACTGCGATGGGAGCAGTTTGGCCAATTAATTAGATGTCTCCTTATTCTGTGTGCACCATCCGGTGGTCTAGTGGCGCAAGAGGAGGCTTCTGCAGCGGAGGTAAAATAGACTCCATATGCTGTTAGCGGTGGAACCTTAGCGGGTGCATACAGGATTTGGAAGCGCTTTGTAAAGGCCTCGTAGTGATCTCCTGACCGCACACCATAGGAAGTGTGCAGTGGCATAATGGAGGTTTTAGTCACCGACGGGTGATGAAATCACGACTTGTGGATAAAGTGATGCAACCTCTGCAGAGTGTAAAACTGTCTTGACAGCCGTGCTCACGGTCACGAGCAAGCCTGGACTTATTCATGATTAGTTGGATGGTTTGGTTGGTTGCTAGTCGGGTGGTGGGAACCCGATTAGTTGGTAGCCAGGTGGTGGGAACCTGGTGAGCGGTTGTATGTTGGTTTTGGGGGTAATCATCACACTTAGTAATTAGGATGCTTTGATATAGGAGTTCATATTAGGATTGCATAGATGCAACAATTGAGTTAAGCCTTTCTTGATTTAACCTTGCATATCATACTTTCCTCCACTTGCTGAGTACGATATGTACTCATACCCTTGTTTTTTCATATATTATTGTTGCTCAGTGAGGAAACCAAAGACTATATTGAAGATGGTGCATGGTCGCGTTGCCGCCAGTCGATTGCCTGTGGAGCGCCCTTGAGCTTTCTTCCGCTGTTGTGCTTAGAACTCTGATTTGTTTTATTTATATTATTTTATTCGTATAGAACTGTATATCACTGATATTGTCACTGCATGTATGATAAAACAGATCCTGACATACATGTAGAATGCATCTGATTTATGCTATATAAAAATCAGGTGTGACAAACATGCAAGGCATATTATCTTACACAAACGAAGAGAACTAAGCCACTCTCATTCTCTTACACGGAAGAAGAGAAGCTGCCTTAACATCATCAAGAAGGGCTACCATCTACTCAAGCATATTCGTCTACTTTGTTTACGATTTTTCTGGTTCGATATGTGGGTTGTTACAATTTTATTAATCGCTAGTCGTTGATAAAATTGGAACTCTAAGGTTGTTTGTGATTCAAGTCACTATGCGCGTACTCTATGTTATATATGTATCTCTACTATTATTTTCGTTGTGAGTTCACGTGCGTCGCAGGCGCGCTCTCTCTCCTGCCGTAAAATTCGGCGCCGACAGGTGGGTCTCTTCTCCAGGCATGTCTCCTCGCGCGCCCGCTCCACAAAAAAGAAAAAAGAAAGGAAAAAAGCCCCCTCGACCTAGCCGCCGTCGAGCCCGCCCGCCCCCACCGTGCCCAGGACGAGCGCCGTCCCCCTCTCCCCCTCCTCGGCGTCCTCCTCTTCCTCCTCTTATCGCCGGGGCGCAGAGGTGGCCGGGCGTTTCGATGTGGAAGGCGCATGGGCTTGCGAGTTGCGACGAGATGGACGACGGCGTGGAGGAGAGTTCCTCGAAGCGCCGGGAACGGGGAACACCAACCCGCAGCCGCCTTCTCTGGCGTCGGCAGCAATCCCACCTATTCCCACAAGCGCAAGAGACCTCCGGCCTTCTACGCCCCGCATTCTGCATCGCCTCCGCCTCAGCCTTACTCCAAGAGTACCTGCAGAACAAGGTAATGGCTAACAGCCTGGCCATTCGGCTGTTTGTCCACCGATCTAGGCTTCAGATTGCCTTCTGCATGATTTATTCTCAGTCTCCTACACGGCTTTCTTAATCAGGTGCACACGGAGGAATACCTGAAAAGCCTCAAGAGCAGCTTCAGGATTGCCGCCGTTGTAGAGGTACGAATGTACGATTGTTCAGAGGATTCAGAATTGGCTTGATTGGTGTCAAATTAGAAGTGCAGTTAGCAAGTGACTGATAGATGTTTTATTTTTATACCATATTTGGTCCCTCATGTCGCTCTTATTTCTAACTGGATTGTGAGATGCCTACAAAATGACTGCATACACCTTTGTCACTGTAAGGTTTACAATTTTGTATTACACAACTCCAAAATCCAAAAATATGTAGACTTGTGTCAGTGATGCAAGTACCTGGTGTTAGTTGAAACTTAAAAGTTTTTTTTCCCCCTAATATTGATGATTGGTATTCTCTTGTGCTAAACATTCAACTTTCTGCAGTGCATCGTTTTTATTGATAATGCTGGAGCTGCATATTAAGAAGTCTAAATTTTTTATTTAGTTAACACATCTAACAGTTCTGGTTTTGTTTCAAATTAACTCACAAAAAGGCAAGATGATTTAGAAATTTTTACTATTGACTGTAGGGAGTAATAGATAAAAACATGATTATTTATTTTGTGCTACTTGCTTAACCTTATTAATTTATTTGGCAGAAACACTTGGTTAAACTCGAACTAGCTCTATTTTATCTGTCACAAGGCAACATCGACAATGCATACCATGCAACCTGAAGTGTTCACTTATACGCTATTTTCATCTGTATTGTGATTATACCTACTGCAGACCTGTAATTCTTTTCTTATATATAGTGTTTCTGTGGCCTGAAAACTTGATTATTTCTTTTGTAGTCTCACTCATGGTTTGATTCGATGGTGGCGGCGGCAGTGAAGGTTTCTCCATGTAATCAGGTACAGTTTGAAATTTATTTTACTGCTAATTTATAATTTAATTTCTTCTGAAATTGTTGGCTGTCAGTTCAGTGGTTGGGAAGATGCGAGATCCCTCCTGCGATCTTCGCGGAGGATCCTTTGAGAAGGTAGGTGGATTCGGCTAGCTGGTGCTAAGCATTGGGAATTCAGCTTCAGGTTCCATCTAAAAAGAAAAGTCTGCTTCAGGTTAGTCTTCTATCCTCTCCCACATTGATCGATTTCCAATTGCTCTAGACTACATTGGTTGATTGATTCTTAGTTAGGCTGATTTCTTTGACAACGATTCTTAGAAGATTGTTTCATGTGCGTTATGCTTTAATTAGTCAAGCCTGAAGCGCCTTGATTTAGGACAATATTGCAACATATATCCTGTAGTACTTTATATTATGGTTTTTAATTTAAACACATGTTGATAATAACTGAATGAGATGTAAACTTGACCATGCACTAGGAATACCTGAATGAGTAAGTTTATCCACTATCTACTGAACACAAGTTCTTCAGTTACCCTACTACTAAACCTTATTAAGCTTCAGAGTGAACATGGCCATTGGATTGATATGGTTAATGTTGTGGTTGCAGCTGACATGTAAGAACAGGGCGCCGATTATGATGGACCTTCTTAGTGAGCCAAGGCTCGTAAGCAAAGTCCATAGTGTTGCAAATCCACAGCAGTAGTATGCGCTGCAAGTAAGTTGTTGGACTGCATAGCCTTGCTTATGATTACGACCGTCTGACAGAAAAAGGATCGTTACTGACTTGCCTATTCTGTTTTATTCTATTGTGAATATGCCCACCATCATTTGAAGGACATGCTCAGCAATAAGGTGTATGATGTATCAGGAAGGGGACACAGTGATGAGATTTTATCTCAAGCTGCAAACAAGCACAGGTTTGTCACTTGTTTCAAGAGACAATTGTATTTTTCCACATTTCATTTGAGTTTCTTGTTGAAAATAGTAGCCAGAGTCGATCAACAACAATATTTGGTGCAGAGCGTGAGTCCTAAGTTGGAGTAGAGAAGAGTTCTATTAGTTGGTTCTGCTCGTGGTAATTGGGACGGAGAGCGACGGGCTTGCTGTCTTCTAAATTGTACTCAATTTAGTTCATGGGGTCTAGCAGATTGCTTAAAGGCTGCACGACTTAGTACTTCGGTGGATGTTCCATGGTGATTGCAGTGTCCTTTCAGTGCTGTGCAACTCAATGTTTTATAAGTTTTTCTTCCTGTGTTTTAGAATCGTGCCAGGCTGCCAACTTACCTTAAGATCCATGCAATGTGGCAAAAAACTGTGACTGAACTGATTTCCTTTGTTATTATGAAATGCAAAAAGATATAATCTATTTTTTACTGCCCACTGCATTCCTGACAGGATATTTGACCCCTCACCAAGTATGAAAGTGTTAACTTTTCTGTAAAAATTTACTCCCTGGGCTCACTTCAATATGAAAAAAATGATAGTTTTGGTGATATGTCAGGCCTTAATAGAATTGCTTCCATGTACATTATGTGAGTATATTCAGAATGATTTATTCATTAGTTTCTTTGGAGCCGACACGTTTTAATCCATGTCTTAAAGTGTGGCGGTGATTTCTATCTTCACATTCAAAATCATTTCTTACCATATAATTTTTGAAACTGTGACACAAAAACTCTGTATTGCGTCTAAGACTTTTGGCATTTGGTTAACCGATAGACATAGCTGATACCAGCACATTGTTGTTAAAACTTTCAGGACATAGAGTGTTCATAAGAGGATGGTGCGTTAGGAAGTATTTATAAGGAATGAGGGCAGAAATCTCACAATGTACGAGCATGCAAGAAATACGAGGAGTGTATGGCCTATATTGCGCATTTATCAATAAATCATAATTTTCTCTGACATATAGCAAATTTTTAATGTTGGTGATATTACATACATGTTGTTCTAAAGTTGCTACCCTTGATCAATGGGTTATATTTATTCGTCAATATTAAACTTGATGTTTTTAGAGTTTGTTACGAAAACACGTGTCATGTGTTGTCAAATGTTCAAATTCAAGGTGTATCCTACTGTTTGATATTTCAAGGTAAATTCTACTGTTTGATTCTCCAGCTATTGTTATATTTCTTAAGAGATAAGAATTATCCTGAAGTTCTTTTTGCTCTTGGGGACATATTTACAGAAATTCAAAACTTAAAGAGGGACACATCTCTTATGCTCTTATTACTTAGTTCAGTATCTTTTCAGGAACAAATCTTCTCTTTTCAAGAATCTTTGCTCTGTTTTCTGAAGCGAGGGAGATATTCAGAAGCACACATGTGGTCTGTTCAGGAAAGATTTTATTTCTAATTTTCTGTGGAGGAACTACAAGCAGGATTTGGACATCTTTGCATCAACAAGTTTTTTTTGTGTTGGAGCTACTGGAGCTGTTTTGTTGAAACTGACCACCAGCTCGATGCTTGTCATCTTTGCATCGAGAAATTTGTGTTGTAGCGCGTCCCTGTAGCAGTAGTAATTGTAGTTGAAATTTTTTTCGTAATATGCAGCCCTTATGTAACAAGAATGGTCAAACATTTATGTACAATATATCATCCGAATCAATACACTACTACTGCTGGTAGCAGTTCAGTTTCAGCGTCAGCGTTAGAATTCAGGAGCGAATGAACTGTAACTGAATTAGTTCCTATATTGCTTTGCCTCACATCTGGATAGCCAGCGGATGCGCTCATGTCGACCGGGCTCGCTGCCTCGGTTACAAATACGTGAACACCGCCACTCCCAGCCACTAGCCTGCCTGCGACGCTAGGTCGAAGCAGAACAGGGGTAGTCTGGTCAACTTTTTTTTAAGGATTTTTGTTTTATTTAAATTCAAAAATTGTGCTTAATTTAGTGGATGGCATCCGGAAAGAGGGCCTTGGAGGCTGCAAAGCCTATAAAAAAGACCGGTTTCAGAATTGGCACACCTCTTTTGCAAATGCCATAAAGTTTTTTTCATGAGCAACTTTTAGACATTTACTTGAATGGTTCAAATTCAATTTGTTTGTAGATTAAGATAAAAAAAAATTTGTATATTTTTTTAAAGAGCCCGTGGCAACGCACGGGCACTTTTGCTAGTTAATGTATATATATGTTCAAACAATATTAACATTGATCCACCACGGTATACATCGTCGGAGCCTTATGCTTATCTTCTCACTCTTCAAATGTCAAAGCGATTGCAGATTTAATTAGGTGTATCCCGTATATAATCCATTCTCTCAGTCCACTTCTTCCCATGATCCAATCCAATATAGCATATATAACATATCGAATTAGGATCCACAACTCGTATATTTAGAGAGTTGATGGGCCGTGTTGAACGCGCGGATTCGATCCCATTAACTATCCAACTTGTGCTGACATCGATCAGTTCCTTCCACGACACCGCTGAAGGGGATGTTGTACCGGCCAGATCAAATGCAATGCAAGTAACCTAAGGTCAACCAGTGCAAACCGCGTCTCTCACCCTATATAAAGTCATGCGGAAACGAGTCTCACACGGCAGGATCGGGAGCAGCTGGAGGGTATTCGGACTCCACCGCCAAGAGAAGCAGCAGGTCGGGGAAGGAAGGCTGACGGCCACTGAACTTCGCCAGGTAAAGACCTGTGGCGCTTCTCCCCTCTTCAAAATGTTATCCTACCATTCTTGAAAGTTGCAACCTGCATCGAGCTAAATTGAACGGGGCGCAGGGACTGTCATTAGGCCACTCTCAATGGCAACTTTCATTTCATTGTTTCCAAGACAAATTTTAGGAAAGAGAGTCACCTTCCTTTCATTAGAATGAAAGACCTCTCACAAGAAATGAAAATTTGCCTTCTCTTCCTTCATAATTACATTGCCAAGTCAGCAAAAAATGCATATGTGGTATATAATTTAATGCAAATGAAAGGCCCCATTGAGACTGGCCTTAGGAGACCGTGAATCTTCCCTCGGATTTATGTTCTCATCAATGATGACTAATATTTTCTTAGCTGGATTTTTGTGTCCAAATATTTTTTAAAAATTCCAAACAGTGTTCCATCCGTTGGATGAAGCAAATGTATATTTTCTTAGTTCAAATTGCCACTGAGTATGATCAGCGTTTTGTAAGGATGAAGGATATGATCACCGTATGCATATGTAGGCCCCGTTTGAGAGGGTTCTTGCCGGCTTTAGCTTCATGCCACAGCGTCGGATAATTTCCTCATAGTGGTCCATTAAGACCCCCACCCAATAACAATTTTAAGTCAACATAGTTGCATGAGTCCAAATCCATTCCAAATGATGAATCCTATTGGGCTCGACTAAAACATGTGCCAACTTCAAATATAATCTCAAGGCAATTAGTACACGGTCGTTGTTGGACTTCGGAGTGTCTTCAGCGGCTCGGCTGATTTACTGCACAAGCGTGCAGTAGACACGTGGGGTTGGGCCCACGTGTTAGTGACCACACACTAAGTCATCTGATCCCTGTCCCCCAATCAGGGTCCTTGCGCCCATTGCCACCAATGCATTGAGTCGCTTGATCATCTCTTGGTGGGTTGCTCGTACAACGTATCGCAAAGGGGTGGCGAAGGAGGTTACCGCGGCTTCGACTCGATGGTCTTGGTCACAGCGTGTAAGATTTGGAAGAAAATGAACGGGAGGGTGTTTGGTGTTGGGCTTTCGCAGCCCCCTAACTTGACTTCTTGTATTTTTCAGAGGCCCACTTGTGGGGCCTTGCGAGATTCCGTAGTTTATCGCGCCTCCTTAGTTCTTTAAATGTAGGTTTAGGTTGCTTCTTGGCCTCGTTATATTTTCTTGTAAATCAACCTACTAAGGCCCTGTTTGGGAGTTGTGGTTTTCAAAAACCATAGTATTGTGAAACTGTGGTTTTACAAACTGCATGCATGTAATACCCCAGTATTCAAGAACCAGAGTTTTTTAAAGTTTTGAGATAAACCGAGCTGTGTTTGGCAATTGAAGTTTTCTTTTTTGGTAGTATTTCGTTTTTTCTGAGAGCTGGCCTTTGAAGCATTCCTATGAACTTGGACGCGTATACAGATGTTGAGCTTGACTCCTGACGTGTCCATGGAAGACTTATCTATAATATATACTAGTTCAAAAGATAACTCCGGCGTTCAAAATTCAAAGGCTTTCCTTGATGCTAGGATCTACTAACAACTTCTGCAAGATTGTTCTGCACCTTTACATCCGAACGAGTAAATCACAGCTAGAAACATGATCATTCTCACCACTCCATCCACATACGCATAGGAATATAGACTTCCAATACTCAAAACTGCGTGGGGAAATATTGTGAAGCGGAAGCAAAAGAGATGATGAAGATCTGGCTCTGATCACTAGTATACATTGGGTAGTTCGTCCAGGAGAGCGATACGTGTCAGAAGGTTCGAAAGGTCAAGAATTAAGCTGCAAGTGGATTGAAGCCTGAATCTGCAGCAGCAATTGGATCAAACAGGGCACAAAAGCAATGGATTTCCCTTTCCGCGGCGTCGGCAACCCTTTTTGCCATGGCAACATCGGGAAGATGAAAGACACGGGCTGAACTCCTAGTCCGCGCAGCTCATACGGGCGGTAAAAAAATGACAGCGCGGCCAAAAAGAAAGCGTGCGCATACATTTGCAGCAGCGTCGTCTGTTCAGTTTAGAAAAAAGAGGTTTGTGGTTGAGTTTTCAATACTGCAAAAAAACTGTGGTTTTGAGGATATTGCAGTTTCCAAAACTATGTAACTGATTGAATCCAAACACCTCCAAGGTCACAAAAACCATGGTATTTTTGGAAACTGTAGTATTCTACCAAAACTTTAAAAAAACTGAGCATCCAAACAGGGCCTAAACGTTTGTTCCCGGGGCACTAAGCCTCGTGGCTAGGTCGCTTGTTTTGTCTCCTCTTTTAATGAAATATGCGCAAAGCCCATTCTAGAAAGAAAAAAGATCAATTAGTCATCAGAAATATCTAGTTCAATATTTTTGCAACCTGTGAGGTAAATTATGTGTCTGATCTTGATTCTGTCCATGTGTAATCACAGGAAGTACAACAATGGCTGCTGAATGTAGCAGGCGTGAGAACATCGAGAGCATACTTCAAGATGTAAAAGAAGGAAAAGCAGCACCATGCGACCTACCATTTAAATTTTTGGAAGAATAGGGATGAAAGCAGTCGGGAAACGGTCGGAAAAAGGCTAAATCATTTTCAATTTCATATTTTTTCTCGGTAGCGAAATCGGTAGCGGTACTTGCGGAAACAAATACGGCGTCGGTATTACGGGAATATCGAAAATGAAATTACCACGACAGAAATATGCGGTATCGGTCGGGAATCGATATTAAATATCGGAAACACAAATGTGTATAAAAATATCAAATGTGAATATATATTGTTGGTATTTGAAATAAATATAAATGTATCATAAAAGACACGGACATTTGAAAAGATATGTTCAAATTTAAATAAAAAGGGAGTCTCGATTTCACGTGATAGGAAAGAGCATGGATTCCTTTCCCTTATTGCATTTGGTTTTCCCAGTGAAGCCGATCTTTTTTGGCATGCGGGAAGGGGATCCTAAGATTAAGCTTAGACCACTCTTAATTTATTGCCTATTTTAATTTAGAATATAATATATATATTTGATTGGCTAGACTAATATAAAACGATAAAATATCACGGTAATTTCCGTCTTAAAACAGAAATTGTCGGAAACGATCGGTAAAGTCTAAAATCATTTTCATTTTTGTTTCCACCAAATATTTTTATTTTTGTTTCCATTTTCTCGATATATCATTTCCAACTACTACGGTCGGAAGAAGTCAAAAACGAGCCTCAGTTATCCGATAAATTCCGTTTTTGCTTTCATCCCTATGGAAGATATTACCAGCCACTTCTCCGATAAGCGGAAACTAGGTGCAGGTGGTTTTGGAGCGGTTTATAAGGTAAACAAATAATTGCCTTTTCCATCTGTCAAGAGAAGTATATGTATATTTCAATTAATTCACAAATGCACGTCCATACTAATTACTAACAAATGACATTAAACAGGGAATACTCAGCAATGGGGAAATGGTTGCTGTGAAGAAGCTTCATTCTTTTCCTGGAATCGACGATAAACAATTTGAAAAAGAGGCTCGTGCTTTGACGTTCAAGCACGAAAATATAGTTCGCTTTCTAGGATCCTGCAATGAAACACGACTGGCGACGATCAAACATGAAGGGAAAGACCTTGCTGTGCACGAGAAAGAAATGTTGCTTTGCTTGGAATATATGACAAAGGGAAGCCTCGAGAGTCGTATTGAAGGTTGAGAACTTCTTTATATCTCTCTTTTTTCCTCTTGATCATAGTATTACATATTTTCTAGGGCGCGCTCCTATAATGGTACGATAATAGCATCGCTAGAGTCCACAGTTTCTATACGTCTTTCGCCACATAAAATTGTCATATTTTAAGGTCCTACATCTGTTGGATATCTCTTTTTCATTGCGCTTACAGACGCGTCTCGTGGCCTGAATTGGGACAAGGGCTATAAAATAATTAAGGGGATTTGCCGTGGTTTACATTTCCTTCACGAGGAAAGCCAAATATCTCCTATTATACATGGAGACCTGAAACCTGCCAACATATTGCTAACCAACGAGATGGTTCCGAAAATTACGGATTTCGGTCTTTCAAGACTCCTTGGTGAAGAAGCATCGCGAATCTACACTAAGTATAACATGGGAACACCGTAAGTTGATGCCCCAACACCCCAATAATTATAGTATGAGTAAATTTCACAAACCCACCAAAATTTTGGTTTATAGTCACAAACTCATCAAGTATAATGCATATTTCACAAACCCACCAATAATTTGAGGTGTTGTTTCAATAAACCACCATAAATCTAACTTATGGTACTCTGGTCCGACATGTCAGTTGCATGCTCATCCATCAAATTCCTACGGTCTCGCATTTTTTACTATGTAGCTGGCATGTGGGACCAGAATATGAGATACAATATAAGTTAGAAATATGTTGGTTTCTTGAAACAATACCCCAAATTATTGGTGGGTTTGTGAAACCTGCACTATATTTGGTGGGTTTATGAATATAAAACTAAAGTTTTGGTGGGTTTGTAAAATTTACTCTTATTGTATTGATACTCAGAAACACGGATTTATGGTGCTTCGTGTTGCTTGCAGTGGTTACATGTCACCTGAGTACATATTCAGGAAAAGAGTCACAAAGAAGTTGGACATTTTCAGCTTGGGTGCAATAGTCCTAGAGATGATCACCGGAGAGAAAAACTACCCATGGAGCAATGGAGCGGAAAGGCCGGAGGACTATGTTGAGAATGTAAGAAATTCTGTCCACGTGCATGGTACATACTGTGATGTCATATTTTGCCCCCTTTGCATACTTTCCTAGTTCTGAACTCCAGTTCGACAGGAGGTTCAAAAAATGGAGGAAACGCCTGCAACAATCGAACCCCGCATCTCTGGAAAAGGATTGCAAACAAATAAAACAATGCATTGAAATAGGACTAAAGTGTGTGAAAACTGAAGAGAAGGAAAGGCCCACAATAGAGGAAATTATTGAGAGCCTTAACAATTTGGATAGTATGAATGGCGAGTCTTCAAGACGGAATGTCCCTGTTAACAACATTCCACTGAATAGTTCTCCAGGGCAGAATCCACCTCCACAGTCCAACCAATCAAATGGACAAAGGTGCCTAGCTTTTACTATGTTTTTTTTATTATATGTATCTCTATTTTAGGTCATTCTGAAATCTCAGATGACACAAGTTTCTTTCTTCATGTTTTATCATCGTATATTAATTCCTTTATAAGAGAATGTCGGCACATGCATGTCAGTTTTTGCATTCCTTGTGGACATGTAGACAGTTGGAACATCTTTTTTTTAGAGTAAATTTCATAAACATATGAATATTTGCACCTAAGTAACACAAAACTATGACTTCAATTTCAGAAAACCACGACTATTTTTTATCTTTTATAATGCAAAACTAAGACTTTTAGGGTTGGCCTCACGCATCAGTGTCACATTTTAGTTTTGATGAAATGCGTGACTAACACGTGGATCCGGATCCAAAAGTCGTGGTTTTGTGTTACAAAGGGTGTAAATAGACGTAATTGTTTTTAAAAAAAAATGATCTCAAAAGTCATAGTTTAATTTTGTATGTCTGGGCATGTAATTGATTATAATGAATGCACCAAAATATGGAGTAACGAAATTATGAAATGACTATTACAAACATGCACGTCAGCAGGGATCATGCCATGAGTTTATTGAATAATTAGCTCCATATATATTTGGTCCAAAGTCCATGGTTCCATTTTTTTTCTTGTTACTTAGCACAATAAGTACTGGTTTCTTTTTCAGCCTTGAGGATACCGGAAGATCATACTATCCTCCATTATTTTTTTCGTTTATTTATAACGATATGTATTTACAGAACTAGTAAGTGGGTATGTGCTGGATGCAAAAGCCCGATTGTTAATGAAGGTAAACTCATGGCTATGGGCTCAGACTGGCATTACCGGTGCTTCAAGTGCTCTGCTTGCAATAACCCAATACATCACAATTCTAGGGTACAATAAAATTGTGTTATTGTCATTTATTCGTGTGTCTGAATTAGATCAAACTATCTGATGCTAGCATGTTTCTTTTGTGCAGTTTTTTCCAAAAGACAATCAGCCATACCACGAAGCATGCTACAACCAGCGTTTTACTCCCAGATGCTCTGCTTGCAATAACCTCATACCTCCCAATACTCGGGTACAATAAAATTGCGTTATTGTCATTTATTTGTGTGCCTCAATTAGATCAAACTATCTGATGCTTGTATGTTTCTTTTGTGCAGTATTTTGAAAAGGAAGGTCAGAAATACCACGAAGCATGCTACAAAGAGCGTTTTAATCTCAAATGTGCTAAGTGCCATAACTTTGTAAGTGTTCAAGTGCATGGATGATCGTAAAAGTATAAACTAGCTAGATCGAATTACTTTTCTCGATACGTCTGCTGAACTATTGTTGTTATGTTTTTCTACCTCCAGCTTCCATCGGATGGAAACGGCAGAATGGAGTGGAATGTAGGTCCGTCGGGGGAAAAGTACTGCAAGTTCCATCCATTGTGACTTGACTGCTTACTTGGTCAGCTGCCTTCGTGGGAACCCTAGATCCTGATCTCATGAGGAACCTGATGGCAGCGTTGCGAATCGTACTAAGATTCCATTATATTCAACAAAATTATGTTGTCCATTTCGTTTTGATGTTTCAAGAGTGAGTAATATGAGTGCTTATTTGGTCGTAATAAATAATATTCCATCCGTCCAGTTTACTTGACATTTTGGTTAGTTTATGGACGTTTTGGTTCATAGCATTTTCTATGAATTGAACTTGGTATATAGCCAGAATGATGAGTATTTAGAGACAGAGGGAGTAACAAGGTAGCTCACATGGTCATTTTTTCTTTATAATAAAACATTTATGTAATTCTTCATTTCCTTTTGATGTTTCAAGATGAGTGAAATGAGTGCTTATTAATTTGGTCATAGTAATAACTTGTCGACCTACATTTGTAATTATGCTTCTGCTTGGACATAATCAATTTCCTTTGTAATAAGAAATTTATATAATCTCTGTATTTCAACTTCCAAACCGTCCATTAAACAGTTTCTATTGGGATTTCCTTTTTGTCCTCTATGCATTGGCTTATTGGTTATGCCTGGGTAGTACCGCTCTCCAGTACATGATATTTTCTTTTGGTGATGCGTCATGCGTGTTCCTGGATGGGTATGCTTTCTTTTTTGAAGGAAACTACAGCAACTTTTTGGAGATTGCCTGAACTTTATTGTATTGGTAACGAGATATACATCTTTGTTACAAAAAATATGATACATGATAAGGTTACAAGTGAGAAAGCAAAAGAAAAATCCTAATACAAGAAGAAACTAGGGACTAAGGGATAACCTGCTACTCCAAAAATTTAGAACATCTCTATCAGCACAATGGTGGCACCGGTGAGACCATAGGGACATATCGTCACAACAACGAGCAACAACTGTTAAGTTTGATTCATCCACATGTTGGAAAACTTTGGAGTTCCTACATTTCCATATATTCCATAAAACAACGGTGAGGACGGCGCTTCTGATTTTTAGCTTCGTCGAATTGAGTTCTGCTATATCATTCCATAAGTCCTCAATAGAAGTGTTCATTAGGGGAGATGAGAATCCTAACGCATTTCTGGTAGCTCGATGGCATCAGAGGAAAAGATGCTCAATATCTTCATTTTCTAAGCAAAATGGGCATTGGCCCGAATCCCTCATGTTGTCACGGAAGAGCCGGTCTCAAGTACTAAGCATCTATCGATGAACAAGCCATAGAAAAAAACTTGCATTTGGGTGGGGCGAAATTGGTCCAAATACACGAGGCAAACTCATCAATCTGATTGTGTTGAAACTTTACCATCAGTCCTCATGACTCCAGTATAATGGCAATCTTGCCTAAGCTGGACCGTCTCCATGAGCGAGCGAAGTTCTATCAACTCACTTTCAACAACTGCAATGAGACGGGGTTGTAAAGCCAGAAAAACAGATTGTTGCGACCAGGCTTTCTTCACTGAAATGTTGGGGTGTTTTATGTACGTAAACAGTGCAGGAAAAGCTTCCGCAATTGTGGTCGGACCCCACCAAAGATCCACCCAGAAAGCTGTCATCTCTCCGTTCCCTATGTAGACCTTGGTAGCTTGGCAAAAGGACAGGAGAGTAGCGTAGATGTCTTTCCAAATGGGAGTGGCGTTGGGAAGGTCATCACCGAAGTCCCACTGTTCTGTCCATCCATAGTTGTTGCTCAGCCAATCCAGCAGTGGGGTAGATTCAAAGCTATGGATTTTTACAAGAAACTTCTATAAAAGACTTTTGTTTTGCTTCTTAAGATCCTTAACACCAAGACCTCCATTTTCTTTTGGTACACTCAAGTCCTCTCATGCCACTTTGCATTGTCCGCCGTTGCATTTTGCCTCACCTGCCCAAATGAAGGCACGGCTTCTTTTAACCATGGCATTAATAGTAGTATGAAACAAGGCCAAAGAGCTCATTGCATAAGGGGGAAGAGCAGTGAAGACAGTGACGACAAGAGTAGTCTTAGCCATATACTCCCTCTGTCCAGAATAATTGTCATTCTGGCTTTCTATCAGATTCATTGAACATTTTCTGAACCTGGACAACCTGTCTGTCCAGGTTCACTGAACATTTTATGAATCTGGACACTCAAATTCACTCCTAGAATGACAATTAAACTGGGACGGAGAGAGTAATTCATAAGAGATCCTTTCCATCCGCAATGGATATGCTTTCTAATTCAAGTCCATGGGCTTTTGTCACAAGGAGCGGCCTGATTTGCAAGTGATTTTGCGGCACAAGGATAGTGGGGAATCTTGTTATGTTTCTTTCAAAACAAAATTATGTGTTAAATAACAATGATAATGCTTTTCTGGATGGGCTAAAAATGGGTTTATTGGCCTTTATAATTAGAGATGAAGAGGGAACGGAATTATGACGGCTAGAAAGTTAGGTGCGGGTCATGATGCTCTATGCACGGAACTGAAGCTTGTGATTTAAGATTGTTTAGGAGGTATTTGTTTGGATAGCTGACTAATGTCTCTGGTTTTTAAAATTTTCTTGCTTTTTTTATGTGTTTCTTAATTTTTTTTAGAGAAATACACTTTGAGTCAAAAAGAATTTAGAGAAATACACGGGAGTTCCTTCCATGAGACTTTATGTCAGTAGATGTTTTATGTGTGAGGCGATCCTGTTCATGAACTAGCTCGCGACGTTGCTGATTCACAGTCTAATATAAGAGTGGTTAAAGAAAACAGAGAAGGAACTGCCTGCATTGACGAAAACATCCTGGCTCCGTAGGATTCAGTGGGGTCAGTCCCTTGAGCCAAGACGGTTGGGCTGGGGGGGAATTGAAACAATAGCACTGTTAAAGGATGGAGTCCAAAAGAGACCATTAGTAAACGCCGGATTCAAAAAATGCCATCGATTTCTCATCTTCTCAGCAAACTCTAGCACTCTTCCTGGAACATACTTTTCTGGGCACTTTTGCCCCTGAGACAGGTGCTTCTTCCTCCATCTGCTGTGCTGCTGCTCCTCTCCCGCGACGCGAGCTCTGGCCGCGACCAAGCCTAGCCCCGCACGACGCCGGCCCGAGCCCTGGCCCCGCACGACGCGCGCCCGCCACGCGCACACCCAGCGCGCGCGCACAGCCACGGTGCTGCTCCGTGCCTCCCCGCTCGCGTCGCTGTCCGGCACCGCGCGACGCGCCGGCGAGTCCGCGCCGCGCCGCCGCCTCTCAGCTCGCGCCGCTTCCCGGCACCGCGCGACGCACCGCCGCCTCCCCGCGCCAGGCCTTCGCCGTCCCGGGCCGCGCCACGCCTCCCAGCTCGCGCCGCCGCTCGCCTCCTCGAGTTCTTTCTCCGGCCAGGGGCAAAAACGTCCAGGCATATGTCCTTTTGATGGAAAAAAAAAGAAAATAGAAGATAATGCTAGAGTTTATCGAGAAGATGAGAAATCGATGGCGTATTTTGGACCCGGCGTTTACTAATGGCCTTCTTTGGACTCCACCCTTTAGCAGTGCTATTGTTTCAATTCCCCCTTGCTGGGCGGTGGGTTGAGCCAGACCACCTCGGGCGGGGCTCGCTCAGGCGCTCAGCACGCTCGCCGTCGAGCCTCCCTCCGCCGCCAGGAGATCCGCGACGGCCGTGCGGACACCCCCTGCCGGCTGTCCGATCTCAGCCCCAAATATCGCCGTGCTTCCTCTTCTGCCGCCGCCTACTAGGCGATGGCTGTGGCGAGCGGGCGGGGCTTGCTTGCTGCCGCGCTCGCCGTCGCATGGATCTCCAGCGCGGCCGCCGACGCCATGTCGTCGTCTGAGCAGGTACTTGGGCTCGGCTGCTCCGGTCTTTGTGAATTTATGCGCCATTTTTGTACGGATTTTACTAAATAAACGCTTTGATCCGAATTGGAATCGAGAAATTGGCGGAAGGGTTTAGCTGTTAGATTCAGTGATGCAGACAGTACAGTTGCGTTGAACCATTCAACTACTGAGGTTCGCTTCGTTGAAGCATATAATCTCATTGCTTGCTGTGTTGGAATTGATAGGGTGCTTTATTTACTGAATTCATAAGGATGCAGCAGCCATGTTTGATTTAGATTTACAAATTGTTAGCTTTGTGTTCTAAGGTAATTAAGTTTTCCCTGTTTAGAAACTTGATTGCGCGCTGCATAACTATGCAAGTGAGGCTAAAGCTCCAAGTTCATTTGTGCTTATATGTGTGGGCAAGTTTTGATTCTAGTAATGCACAGGCAGGCAGCATCCGGAAACCCATCAACTGCATGCCCTGCTCTAGGAAATACGTTGGAGATGCGTTTCTAGACATCTCCACTTGCCAGCTTGATCAACGCCGCCACTTAGCTGAAACACTTTACTCTGGTGGCTTGTGCAACGGGCTTGCTGACGACCTCGACGTGCCTACACTTTCAGAACTGCACCGGCAACTGGTTGGTGAAGGTTCTCACCGTCGTTTGGTCTACTCTATGAAGTTTGGTGCATTTCAAGATGCTGTACTTAGTTTCCTAGATAGCTATGATGCTCATCTGGTGGTAATTGAAAAGCTCCCGAATGGTGTGTTTGCCGACCCGTTTGAGCTGCAGCACTTTGTTGAACGAAAAGGTGAAATCATACTCTGAGATTTGTTGTGTAACCACGTTACGATATGCATTATACTGATTTTCTCCTTATCTTGCAGTTTTCCTTGATGTTTCTGTTTTTGGAGACACCAACCTTGAATTACCCTCAGCTCTATCCAACCGCTCTGCTGTTGAGTTTCATGTTGATCTCAGGTCAAGCACATCAGCGAACAATAACCTTGTTATAGACCTGCCTCTCCATGCTAGATACCCTGTAAGATTCTATAAACCTTCTGTGGTAATGAGCATTCAACTTATCCTTTTCTGTTTGTGCTGTCTGCACTTTCCATTATAGCTTTTTTCCTTTCCTGGGAGACCTACTTGGTATGGGCATGCTTTTATATGAAAAAAATCATCTTATCAGTTTAGCAGATCGGTTGCATAATTATTTGAATTAGTCAAGAACAATTTGGTAGTTACATGTGTATTACTTCCTTCCTTGATGCACATCAAAGGATGAATCCTGACAACATAGGAAACTCTTATGTTAGGCTATGCTGATGATTGATGCACAGCAATGCCAAATATACTCTTGGCACTCTCATTTACAAGCTTTGGCGGAACATGAACCTAATAATTAGAGTAGACAGCCCTGCAACTGTGCTAATTTCGATATCTTGATATGCAGCATCCCTTTTGCATGCGCAGTTGTAACCCTAAATTGTTTCCAAAAGGACTCAAAAAATATACTGGAACTTGCATTAGGTAAACCAAATTCTGAATAAAAAATCACGGAAACTGTATAGTCAACCAAGCGACAGGGAAACTAGAAATGAAACCCAGGACATATACCATACTACTAACCAAGTTGTGATATTACTTTTTTGGAAACTCTGGAATGTTTTAGAGGTTTGATTCACAAGGCATACACTGACATATGCAATGAGGCTACTAATTTCGTGAAAGCAAAGTTTGTGCGTTTAATTTGCTTTTTATAGGGAAAAATATATATTAGAATACTCGCATATGAGATTATTGCACTTAACATCTGTAGGAGCTGTTGGCGGATACTTCAAGTTATGACAAAAAAAATAAAATAAAAGGAAATGTAGGCAGCGACATTTCTTTGCAGTGGCCGCACTTCACGTGCCATTTTCATGTTGTACCCGACATGCACATGGTTCTATGGAATAAAATACATAATTTTCCTTCTTATCTTTTTTTACCTTGTAAATGTTTTGGAAAATGCATGTGTACTATAGTTGGGTTTGTCTTAGATTCTGATCTAGTCCTATTGTAGGGCTTATCAAGGTCAGCCTTGCATGTGCATATTTAGTGCAAACAATTGCCAAACTTGCCAGAACAATATATGTGGGTGTTTGCTTATTTGCTAATTTTGGTTGTAACATTTCTGAACTCTTAATGGACTAATTACCATGATGTTTCTTTGCAGCCTCTTGATGCCAGTGGCTACGCAACGGTTGAGTTTGGCAGCCCAGATCTGTTCCTACGTTACCATAAGAAGAAAGTCCATTCTGGCCCCTGTTTGTGGGCGCTTAAGAATCTTGACGCTGCACCTGTGGAGAAAGCTGTGTGGCGCGTACCCTGTGGAGATGAAGCACACATTGGGCTTGTATCTAGCATGACATTTCTTTCAGCTCTTATTTGTTCCGTGTCCATTGTCCTAGCTGCTCTGATTTTTTGAAGTAGATACTGAAATGCAAGTAGATTACCTATTTTCTCTATGCTCCCACACATCGTTACAAATATCATTTTGTTATCTATTTAACCAGCTGAAGAGAAATATTTGCCCATTCTTTTGTATGCTTGCAATCTAATAAAGACCAGGGTTTCTCTTTTTGCAACATAAAAAGGAACACCAAAACAAAAACATTTTCTTGAAGTCAGGTCTCAGGTGTAGTTCATGTTCATGAGGCAATCTGAATCTGAAGTTGCAATACTTTATATCGAGAAGCCAAGTAGGTGATGCATCAATGCAATTTTGTGTAAACAATCCCACTTGCCTTTTGTCTTGGCACGTTTCAGTGCCTAAACGTGCCTGGCAGAGTGCTCGTGCAGATGTAGGCGTCCCTTGTTTATGGTGGCTTTGTTCAGTCGAGGCAGCATGTCAGGTGAGCAGTTCTATGCCGCACTGCCTGACAGCCTGTTTCTGCTGTTGGGAAACCTGGTTTGGTTCTGCCTGATAACATGATTGCAGGCCACTACGTTGATTTATAAATTTAGTAAAATGACTTATTGTGCCACATTTGATTCTTCTAATAAAAAATAGTTGGATGATTATTTTGTTTTGTTTTGGTTAGTTTAACAAATTCCTAGTAGCTCTAGTGCCACTTTGCTTTTGCTACAAACTTCTTTATAATGTAACTCTTCATACAAAAAAGGAAGGGCGAAGTAGTAGCTGGCTCACGATCGTCCTCTCATGGCCACGAACCAAATTGGTGGTCTTTGTACTTGCTTATTGTGTCTAGATCAGGTCTCAGATCACACTAATCTCCACGTCAGGTTCTTTCATTTACTGTCTAATCAAAGCCGTCGTTGTTAATCTCCACATGGATGATGGAGACCCTGGGGTGCCATGGTTATCCATGTTGTGTGGTCCGAATCGTATCGGAACCCTTTTTTCTTTTTCAGGCCGATGTAAGGCTCGCCTCGCCTGAGTGGCACCGTCTGACAAGTGACAACGAAAGGCAACGACGAAAATGGCCATGGAAGGTTGACGTGTATGAAAGTTGGAATGTTGTTGTGTGGATAAAACAAGCCGTATGTTTCCAGTACGAAAGTGATACCGACCCTTTTTGTTGCGTACGAGCATCCTCGACCTTTTTGGCACCACACTTTCGAAGTATACTCCCACCGTTCTCAAACTAGAATTGTCCTACGACAATAATGTGAGGATAGAGGAAGTACCTCGGATTACATTGTGTTACGGCGTGTGATACCAGTTTGCTATGGGCGTTATTTTGTTTTAAGTGCCTATGATGAGTCCAAGACTCTTGTGTAAGAGGTGGATGGTTCACGTACTTCAATAAAAGTGGAGTGCTAAAAAAATAACTGCGAACACTGTAGCGGCTGCTGAAAACACTGTAGCTGCTGCTGAAGAAATAACTGCGAACACTGTAGCTGCTGCAAAGCAGCGAGACGAACACGCTGCAATGTATTTGTGTCATGTGGGAGTTGAAGGGAGTTTCAGTGAACTCATCCAATCTATTCTACGGGATAGGGACGGTGGTAATGTGAATGTTTTTTTTTTCTATTCATGGTAAGGTGAAAGTTTTTTTTTCGAAAGATATGGTAAGGTGAAAGTTAGATGACTAGGGGAAGAGACTATCAACACTGTTCATTATAACCTATCTGATGAGCAACTCGCATATATGAAACAAATAATGAAATAAAACTTCCTGCTGGACTCTCTTCCTCAACTATTGTAGCATGACAACTACGATATTAGGGCTAAAAGGTCCAACTCCAACCTAACTTCCTTCCTCAACACCTTCCTCTAACTTCCTTTCTTATTGTACAATTTCTATTTTCTAAATGCCGCCCCTAATGTTTATGCTTAGCTTCCATGCATCTGTCTCTCAACAGCCTCCTCTAATTTATAAGTTCCATACCAATGCTCTTATTAAACATCTATGGAACTTCTAGTGATACCGATGTTATGTATAATTTTGTTGCACACTATCCCTTGCATTGCCGTCGGCCTTGGCGGTAGTAGGCTTGAGTGGGAGTGCTATCTTAGATTGGTCGTGCTAGAAATTATAACTTTTTGCTAGTTGATTGTATTATATCAGTCTTACTTAAAATCTATATTTTGAGCGCGTGTTTGTAATGGGGATTGTCTGCCCATCTCTAAGGTGAAACAAGATGTTCTCTTCACCCGAATTTGATGACAATTGACCAAAATCTAACGCCTTCCCACCTTTCTTTTACCTCGAGAGATGTTACCTCACCGCTATCTACTTCGACAGGTAGACGCAGAGTGATCCGGTGACCCTAGCTCAATAAGACAACTTCTTTCCTACAATCTCCTTATGACGAGTTTACGTGATACTTGACCTCACCCGGACCGCCAATCCAACGTCATTCTGTCACCTTGGCTGGAAGCACTTGCGCCGCCTCACAGCTCGCCTACCAAATGGCATAACTGTTAGCCCCCCCCCCCCCCCCCTTCCCACCCACCCAGTTCCTCTAAGCCCTAGGAAGGGTAACTAGAGTTCGAAACCCAAGAACCCTAACTCTAAAACCATCTCCCTAATATCACTCAAGTGTCACCTGAGTTGGAGAAGACACAATCGATCTTCATTTACTTGCTGCCGATTGAATGAGCATAAAGCGTCGGGTGACAGCTTCGCCCTAAATCACCTAGAAACATGTTAGCTTCCACTAATCTTTAACTACTCAGAAGAAGCTCAATTCATGGTACCAAATAGGAAAGAAAATTTTACATGCAATTATTTACAATGATGCTTCAGCAGTGACCGTACGATTGAAACAACCGGTTTAAAACTATACATCAAATAGTTACAATATTTTTACTTTTCTCGTAAATTCCTGTTTTGCAAAGAGACCCTCCTCTACCACGGACATAGCGTGCAGCCGTGGAGACACGGGAGAGGCACATGTACCAGGCGGCCGAGAACCGGATCTCCCCGTCCGCCGCGGCCGCTCGCCGTGAGGCAGTCCGTGGGGCCCACCGCCTCGACGGCCGTCCCCACCCAATGATGAGCCCGAAAAGGGTAGCGCGAAGGAACACGCGCGGCACGAGCGCGCACCGCATTTTTCACCCCCACCCCGACGAGGGAAGGGAGGAGAGCCCTGCCCAACACATTCCCCTCGCGATTGCATTGCTCTCCTCCCCGCTCCTCCTCCTCCGACTCCGATCCCTGCCGTGACCTAGCTCCACCGACGCCAACCACACCGCGCCGCCGTCGAGATCGATCCTGCTCGCTCCCAACCGTCCTCGAGGTACGTCCCCTCCGCAGCGCTGCCTGATCCCGCCCGCAATTCCGCGCCTGGGCGATCCGGTTGCTGCTGAGCCCTTTGGGTTTGTGATATCTGATCGATTTCTCGCAGGATCGGACCCGGCGGCCACGAGATGGGCGGCATCGATGAGTAGCAGCGTGGGCGTTCCTGGGAATTCTGCGGCGGCTGGCGCGGCGGCGGCGAAGTTAATATAATGTTGCAGTGCCTGGACGGTGTGAAGCAGCTGCTGGCGGCCCTGCTCAAGTGCTTCGACGTCGAGCTCAAGCAGCCGCGCGGGCTCGAGGACCCCCAGGTCCTCGCGCGGGAGACCGTCTGTAAGCCCACCGCCGCCCCCATCCGCTCTTCCGCTTGCTCTCGTTCTTCCTTTTCATCATGTGGGATTGACGCCTGTGTGTGTGTCGGGTTGGGTTATCTTCGCTTCTCCTGCAGTCAGCGTCAGCGAGGTTGAGGCACTCTATGAGCTGTTCAAGAAGATAAGCAGCGCCGTGATCGATGACGGGCTGATTAACAAGGTCAGTGGTGGGCGTCCAGTCCGCTTTTACTTTGTATCTAATCTTAGTCCGTACGATCCGAGCATCTTTTGAGGATGTGGTACTCTACTGTGAGTATATGCGTGTGGTAGTTGATGCTGATATGCGGTTCTTTGCTTGCCACCATTGCGCAGGAGGAGTTTCAGCTGGCGCTGTTCAAGACCAGCAAGAAGGAGAGCCTGTTCGCTGATCGCGTAAGTCTTCATTCACCGTGCATTGCTGATTGTCGTGTGCTGATGCGTGTTCGTGTTGCATAGTTGTTATGTTATGCGCTTCGTGTTTTGGGGAATTTTGAGAATCGAGGGTGTTCAGTAGTGAATGATGCATGGGTGATTGATCGCGGGAGAATTCTTGTAGATGGTAGTTTCAGCAGATATTTGATTCCTGCTTGTTTGCGTGGAATAGTTTTTGCCTATTCAAAATCCTCTTGACCTGTGCTTTGGATATCTTTGATTCAGCTGTTTTGAGTAGGGATTTACCGTTACCTGTGCTTTCCCGCCAATCGTGTCGCTACCGGACCTCAGCCATCGGGGTTAGTTATTTGAGGATGACGTATGCCCTTTATCTACATTCCGTTTCGAGTTCGCCTCTTGTCAGTTGCAGGGACATCAGTGCCTGCCAAATCCTGGGCCCACCTTTGGATTTTCGGGAATTTTGTGAATTGAGGGTGTTCAGTAGTTAATGATGCATGGGTGATTGATCGCTGGAGAATTCTTTTAGGTGGTAGTTTCAGCAGATATTTGATTCCTGCTTGTTGTGTGGATTGCCTATTCACAATCCTCTTGACCTGTGCTTTGGATATCTTTAATTCAGCCGTTTTGAGTAGGGATTTACCGTTACCTATGCTTTCCCGCCAATCATGTCGCTACCGGACCTCAGCCATCGGTTAGTTATTTGAGGATGACGTATGCCCTTAATCTACATTTCGTTTAGGTGGCGGCCTCTTGTCAGTTGTGGGCCATTCGGTGCCTGCCCAATCATGGGCCCTACCTTTACGTTACTTGCCACCTTTTTTGGACTGAAGTGACAATTTCCTAGTTCAATCCTTCTGTTCTAACCTTCGTAGGTTTTAAATAATTTTGAATGCTTGGTTCACATCGAATTAAGAAATTTTCTATATCCTAGATTTCTCAAGTCCACAGTTTTTTGTGCATGTTGTGCTTATTTGATATCATAGTACTCGTGATGTGCAACAATTGCCTAGTCTCTTTTATGCAGCACAATCATCATGTTGTAAATTTACTGCAGCTGCATATCTGAATGGAAGCTAGACACACATATTGCTTAACCGATAACTTGTGCTCTGTCTTATCTACGTTGATATTTATAGGAATGTCTTATGTAATGCAGTACCTGATGTGTTGTGGTAATGCATGTACCTTTATGTGGTTTCTTTAATTGAAGCATGCTCTTGTGTTGTGAATATGGTTCTGTTGTATATCTCTAAATGGGAGCTGAATTCATACATAGCTTAAATGAATTACCGTTGCTATGACTTATATATTTTCCACCAGTAGGAATATCTTACACATATTTTTTTATGTAACTGGCATTCTTCTTTTGAGTTGTATCCAATGTTTTGAGTTTTTGCCTTTCTTGATTCCTCTGTAAGTGGCAGAATGATTATTGTGCATATACTTTGATACTTGAAAATTATTCATATCAATTCTTGCTGTGGAATGGATATTCTCCACAGTTTAGGGACTTGTGGTGGAATATCTATCGATTGGAGCTACAGAGATTTGGAACCATGTTCTGTGTGGGAATAAAATAGCTGCATGGAAACTGTTCATCCATAATCCTTTTAGTTACTTCCTTTTAGTTACTGATATCATAGTTTATCATGCCATTTATACTTCCTGGAACTTGCAGGTATTTGATTTGTTTGATACAAAGCACAATGGAATTCTAGGATTTGAAGAATTTGCACGTGCTCTCTCAGTATTCCATCCTAATGCCTCCCCTGATGAAAAGATTGACTGTGAGTTCCAGCTTGTAACTAGACTATAACTGTTATATTAGAATTCTGTATCATACGATTCACCACAATTATTTGAAGCTTGTTTGAAATCCTTTCAAATTTTGGATATGAAACGATTCACTTATGCCTAGTTTGACCAACAATTTCTATGTAATATATCTTTTATGGAAAGTACAGTTTAACAATCTAGCTTCTTTTTTCCCCTTTCTATTTTTCAAATTCTGAAAAAATCCGTTCATTATTGCAGTTTCATTCCGGCTATATGATCTCAAGCAACAAGGCTTCATTGAGAGACAAGAGGTATGCAACTATGGATACTATTGCTTAGTTTTTATTGAAGAGTTTTGCAGGTTAGGAATTAGCTTCTATGTACACTGGTGAACTTAAACTTGGTAACATCCTGAAATTTGGCATGGATGTAAGCCATAGCCACACATGCAAAAAATTTGCACTATTTCCAGCTTTTAGGCCATTTTCAGCCGAGTTGCTCCCTAACATCTTGTGTCATAGGATTGTACAGTGAAATAATGGTAGTTGGGTACATAATAAGATATAAGGTGGTTTCTCTGCTGTCTTTGTGGCATAATGTATCAGATAATTTGATTTGAGAAATATCCTAATGAGGAATCATACCCTGTTGTTCATTCAACTTTCAAGAACTGCTTTCCTTTTTATTAAAATGTTTCTTTGTTTTTTTAGATTTTTTTTCTAAGAAGTGCCATCTTTTTGCTGTATTCCTTTTTTGGTTTTCACCTTAATAATCTATTGTTTTTATCTATCAGGTTAAGCAGATGGTTGTTGCAACACTTGCTGAGTCAGGAATGAATCTTTCTGATGAAATTGTAGAGAGCATAATTGACAAGGTTTGCTAAAGCTGTACATTTATCATATTTCCAATTTGGCCATAGTATCTAGTATGTAGCTTCTTGATTTTTTCATGTCTCAGAACTCTATGCATCTTCTTTTAGTCAACTAATTCAATAGATTATCTGTGAGCATTCTAGCAAATTTGTGGCCTTTGTTTTTTTGCTGGAAAACATTTGTTAAAATATGGACAGCGTCAAAAGTTGTGTTGGATGTATTTCATCTTGTTTGGATTCACGCGACTCAGATAGGAAAATTGAATTGGACCTAGTATTTCTACCATATTTACTTGCTTAATGATTTCAGTTGATAATGGACATGTCCTGTTTCTTTCTTGCTGCCTTATTCCTTGCTGTTGTGCTGGCTTCAATGTGTTTGGCATAAGACAATCAGATTTTTCATCTTCACTTCTCTGCTAAATTTTCTTTTCTTTTCTTGTTATTAGACATTTGAGGAAGCAGACACAAAGCATGATGGAAGAATTGACAAAGAAGAGTGGCGCAATCTAGTTCTCAGGCATCCCTCTTTGCTGAAAAACATGACTCTTCAGTACCTCAAGTAAGAAATCTTATCGGTTCTACCTTTTCTTTTTGAAGAAACCCCCTTGGTTGTACTTATTGTTGTCCTTTTATTTTCATATTAGAATTCTGGACACAATAAATACTCTAGCTTAATTTTTCAAACTTGGCCTTTCAAATTTTGTAGCCGAGATGATTGAATGGTTACTGCTGCTCTTGAGTTATGTAATTAGATTTTTGTTTAATTAAAGAAGTGATATGTTTGTGGATACAGTTTGGTGTTAATTTGTCAATATCCTGCAAAGGAAAATAGTGTATTTTTTTTGTAATGTAAGATAATCAAATACTTGAAATGCGCCATATCAAAATTGTGCCGCTAGTATTGTATAGAGGGCAATATGCTCGTTTACAGCTGTTGGGGTTCTATATATCTCATTTAACATATGCAAGTATAATCTTTCAATCCGGAAATATATCATGCTTTAAATTGATTTATTTGTACATTACTTTTTGGTTTCTCTTTTGGACCCCCATGGTCAATGTATTGCCATATTTGGGCAATCAGTTCATAACATATTTGCCATTGTCTTATCTTCTTAAGATATCTAATATCGTGCTTTGCCATATTTGGACAGGGACATCACAACTACATTTCCAAGCTTTGTCTTTCACTCTCAAGTTGATGATAACTGAGAGCTTTCGAGTTCTTCCAAATCATACATCAGAAGTTATGTTCGTGGCATTTTGATAAGGTTTTCGATATTGGGTCGTTGGATTGATAAATATTGTAGTGGGCAGGATGTTTCTTGTTGGATTCGAGAACTCGAATCTTTTGTCAGTAATCTTGTTCCTTTCGTTTGCAAGTATGGCTGGATGCATTTGGACAAGATGTAACATCTTTTCGAAGTTTTTCTTCTTTCGCCCCCCCCCCCCCCCCCCCCCCCCCCCCCCCCTTCTTAGGTAGACTGCAATCAGATCTGGCTCTCAAAAGCTTCTGTCTTTTGTACAGAAAATAGAAACAGGGTTTTAAGGTTTTAAACTGTGCTTGGATTTCTCTTCCCGACTGATGGTCTTGCTGTGTAGTAACTGGCAGAATTTTTTCGGGGGTGAAGCTGTCTATACATGCTTTGTTTTCCGAAATAGTTTCTCTTCCATGCTGTTGACCCTATCACCATATTGTTAGTGCATAAGATGATCCATGAAAATAAATATTCAAAATGAGTAAGATGGCGGAGTACAAATCTGAGATGTGGAGTTCGTAGTGTTTGAGGCCTGGAAATCATATGTTACTTCCACCTAGAATTAGATGTTTCTGATTGTTGATTGCCTCAATTAAAAATCCGCAATAAATTAGATGGTCGCCACCTACGTCCAAAGAACTTTGATCCATGCTATAGAAACTCAATCCATCCTTATTTTTGTTTCTGGATACGTACCACGCCATTCAAACAGGACCATTTTTACCAAGAGCATTTGATACTCTCTATTTGTCATCAGAGTTACTTACCGCACTACGAAAATACAACAAAGCCCTTTTGAGTTGCGGAAACTTTTCTGAATCCTAGATTTTCCCCCCTATGAAATCAAATTGTTTTATGTAAAATTCGTGTATATTTCACTTGATCTTTCCGTTTTCCAAAGAGAACCTAAAAGTGACTAAGTCTATGGTATGTCTTCTACCATTGTTGGTACTAACTTTGAAACAACAAAATGATGTGCATTTATTTAAGTGATAGACACGTAACCTATGTTGAGGAAAAAAAAAGAACCATTTCAACCGCATAGCGTATATGTAGCATATTACTTATCTTATGCGTGTTACACTGTCGAGGCCCAGATAAAAGAAAATATCTTCGACTTTTGTTACCAAACGTGTTTAGAATTTGTCGTATTGTGACTACATGACAAACACCTACATTCTGGCATTACGGACTTTTTTTTTGGGGAACGCTGGCGTTACGAAAGCCAGAATAACCGTGAGAAATTGTTGGTCGCGCTACGAGCAACAACCTTAAAAGTCTGATAAAATATATTATAACCGTTATGTTGTGTACTACAACCAATCATCGTTGCGGAAAACAGAAACTCTATAACAAATCTAAACTGTTCACATTACATGTTCATAGATCAAACAATTTTGATCCAAGGAACCACCCTGTTTTGTTCACCTTTAGCTAATTATTCATCCCCACCAACTGTCCTGAAAAGGATAACTCATCATCATAAATATCTGCTAAAAATATGTCTACTTCTAAAAACAAGAGCAAGATAATTATCCTGGCTTATAAATGACTGCCAAAAAAATACGTTTATAAATACTTCTCGAAATACCAAAACGGAGGAGGCGAGCAAAACCTAAACCCGATCCGATTATTCAACAGCCACCCTCCCCGACTCCATTCCACCACACCTCCCCGCCCCCCTCTTCCCCGACTCGACTAGGGCGCACGCGCACGCCGCCGCCTCCTCTCCACCGCCCACCGCCGGCCACCGCGAGGAGGGACGAGAGAGCTCTCGATCTCACCGTGGGACAGCCGCCGTCCGCGGGGGGCGCACGGCTCGGGTCGTCCCGCGAGGTCAGATCCGGTGGGGCCGTACCGCGGCCTGGCTGAATCGGGGGATTTACCGACGAGGTGAGCATTGCAGCGCACGCGCCTCGCCTCACCGCGATCTTATCCCGCAGCGGGCGGGCGTCGATCTTCCATCGGGCCTGAGTCGCTGTGGTTCAGGCGCGGGAATGGTTCTCGCTCGCCGGGATTAGATAGATTAGTTTCGGTCGGCCTGGTGCCACCTATCCGTTCGTTGGCGGTAATGCCGAGTGTTAGCTCCATGTTCGGCAAAGGAGCAAATAATCCTGCGTTGATGCGTTTGACTTAATGCTGTGGAGGCACGCGGTTTGGGCGTCACTAGGATTGCTGCTGTGGGGTGGGTGCTGTAAGCTTTGCCGGGAATTGTAGGTTCTGCATGTTAGGAGTGTTGTTTCTGGCATCTGAAAGAAGACCATTCGTGCCATGCAATAGAAACTGTGCCGTTACGGGTGGTATCTTGCTTTTATGTTGTCGGAACTCGGGAATATCAATTGCAGCGTTCTGATTGCTTATTTTGTTTGTTCTCTGCAATATCCGAACAAGACGTACCGAAACTGTGCCTTTACAGATGGTATCTTGCTTTTATGTTGTCGGCACTCGGGAATATTGATTGCAGTGTTCTGATTGCTTATTTTGTTTGTTCTCTGCAATATCCGTTACGAGACGTACCACGTGTTTGAGCTACTTAATGATTTCTTGTCCTTTCTACGAAACTTGCTTTCTTCGGAAACGACACGTTTAAGCTCACATTTGGACTGCCGTTTTTCCTTCTGCAGGAAGAAAAAGTGTGAGGTGATACCATAGCTGCACCTTTTGGGTGTAGGATAATGGCTGGTACCTTGATCGAGGACAGTACAGGGGACGGTAGATCCTCATCAACTGAGGAGTTGCCAAGTGATCAACAGAGTCATTCTGGTGATTCTTTAGCAGAGTGGAGGTCAAGTGAGCAAGTTGAGAATGGAACACCATCCACTTCACCAGCTTACTCGGACACTGATGACGATGATTGCGGTATGTTACGAAGCTCTTCTTTCATTCGTTTGTAGTTCCACTGAGTTGCTGTTCGCTAAATGCTTATATCTTTTTTATTCTGCTTTCAGTTTTCACCCATGTTGCCTAGACCAACAAAACCTCTTAATTCTTTATAAATTGTTTATGCTAAAAAAAATATTGAACATGTGATTCCAAGTTTTGATAACTTGTACTTTCATTTTATCATTATGAAACCTTAAAGAATCTCAAAGTAGTTAAATTATCATATTCTTTAGCCGACATAAGTCTAGTTCCATGTACGATATCAATTTTGCAGATGTATTGCCTTGCTGGAGCTAAGTTAGCAAATGTTTGTGTATTGGGCTTACGCTTTGTAGTTGTCTACTGAACCTGAACCTTGGAACTAAGCTCAGGTTTCTGTGAATAGAATCACGTATATCACATCTTATGTTCAGGAGTTCTTCCATGCTCTTAACAAAAGCATAGGTCAGACTTATGAATTCTACATAATTTCTACTTTATTTGAGTTGTGTCTAAAAGTTGATTTGGTTACCTCATACTGACGTGCATTTCAATCCTTCATCATATATAGATTGTAGCACCAGCTGTTGCTTGACCTGTTATTCCATTTTCTTGTACAGGGCCAAGGCCCTCTGAACTTTATGGGAAGTTTACATGGAGAATCGATAATTTCTCCCAAATCAACAAGAGAGAGCTAAGGAGTAATTCCTTTGATGTTGGTGGTTTTAAGTGGTATGGTCCTCATTTGGGTGTTAAGTTGATCACTATCATTTTTTTTTTGTTATTTATTCTACTACAAACATGTTTCTACTGGGCTGTATCTAGGCTTCTTACTTGCCTGCTAGATGTGACTAGGCTGGTTGTTTACAGTGGTTTTGCGAGGATAGCTGTCTAAGTAGAAAAGGTAGCAATAAGGTGTTCTGCAATTATTATGGCAGCTCAGAGTAGATCCACTATTTTCATTTTGAATTTTGAACTACGTATTCTGGAGGTTGATCATCCATACAATAGTGATTGAACAGCTTGTGCTGATAAGGCGCTATAATCATAAGCTCAGATGACCTTGTGAACAGCCCATTGAGAATGTATCGTACTGTACTCAGTGTCCTTTCCGCTTGCTGTTTACTTGTAGTTCTTTGTACTTACTGAAGAAATAAAGTGTTGATAAAAAACCTTCGCACATTTCTGTACACCTAGAATTGAGGTTTAGCTCTTTAACACTAATTTATTTAGGACTCATTTGTCTGTTATGTCCTTCGCAGCTTGTCATATTTTATCAAACTTGATAGTGTTTCTTGTTTGTTTTTTCCAAATGCTTAGTCACAAGCACCAATGGGTACACATTTTTGCTTTTGTTTTATTGGCTCATATTTTACTTCTGCATAATGCTTTGTGGCCTTGTTGATTTTAGGTACATCTTGATTTATCCACAAGGATGTGATGTCTGCAACCACCTGTCACTGTTTCTTTGTGTTGCCAATCATGATAAACTACTCCCAGGTAGGTGCAATGTTCTATGCATTGCATTTGATACACTTCATGATTCCTTGATCCATATCTTCAATATGGTTTGCTTTTATTTCAGGGTGGAGTCACTTTGCACAGTTTACAATAGCTGTAATTAATAGGGACCCGAAGAAATCTAAGTATTCTGGTGAGTTTGATGAACTATCTGGTTTGGCTAGTGCTTAGAGCTAGTGTGTCGGCTCCAGCTCCTAACTTCAGATCAGACATGGAGTTTGCTTGTTAAAATAAAGTTGCTTAAGCCTCTAACTGTAGTCTAAAATAAGAACATGGTGGCTCAATCAAACAACCCTGGTGTACCACCAGCTCCAGCTCCATGAATTTCTGGAGCTAGAGGCACCCAGCTCCATGAATTCTTGGAGCTGGAGCTTTGCCAAACCGGCCTAAAATATCAAGCTTTTGGTTTGCTTCTGCATTTGGAGTTTAAAGAAAGTAGTATTTCAGATACGCTGCACCGATTTTGGAAGAAAGAACATGATTGGGGTTGGAAAAAGTTTATGGAGCTGTCAAAATTACATGATGGCTTTGTTGTTGAGGATGTCCTAACCATCAAAGCTCAAGTCCAAGTTATCAGGTATCTGTTTCTGTAGGTTTTACACCTCAATCATTTTTTTCTGTTGCTAAGTACTACGATGGATTATCATTGAGTTGGAGTATTTTACTTTGCATAACCATGTGTGCTTCTGCATTGTAATATTTGAGGGAGAAGGCAGACCGTCCATTTCGTTGCCTTGATGGCCAGTACCGAAGGGAACTAATTAGGGTGTATCTATCTAATGTGGAACAAATTTGCCGTCGCTTTATTGATGAAAGAAGAAGCAAGCTTAGCAGGTTAATTGAGGATAAATTGAGGTGGTCCAGGTTAGATACATCTCTGAATGGCACATTATTGCTTTCTAATCGCAATCATTTGCATTATGTGTTGTAATAATTTAGGTTAACAGTTTTGCTTTTTGGCATATTGCAGTTTTAGTGCATTCTGGTTAGGAATGGATCCAAGTGTGCGGCGGCACATGACAAGGGAAAAGACTGACACTATTTTGAAAGTTCTAGTGAAACACTTTTTCATTGAGAAAGAAGTTACATCGACATTGGTAATTGACTCCCTATATTGTGGACTGAAAGCTCTTGAATACCAGAGCAAAAACAAAAAGGGAGCATCCAAACTATCAGAGGCTGATGCTCGAAGCACCCCAATGGTGCTTATTGATCAGGACATGTTTGTTTTGGCTGATGATGTGATAGTTTTGCTTGAAAGAGCTGCATTGGACACACTGCCTCATCAACCTTTGCCTACAAAGGATGATAAAAGTTCACAGAACCGTACAAAGGTATGCTTGCTTCTCCTTTTAACAATTAGCACAGTTAGACAGCTATTGGAGTAACATTCTTCCTAGCAATTTGATCTTTATGGTAGTTCACTAGATATACCTGATTGCTTTTCTATTTTAAACTTAAATTTAAATCATCTTGTCATACCATGATTTTTTTTGGGGTTTTGTGCCTGCTCGCTCTCTTTGAGATTTGTTCATATTAACCTTCCTACACAATGCTGCTTTGAAAGAAGATCATGATGATGTGTGCTTATTTTCCTCTATGATTTATGTCCTCACGAGTTATACTGTACTGCTAGGATGGCAGCTCAGGTGAGGAGTTCAACAAAGATTCTATTGAGCGTGATGATAGACGGCTTATAGAGCTGGGTTGGAAGACACTGGAGCTTTTTGCCTTGGCTCATATATTCAGGTAAAAAAAATTTCATCCACTTCAATATGCCAATATATTGCCCTACAAATGCATAAAGAGTTGATAAGTTGTTGATCCGAAACCTTAGAGCTAGATTTTATATGTTTGCCTTTTTCTCTTGCTTATTTCAATGTGATAGTGCAGTGCTTCATAAGCTAATTCCCATTTTCTGAGTCATGCTGTTTTGGGAATGTTTGTAAATCTTTCAATATTGTATGTATGAGAAACCTTTCAAGTTGTGCCTGTGCATCATTGTCTTAATAAATACATGAAACAGCCGAATAGAAGTGGCGTACCAAGAGGCGGTGGCTCTGAAGCGCCAAGAGGAGCTCATTCGTGAAGAGGAAGCTGCTGGGCTAGCGGAAATAGAACTGAAAGCAAAACGTAGTGCTGCTGAAAAAGAGAAGCGTGCCAAGAAAAAGCAGGTTAATATCCTTTTCCTGGTGCAATACATCTCAATCATATTGATAATACTCAGTTCTGCCATGTTCCTGGGTAGCTGCATTTATTTTGTATGTTAAGTTGAAGATTGTGTTGCCTTTGTTAATGACTATGACTACTTACTTTTTAACTGTATATATGGAAAATTGTAGGCATTGTTCTGTTTTACCCTCATCATACTTGTTAGATAACTTTTAGTAATCATGTATATGTTGCGCAGGCCAAACAAAAGAAAAACAGTAGGAAAAGTAGTAAAGGAAAAAATGGCAAGACTGACTTGATCAGTAAGGAAATACTTATGGACAGCAGTGCATCAGATGTTTTGGACGAGTTCTCGAGACAAGGGGAAGAAATTTCCTCAAATGCTGACAATCCTGAAGACGTATCTGATATATCTGACAGCAGAGATGATAACTCAGACGCACTTCATGTTGATATTGAGGACCGTGAATCCAGTCCTGTTAATTGGGAGACAGATGCTTCAGAAACACAAGCTACTGTGACTGAAAGTGGCGAGATGCAAAATGACCAAGCAGGAAAGAGGACCTCTTTTGTGGATGACAGCTCATCTACTTGTTCATCGGACTCGGTTCCTTCAGTTATCTTGAATGGATCACACACAGGAGGTGCCTGGACAAATGTCAGATCCTCATCGAACAGGTATATTTTCATGATTAATTTCCTTATGTTTACTGTTGTTGTTGTTGTTGTTGTTGTTGTTGCTATTGTTTTGGTATTTATCTCGCTGTATTGTGCTTTAGGGGAAACAGCCGGAGGTATAAGGATAGTGATGCACGAGCACAAGGATCTAATTCAGTACATAATGGTATTGTGGGATCAAGCAGCAATGGTTCTGGCAACTCAAAGGACATTAGACATGAATCTGAGGTATGCATGTCTTCACTGAGAAATGAACCACACATCAGTCCATTTTTATACGGCAGTTGAAGTTGTGCTATAGAATAGTTTTCTTCATGTGTTAGTTTTAGCACCAGTTTTGTGTTCTTTAGTTGGTTGAGTAATCATGAATTCAATTCATTTCAGGATGATAAAGTTGTGTCGCAGAAGAAGCAACATGTGCCACGGCACGTTGATGTAATGAGCCCCTCCAAGTTAAGAATGGCAGAGTCTTCCTTTTCTTCTGTGGGCCATGTTAAGAAACAACCTAATATGTCCCAACAACCAAAATTTTCACTAGAAAGCACCAATAGTTCGAATTGTCGTGCAACTGAAGTTTCAGGTGCTGTCACTGCCACTACAACAGCAGGTGGTATCGCGCCAACCCAGACAGTTCAGTTAGTTTCAAATAAAGGATCTTTGTCCAGTCCTACTCCGCAAGTGGAGAAGTCAATTCCAGTGGCAAGTAGAACCCTGCAGTTGCCTGCATCCTCCAAATCTGAAGCTCAGAAACAAACTTCCCTCGCTGGCAGTGCTGCTACAACCCAGGTCATTACAGTATCAAGGCCCTTGAGTGCTCCACAAGTCCCTGGAGCAAAACAAAGTGCACCTGTTCCTACAACGGTTCAGAATGCACTTCTTTCTCGTTCGATGAGTGCAGTTGGACGTTTGGGAAATGAGCCCTCTGCCAATGCTCCTAGCTACATTCCCCGGTCACGGACCTATTGCAGTGCCATGATGGAGAAGAGTTCTGCTGGTGGAAGTGGCGTCACACATCAGTCAGGTTCTTCAGAGCAAGGAGCACATTGGCAATCATTTTTTACATCACAATCTTCAGAGAGCTTTTCTAGGAAAGAGGAAACGACATTGAAACCTGGATTTACATTCGGAACCGTTAAACCTGAGTCACTGAACCAGTATCAGTGCAGAGAAGAGAGCTCGCAGCAAGCAAGCAGCAGTAGCAGCAATAATGATTGTACATCCGCGAGTTTGAACATCGGAAGTGAGGTTGAGAAACTCAGTTTGCAAGGAAGATCAAGAAGCAAGCAATTGTTATCAGAAATTTCTACAAGATTTACTCCATACCAACCGCAAGGCCTGGTAGGCGACGAGTTCCCACACCTGGACATAATAAATGATCTGCTGGATGAGGAGCAGAGTGAAAGGAGAAAGGTTTTACAAAATGGATTTGTTCGACAGTACTCTATGCCCAATGATGCAAGCACACCTGATTATGGTATGTTTGGCGATTCATACCTATTTGATCAGTCCGAGCAATACTATGAGGAGGAACCTCCAAGGTTTTACAGTCCATTGGGCAGTGCACCTCGGGGGCTAAGGGACAGGAGTTATTCGCACTTTGATCTCCCTTCATACTCCAACAGCGGCCAGTATGATGATATGATGATGGGCCAGTGGCCATACAGCCACACTGACCTCTCCATGCCAAATTTTGGGTCAGACTCAAGTGTTTACTCCTATCAGTCACGGGACTACCCAAATTTTTCTAATGGGGGCGGTAGATACACATCCTATCGTCCCGCCAATGGGCATTGAGAGATTATGATTGAGATGATGGTAATAAGGTGTTGTAATCCATGCAGTTTGCTTCTGAGCCGATGTAATTGTAATAGTCTCTATAGCAGTGATATAAAAAAATGGTTCCTCAGTTTTCTTATGCAATAGTTATATCTTTTCTTTTATACCTTTTATAGTTCAGTTTTGCCCAATGGTAATAAATCGGTTGCTATTGTTCTCTAGCGTATCTCATTGTGCAGTTTGGATAATACCATAAATTGTAGAGTGTCTTTTCGTGATACCAGTGCTTCAGCTGATGTCGCAATGACTTTTAGCTGAATCTATCTGTATTAAGTTCCGCAAGTTCTGTGTTCTACCGAACCTCAGCGTAGTCCGTGAAAGAGTCATAAAATCCTATTTGTCACTTTTCTCTGCATAATCTTAAGTTCTGGGCATCTTGTTGATGACAGCATGACAACTCTAGAGGAACTTATAAATAAATCTAAATATAAAATGTTCTTGGCAGTGGTGTAGCACTGTAATAAAAATTGCTCTAACGAGGTAAGGAAACTATTCAAATAAGATTGCTTTGAATCAAACTCGATAACTCCGACAAGCCCTGCTCACACATCCATTATAGCACTAAAATATCTAAATCTTTGTGTAAAACAACTTTACAACTTGTCCTGCCTGCGTTTCGTATGTCACAAATGAAACAACATACAAACACTGGTATATACATTCTCACAGATGGAGAGCAACATTAACAATCCTGTAGACAATAACACTGGTAAACTACTACCGTGGTCTGGACCCAGGAATAGCAGAGAAGCTGCCATTATCAGACATGAAATAGTGATTGTAATTGATTCTTGTAACCAGATCCGCAAGGTGGGGGAAGTGACCTACATTGAGCTTGAAAGATAGGATCTGCATGTGGATGATATTATATATCATGGTCTGTTGACTGTTAGTAAATCTACAAATAAGTACTGTAGAGCAAACATAATTAGAAACCTACCCTCAGGAGAAATACGACACACTCATCAAATTGCTTCTCAATCCGATCAACTTCCATCTCGCACCTTGTCCTCACAGCTGGAGCAGTCCCACCAGTATTGAGAGTTTGTTGTATATTGTGAAAGTCGAGTGCCAATCCGAGAATAGTCTTAACTCGACTGGCAATGAGGGCCCACTGAAACCAGAAGCAACACACATTCTTATTTCAATTTACATCAGAATGATGTTTTAATTCGTACACGAACAGCAATAATGCTTACCAACTTATCAGAGGCCACAAAGCATTGTCGCTGAATAGAAGAGAGATATGCCTCATGAACTTCCATGACTTCATCCAGGGTAGTAGCAGATGCCATGCCATCACAAAGCTCAGTCCATGCACTATGATACACCTATCCAAAGATTGTCATGAGAACTACAGAGACAGTGGTTGATAGGATGGAATCAAACATATTTCAACTCACCCGGTCCATGACATACTGATGAAACGCATCCACAAAATGGAGGAGCTTCTGCTCCACTATCAACTGCTGTTTAAAATTATGTCCTGTTCTGCCTTTGTCCTGCAAACAGAAAAGAATTGATTTATGGCTTATAGAATACAGATAGTTGTCATGCTGATTGGCTAGAGCACATTCGTGTGTCAACTCTCAACAATATATCAATTTCTCACATATAAATCTATAACTTTTGTAACTTTATCAAAAGAAAAGTAACAATAAATGATATTGTGAGATGATAGAACCAAAAGAAAAAGTTTATATGAATGAGTACCTTCCACATCCATTTCCGGGTTTCATCCAGAACAAACTTTGCTCGCTTGACCTTGAGCAAGAATACCATAACCTGGGGTTCAGAACAACCAAAGTCATTACAACATGGTATCCTGTTCGATTGTTGCAGAAAAAGACAGTACCTGATTATACTTCTTCAGCGCCTCTGTATTAACAATTAGATCAAGAGGCCAAGACACCTGCCATCACCAAAATACATAAAAACACTAAAAGAACCGCAAGAATGTAGATATACTTTCTCCTTGTTTGGTACATACCTTATATGTAAAATTAAGCACATCAAGTGCATCAATGCCAAAACCTAGCGCACGAACTTTTTTGGAGGTTGATGCACTTTCGTCGTCATGTTTACCTAATGCAACAACCAAAGAATCTGGTGCAGTTAGGAGCATTTTGTCAGCTGAATTCCTTATGGATTCCTGCAGGAAAAGATAAAAAATAAGACAACTGGATACTGATGGAGCAGAAATATTAATGAAATGGTAAACTTGCAAAGTAAATCTCACCTGCAACAAATTATTTAACTCAAAATCATCATCCCAGGAATTTCCTCTATCAAGCTTATCGAAAATTGTTATCAAAAACTGCTGCAGCATGTCACCTGAAGGCTCAAGTGGATTGTTAGAATAATATATATTTCTCTAATCATTTCTTGAATGTTACAAGGCACTGAATGATGACACACCTGATCCTAGCAGATATATAGCACGTAAGACAGATAGTTCGTCCATTAATCTCCATTCACCCATTAGCTTGGATAGGATTTGCTTGCCAATATGATCCATCTAAAAAGGAGAAAGATGCAGAAACCCTTTTACACATGGATTAACGAGAGAATGAACTTTTTTTTTTGAGCATACCTGTCTCTTTATGCATCTGGAAAGGCATTCTTGGATAATACCCACTGGCTGCAGAGGATCTTTCAAACTCATACTTCGGATAAACTGAAGAACTTTCGATGCAAGGGTACTATCCTTCTGCATAGGTAAGATCTCTGACAGCGGGATATTTTCCTGACAGGAAATGGGGAAATCGGATTATAGCTAACTAGAAAACATGAATAATTTACTATGATTCAGAAGAGATTCTTACATGTGCACAAGGAAGAAGAGTTGGAAACGCATAGAGGTCCTCCAAGACTCTTCTGTCATCCTCCTGACGGACATATTCCAAATCATCAAACTGAAAACCAAACTTATAATCAGTTCCATCTAGTCTTGGGAAAGAGGTTGTATATTGTGTATCACCACCAAAGCTAGTTCCTGCAGAATGTCCTTCAGCAAATATAGCCCTTCGTATGTTCTCATCATTCAGTGGGGGCAGATGAAAACTTTCAGAGATATTCAATTCACTCCAAGAGTTTGGATTCCCCTGTAACACTTCTTTGCAAGCAACAATGGCTGGATTCTCATAACAAGATAGAGAAATTTGCCTTTCTACGCCATTGGAAGATACATCTTTTGGGCAACCATGGACAGACGCTGGCTCATTTGTAACAATATTTCTGGATACAGTTAATTCTGTGCCAGCATATTTCCTTCCTGATATAGCATTCATTAGAAGTTTTACCCAAGTCTTCTCAGAGTTGTTTCCTGCACATGTATCCTCTGTTTCTCGAACCTCACTCTTCACAAAGGATTTATTAGGTTGACTATTATCAGCATGAAACGTTCTTAAGTATTCATAGACATGGTCGCCGTTTTCTAACAAACCAGATAGGCATATCAGGAAAATTTCCGACAAGGTTAAGAGTCCCGTTTCATGAGAATCATTTCCCAACTGTCCCGTGGACTCCTCGATAGCTGCTTCGCTTCTTGGATCCCCAAGCTGCATTTTTAAACTTGAGGTATCTGGCCAGAATTTATGCTGACTATCGCAGTTTGAGTTCTGACCAACATTGAACTCCTGTGTGCCTCTATTAGTTTCAACCCCATGCACACCTTGAACATGCTGAATAAGCTGAAATGATTTTCCAGCAGATACAATGGCCCTTGCAGTATCCTTCAAGAAAACAGGGCATAAAATATCCACATTTCCTTGATTGCCTGCTTTCAAGGAAGCCCCAGCAGCAGCTGATTCTTGACTGCCTGATTCCTTTTTCGTGATAGGTTCGCTATCAGTTAAAGAAGATGAACTGCTAGCTCGTGAGTCTCTTGCTCTAAGCATATAGCTCATTTCCCAGAATGCTGGTTCATCAATTGTAACCGCATTATTCGCATAAAAGAACATCTAGAGAAGAAAACAGCTAAATTAACATTTCACAGTTGCAAATGGAAGAAATTAAACACTGTTAATGTTAAACCCTAACAAGACTCTGTCAAGCTAGAAAATTCAGTACAACATAGAACCACAAGATCTAAATAACAATTTATAACAAAAATTATGCATGCTTTTGTAGAAAAACAGCATACTGTGAACTGGATAAGTACACAGCATACCAAAGAAAAACAAAAATTATGCATGCTTTTGTAGAATTCTTTGAGGCACACTAAATCATGAACTTCGCATGATTTAATTCAGATCTACAAGCAAATGAGTCATGCTAGTTTTGTAGTATTTGACAATTGACAGAGTGGCATGAACTATGAATAATATCTTAAAAAAACGATCGTCAAGTGTTCCTTCAGTACTACCTCTTCATAAGGGTCATCAAGGATACCATCATAAAGCCAGGAATCCAGACACTGAAGATAAGGCAATAAGCTTCCAGCGAAAATCACTAGCAGCATATGATATGGTTCCCCCTGGAATTCGTAGGGTTTACAAATGTCATGTTAGTTAGCATTACAATAACAAATATATAAAAAAAAAGACATTTGGACAATTGTTTCTTGTTACAACCTCGCCATCTTCCACAAGACAGACGTCATTTAATTTCTTAAAAAGATGGTTAAGAATATGAACTGCAACTTCACTAGATGCCATGTGTGCGCCAGAATCCCAAAAGCCATCTGGCACAGCCCCATGCACTACTTGAGACAAATGTTCTGCTCCAGAACATAAACTGCATGAGATTTTATTAATCAGTAAGCGGTGGCTACAAAACCAAAAATCAAAATTTCAAGTGCTAAACTGTGAATGTAAAACTCTTGTGGCAATATTCATTTTGCAGCATACAATTTGTCATTTGTAATATATTTCTTTGCAACCACACACTGACACAACTGTTTATCTCTTTGCAATCAGCAACACACTACGTCACTAAAGATTAAATCAGTTATAACTTTACCAGCGAAAAAATAATTATTTGTCCCAAAATATATATCCCAGTGAAAAATAATGATTTGTCCCCAAAATATATGCAACCATGAGAATGTGTACATACAAAATTAGAGGAAGAAAATTAGTAAGATTCATAGTGAAGTATGACCTTGACATTGAATCAGTTAATCCCAACAGAGTTATAGTCCTGCTAACTGAAGTAAAGAGTTGCTCTTCCTCCTTCAGAGCTGCTTCACGGAGCCTCTGATGGTAACATGACAACAATGATTGGAATTTTGAACTGGATAAACATCATCATTTAGATGACACAAAATTCAACATCAAGAAAGCTAGGCGTAACCTGAATAGGAACCTCACCGTAAGCCAAGAATCAATTGAGCTAGCAAACGCATCCAAAGTTGGAATCCTGCGACGGCAGGTCCGAACTTTCCCAACAAAGAACTCCACATGCTTCAAGCAAGTCGCCGCATAGAGAAATGGACTCAGGACGGACTGGAGGCCTGTCAGCGACAGGTGCACCACATAGACCCCCGATTTCTCACGGTACCCAGGCACATTGCTATCCCAATACAGCCAGGATGTCTCGAAGCCCTGGAGCACTTGGAAAACAGCCTTAACCTGCAAATGCACAACCGAATTGCAGCACATGAGCATCAACTTGGAAGGGTAACAGCAGTGAATCGCTCATAAACTCGTGAATCAAAGGAATTCCTACCAATTCATGTTCTTCTGTTCTCAGTGCTGGCACTGGTGCCGCATGAGGAAGGCCCTTGGAGATACTGAGCTGAAGCTTATGCACAAAGCTTTGTGCGCCATCAGCATCCACCAATTCCGAGGTTCGATGAGGAAGGACCATGGCGTGTCCACTTGAGGCCGCCGGAAGACACGAAACAGATCTCTCCCGCGCAAGCCGGTCCGGGAGAGAGGAAGAAGCGTGCGGCGGCGCCAGAGGGAGGCCGCCCCGGAGCCCAGTCAGTTAGGTCGTGGGTGAAGCGGGCCAGGGGCCATCCGTCGCGACCTGTTGGTGTGCGGGGAGCTGTGGCGGGTGGGAGTGCGGCGAGGGCGGCGGCGGGGGCCAGTGGTGTCGGCCGGAGGAGAGAGTCGAGGTGGGGAAGAGCTGTCGCAGGGGAGATTCAAGCGGGCGTTGGGATACATGGAAAAAATTTGTTTCGAAAAATGAACTTGAAACTATTTTGGAAAATTATGTCACATTCAGATTCAAAAGTATAATAAAATTGTGAAGTAAGTAGTATATGGATATTCTCCGCATCTGCCATAATATAAAGTTCATTGATTACTCAGAAACATTAGTCGTTTTTCTGGCAAAGTTTAAGAGCTAGTAATCGGTATTTACACATTGTGTGTTCGGAACCATGCACCCTAGGAATATCCTTCAAGAAAAGTTTAAAATCAAAGCCAAAACCTTGCGCAGTCTACGTGTCGTGACCACTTGATTACAAAAAAAAAAAGAAAGAACTAAACTCATTTGAACCTAATAATACAAATAAAAGTAAAACTCAATCCATAAATTGGCACTTGTAATTCATATACTTGACTAGTTTTTTTTTTCTTTTTTCTTTTTAAACAATTTCATAAAACCACTAAAACATTAGTCTTAGAGTCACAAACTCACCAGGCTCATAAAAAATTTCGAAAGTAGGACTAGTTATATAAAGCAAAACTGATACACACACGACTGCATGTTACGACTATTATGTGCATTTAAATGACATCAAACCTTGCATGCAGCGTGTTATTTTGTTCCAGTCAAGCCGTGATTTGCTGGCAGTTACTTTGCATGTGCCGAAGCAGTTGCAAACGGCAGAAGTAAACTCCAGTTGTGTGTATAACAACTTTTTTATAAAGCCATCATTTTTTCCCTTATATCGTATCTCATCGCATTAGTTTCACATGTCAGCTAAACATACATGAAGAGCATGATACAACATGAATAAAAAATAGTGGTCTTATAAAACTACAGCTTAAATTTATGATGGCTTAAGCAGGTTCTGATAGGTTTGTACTTATAAAACCAAAATATTGATGGATTTGTGGGATTAACATTTTTTTTAAAAAATTGCTTTTTTTCCCTTTAACCGGAGAGTGAGTAGTTTTTTTTTTTTTTTTTTTTTTTTGAGGGGAACCGGAGAGTGAGTAGTGAGTACCCAACACAAATTGGGTTGCCAAAAAGGCCCAACCCACCCAATGGCAAATTGGGAAATCGCCCCAGTAATCCGCAGGCAGGAGCCCGGCTTTGACCTAAATACCCCTCTCGTCTCCTCTCCAGCTCTCCTCCGCATCGCCCCTCGGCCGTCGCCTCACCTCATCTGCCCCCATTGCCCCTTCCCCAATTTCTCCTCCGCTCTTTGCCCCTGCTCTCGCCTCGTCCTCCTCCACTCTGCCCCTGCGCGAACCTTCAAATCCGCCCGCTGTTTCCCCGCCATCCTCAGCGTCTCCTCCGCCGGAGCTCCACCGCGCGGTGGGGTACCGTTCCGCGGCTGGATCTCGGCGCGGCTTGGCTTGTTCCGGCGTTTCTTGGCGAGCTCGGATTTCCGTGCCTGGTGGTGCCTGCCGCGGCTCCTCGATCGATGGAGGTGGCGCACGCGGTGCGGCGGTGAAAGCACGGGTTGGATTGATTTCCGGCGGGTTCACGGGCGACGGGATCGGACCTTGACGGGGCTCCTGTTGCGCCGCCGCTGAAGCTTTTGCCGCCGAGAGGTCGTCGCCGTTGCGATTCCAGGTGAGTTTCTTGCTGTTCTTGGATCGTCCGCATTCGCTTCGTCACGCTCTACGGCTGGAGGCTGGTTCTTGGATCTTGTTCGCGAGATTACACTGTTTGTTCGTGCACTGATTCGATACGATTGCTTCGTTGTCAGGAAGGTCGCGGAGCTGCAGGCGTCTTGGCGCGGCGATCGGAGATGACGAGCCATGAGCTGGCCCTCGGGCACGGGCAGGACCCAGAGCTTGCGCTGGGGCAGAACCCGCACGACTTCATCCAGGACCACGACCTCGGCCTGGGTCACCCGCACGGGCATGACCTCGGCCTGGGCCACCCGCACGACCATGACCTCGGCCTCGGCCACCCGCACGATCACGACCATGACCTGGGGCTCGGTCACCACCACGAGGACGACCACCAGCTGGTACTCGGCCACGACCATCACGGTCACGGTGGCCATGCTGGCGAGCTTGCTCTGAGGCAGGGCCACGAGGGGGACTCACTGGATGGGCATGACCACCACCATGAACTTGACTTGTCGGACAGCCATGAGTTGACGCTCGCTGAGGCGCATCACCTGGGTGTTGATGACGAGAATCTCGACCAGCTCTCGCTGGAGCAGGCACACGAGCTCGCGTTGCATCCCCATGACCTCTCGCAGGCTCCACTCGCAGTTGCTCCTGTTGTCCAGTCACGGACGATGGTTGTCAGCCCCGAGTTCCAGCTCGCTGTGGGGCAGGAGTTTCCGGATGTCATGAGCTGCCGCAGGGCCATCCGCAACACTGCCATTGCCTGCCACTTCGAGATACAGACTGTGAAGTCTGACAAAACAAGGTTCACTGCTAAGTGTGCTGCTGAGGGCTGCCCATGGCGCATCCATGCTGCAAAGCTTCCTGGTGTGCCGACCTTTTCCATCAGAACTATCCACGACACCCATAGTTGTGTGGGAATCAATCATCTTGGCCATCAGCAAGCATCTGTTCAGTGGGTTGCAACCACTGTCGAAGAGAGGCTGCGTGAGAACCCGCAATGCAAGCCCAAGGAAATCCTGGAAGAGATTCACAAGGCTCATGGGATCACTCTATCCTACAAGCAAGCTTGGAGAGGGAAGGAGCGGATCATGGCAGCGGTTCGTGGGTCTTTTGAAGAAGGATACCGTCTCCTGCCTGAGTACTGCAAACAAGTGGAAAAAACAAACCCAGGAAGCATCGCTCGCGTCTATGGTAACCCAGATGACAACTGCTTTCAGCGACTCTTCATATCGTTCAATGCATCAATATATGGTTTTGTGAATGCATGCCGTCCACTCATTGGCCTTGACAGAACCCTTCTGAAAAACAAGTATCTTGGTACCTTGTTTCTTGCCACTGGTTTTGATGGTGATGGTGCTCTCTTTCCTCTCGCATTTGGTGTGGTTGATGAGGAAACTGATGAAAACTGGGTATGGTTTTTGTCTGAGTTGCATGAATTGCTGGAGAAGAACACAGAAAACATGCCAAGGCTCACCATCTTATCAGATAGACGGAAGGGTATTGTTGAAGGAGTTGAATTCAACTTTCCAACTGCATTCCATGGATACTGTATGCGACATGTTAGCGAAACCTTCAAAAAGGAGTTCAATAATTCAGTTCTTGTTAACCTGCTATGGGAAGCTGCCCATGCTCTGACTGTGATTGAGTTTGAAACGAAGCTGCTAGAGATTGAGGACACTTCACCAGAGGCTGTTGTTTGGATAAGGCATCTACCTCCCCGTCTTTGGGCCACAGCTTACTTCGAGGGGACAAGGTATGGTCACCTAACAGCGAACATCACAGACTCGCTAAATTCCTGGATACTGGATGCTTCTGGCCTTCCTATAGTTCAGATGATGGAGTGCATCCGTCGCCAACTCATGACATGGTTCAACGAACGGCGTGAAGCAAGCATGCAGTGGTCAACTATCCTTGTGCCCACAGCTGAGCGACGTGTGCAAGAGGCCATTGAGCGTGCACGGGGCTACCAAGTGGCCCGAGCCAATGAGGCAGAGTTCGAGGTCATTTCGTCTCATGAGGGAACAAACATTGTGGATATCCGCAACAGGTGCTGTTTGTGCCGTGGTTGGCAGCTCTATGGTGTGCCTTGTGCTCATGGCGTGGCGGCACTCCTCTCCTGCAGACAAAATGTCCACCGTTACACGGAGAGCTGTTTCACTGTGGCGACATACCGCAAGACATACTCGCAGACCATACACCCTATCCCTGACAGAACCCTGTGGGATGAAACAACAGATCAAGGCCAGGCTGAAGAGAACAAGGTGTCTGTCATCATCAACCCACCAAAATCACTGAGGCCCCCAGGGAGGCCGAGGAAGAAGAGGGTGCGTGCAGAGGATCATGGGCGAGTCAAGCGAGTTGTTCACTGCAGTCGCTGCAACCAAACGGGACATTTCAGAACTACATGTTCTGCTCCTATTTGATCCATGCCATCATACATGCCGTGCTGGAATTGTTATGTAGCTTCAGTATTCCTGTGAAAAGTTAACTTAGTGTCTATTGTGCAAACTTCCTGCTTGTAGATGGCTTCCTTTGATCTACTTATATACTGCTGTTGATTTAGCATCAATTTAATAATGTTAGTTCAGTTACCTACCTCTGCCAACCTGAGGGAAATAAAATAGCTATATGTGGTCAGATTGTTGGATGCGGATTATTTGATGCTCGTTGTATAAGCAAATACGAGTTGTTGCTTGCTCGGTTATTTCCATCCACCAATTTTCTTTTTGGCGCTGATTTTCATGTAGTTGTGGTTACTGTTATGCCTTTCTTTTTGCTCCATCACAATGTATGCATGAGAAAAGATACTACAACATCATCTTTTAACACAACTTCTACATGTGTTCTACATATACATTCTGCGGGTTACGACATAAAAGTTCATTGGTACCCCCCCCCCCCCCCCCCCCCCCTTCCCTCCCAATAAAAAGAATACAAAATGTAGCTCATCATTTACAACCTACAGCAACGATGGGTCATATTCATCATAAACTTGGTGTCAGCTGAGCTTCATCTACTTGCGGCTTCTGAAAGTCTAACCCGGGAAACTGTCCAATATCATGCCCTTCAACTCGGTCTAAATTTTCGTGCAAACCAATTGCAAACTCTTCAGGCCGTTCACTGTTACTCGAAAAGTAGTCAGCTATCTGCAATAACAATTTTGGACCACGTATTAGCAACTGAATTTGACAAATATGGACAGAACCTACGTTGAGCTGATTAACCATAGTGATGAATTATGGAATTTTAGTGAAAGGCAATGTGGACTCACATGGTTTGCAAGAGAGAATCCGCTCAATACTGCTGCTTCTATGCTTGAACCCGTAAGCCAGTCTCCACAAATGCCTGCTCGCCCCAGGGGATCAAATATGCAGGGTATTCCTGGAGTGTTCATGGGCAGAGCTGCACCCCTGTGATTTAAACATTTATTTGTTATATCATGTTTTAATATGGAGTAGTAGCAGTATAAAAGCTCCAAGGAATTCATTTGTTATACCACAGCTGCACCCTCGTGTACATTGGTTGCTGAAGGGACCCTTTGGATAACCCCAGAGCAAGTTCTACCCCTCCAAGCATGTCTTGCTTCACCTTTTCTGCTGTCACCTTAGGAATATTTTCCTGCAATAAATAATTAAATCCATTACAGAACTCAACTAATAAAGATGAAATAGCTTGGACTCACTCTTTTTTCAAATCTGTAATTTGTCAACCGTAATATTGGGTTGGGCACCAATTGTTTAAATAAGAAGATGTTGAAACAATTTCAGAAAACAAACCACCTGTGGTACTTTGTTTCTTCTTCCATAAGCTGCAGTGCTGAAAAATGTCCAGCACTCAGGTGCCCCAGTCTGCATGGGAAAAAGTTTCTGAGTATTGTTGCCCATCCAAGAGAGAGAATCAACATCTCTTACAAATGCTCCTTCAAATGTTCCATGAGAATCATTTTGTGGGATTGGAAGAGGATCTTCAAACGCCGCGAGTAGTGCCCATACAGAACTGAGCTCTAGACTCTGAACATGGAAGGTGTGAAACACAGTAAGAAATTTGAAGAACATTAGATATGTCTCATGAGTTAAAGGTGTGTAACAGCAAAACGTGAAACCTTCATTTGTTTTGTTAGTAATGGTAAACCTGATGTAGAGAGCAGACGGTTGGCACACTTCCCTGATCAATGTGTAAAAGACTGATCAGCTACAAATATGTCATTTAAAAAGAATTGATATGTTTCCTAGTTTCCTGTAAAAAAGGGACTTCTATAAGGACGAAACATCATGTTATACATAGAAACAAAAAACACCGGTCTTATACTGCTTTTCTCTTGTACGTTCTATGATCTTCTTATTAAACTATTATGTGATTCTTATCTCTACTCATTCATAACAGCTGTTAAGTACAAGAAGGAAGCTCTAGTAAAAATCTCTAGATGAAAGGCAAACAAAATTTATGGTTCAGGATTGGCAAGAAAAAAATACATAGTTTCTTCTATTCAGCCATATTATTGTATTACTGTGAGCATATAACATAAATAATTATAATAATGTAAGTCATTTTGGTTGTCCAAAATATTTGGAGCTATAAATTAAGACCAGACTGAAAAAGGCTGAGCTTCAGCAATGTACCACCAAAACTATAGAAAATGATCAGACCAAAATAATCATACTTCTCCCACAGCAATGTATCTTATTAGAAAGGAATTCGGACTGACCATTATGAGCTATCACAATTGCGTCATATTCACCACGTGGCTTTTCATTCTCAAACAAGCGCCACAGGCCATTGAATGGCTCCAGCTTGCTTATCCAACAAGGCCGCACAACCTGAATCAAATCACTCTGCACAACAAGACACAACTCAACAGCTGAATGAACATTGATGAACCAGGAAAAGAAGTACATGGACTGTAGGGGTGGGGATGGAGCAACCCATGGATATTAACAATAGAAAATCGATTTATACCAAGGGGCATGTGCCCCAGGGTACATGAACTTGACTTTGCCAGTGTTTAACACCTCCATGGAGGATGGAGTTTCAGTTTGCAATTGCATCAGGTGGAGCTGCTCAGATATACCTCAGGCAGCATTGCATCTGCAAGCGGGCGCATCCCGTTCACGCCGATGTACCGTGGCGTCGACGAAGGTATGGGTCTGAAACGGCCACCGGCTTCGAGCTCACCGATCAAGCCTCTCCACTCGCGGACCAGCCCTCTGTCAAGCCATTCCTCGACCAGCTTCTGAAACCTCGCATCAGTCGCGGTGAAGAACTGGACCGCGTGGTCGAACACCAGCTGCTCGCCGGCGTCGACGACTCTAGTCGCCATCCTTCCCCCAAGGCCGTGCATCCCCTGCACAAGCAGTGAGCACGTGCGGTGAGCCTCGCACTAATGGATGGGGAGGGAAAGGGGAATGGGGGCGACTCGAACCGTGTCGAAGACGACGGCGCGGACGCCGCGGGCGGCGAGGGCGGAGGCGCACGCGAGGCCGGAGGCGCCCCCGCCGATGACGGCGACGGAGGGGTTGGCGGGCACGGGCGTGGCGAACACCACCTGTTCCTGGTGGAAGCTCTTCTTGATGGCCGACTGCCGCGAGAACCCGGGCTTGCCGCGCCGCGCCCGCCGCGGTGGCGCCCTTGGGGGACTCGAGCCTCCTCCGCGACCGCCGGAGGCGGCCACCACCCCGGCGAGGCGGGCCGCCGGTAGCATGAGAGTATGTGGCGGCATCGCGGGAGTCGTGGGTGCTCGACGAAATGCGGGAGCGGAAACTCGAGCCTTGACCGTTATCTGTTTACCGGTTGGATAATTTTTCCGCTTTTTCCTTTTTTTTTTTAAGAAAGGAGGCTAATTGTACATAATCCAGAGTAACCGCGACATTACAATAAGAATGGTATAGTCAGCAGGCGAATTGAGACCCACGTCAGAAAAATCACCGCTAGCAAAAAAAAAAAAGAAGAAAAGTTAATCGCACAAAACTATAACTATTTGTGTCAATGTTTCACAAAACTACAATTTTTAGAACATGTTTCACAAAACTACAACTATTTTGACTCTGAGTTTCACAAAACTACAATTTCAGTGAATCTAGTCGTGGGTCCCACCTGTCAGCCTCACTATGATCTTTGCTGCCGTGGGGCCCATGCTTGGTTACCCTGCTGATGTAGAGTGGAAGGAGGCATAATGTGACTCACCCGGATGGAGGCTTTTGAGTCCTAACTGAATCGCTCAGTCCAGTGCTTGTCATGATCGCCTGCGATTTTGCCACCACCCCTACCTTCGCCTACTTTATCAGTTACATCAGCCATCGCTCACTCCTTTATCAGCTACATCAGCCATCACTCACTCCTCATTCAGTCTAGTATCAGGTCGCGTACGATGGAAGGAGACGATGACTCTAAGAAAAAAGCACCGCCTGTATATGGGCCGGCCCGTATTGGCCTCAGCCTTTTCCTCCGCACCAGCAGGGTAACATGGCAGGGCCCCACGTCCGACGTGGACAACGAAACGGCTGCTACATATGGTAGAGGCTGACAGGCGGGATCCGCGACCACACCAGAACGGAATTCACTAAACTTGTAGTTTTGTGAAATTTAGGGTCAAAATAGTTATAGTTTTGTGAAACTAAACATTGACATAAATAATTATAGTTTTGTGCGATTCACTCAAAAAAAATGGTGTAGAGCAGCGGCTTGTGAAGCGCCGGCTGGAGCAGGCGAATACGTGTTGGTGCAGTTTTCATTGGCTAACCCAGGGCAGCGAGGCCCTGGGGCAAACTGAGCAACGGGGCCCTTAAGGCTTATGCATTCAAATTTTTCCCAGTCACGGTCTCTTGTTTGCAAATCAACACTGACACTGAACGGTAATCAGATTACAATCTTGTGCTACTATTCCTATTCAACAAACTGTTCATATCTTTTCCTTTTGCAGCATCAGCAAAATATATAAGTTAGAAAGGGCCGGATAGAAAGAAGGGAAACAAATTGAAGGTCTAGCAAATTTACGTATATACAATACTAAATTTTCACCACTACGCGTGTGACTTACCTGAAGACTTTGACCTGCTTGAGGGGTGATCACTAATCTGGCAACCAACGGCATAGCTTGGCATTATCCTTTTTGAGAACGAAAAAACAACGAGATTGATGAGTAAACAAATTGTAATCAGTGGGAAACGGAGGGGGCAAAAACACCTGATTGCTAATGGGCAGGAACTGGGAAGGAGGACCGTCACCAAACTTTGGACGAGCATGGCTAGGGGCAACAGATTGATCAAACGAGTAGTTAAATTAGCAACCGTAAATCATTGGACTGTGCTACTGCTGTCTTCTACATGGGCTGGGCCACGGCAAAGCTGATATTTGTTGGGAGCCCAATGGCTAAATGGCTGGAAGCTACACAAAAATTTGGGGCCCCTCCTTGGGCTGGGCCCTAGGCCGGCGCCCCTATTGCCCCGGCCCAGAGCCGGCCCTGGGCTAACCTCACCGCTGCAACATGGAGACCAATAAATAAATTTCAGCGTGAGAACAAGGAGGGAACAGTAACAACATCATTCCATTTTTGCATTCTCGAACAATGTTTTTGTTGCAGCCACAATACCAAAAAGTATATAAGTTGTTAGAAGCTTTGCCAAACAATCTTTAAGTTTTCACTATCTATATCTTTATGACAGTAATCGTTCACCCTCACTCACTTGCACAGGGTACTGCCATGAATATGTTGAGAAACATTGACAGGAGAAAGACAAATGTTCCAAAGCAGATGGTCCGAATTTTCTGGTTTGTAGGGAGAATGAATAATGAGTCGTGAACTTTGATAGCCTCCGCTGATGATCAGCTTGTGTGTATTCAGCTGTTTTGCAGCAATGAGGAGAATGAAAGGGCATGTTGATTCTGGTTGATCATCTGAGTTCCTACAACGCAATATCTCATAGACTATAAGTTTAAGATTTAGAATGAAGTAACTTATTATACAACTTTTCTAGTATCATCGCAATATATAATTTTCATATCCGCAACTTTTCCATAAACATTGCTGGTGGAGACCATGCCCCCTCCCTTTGGTATGTGCACCCTCACTCGCTATAATTGTCTTAAAAGAATACATTATGCTCTCCTCATTAAAGGCGTGTACCATGGGTGATGTCAGCTGTCTGGAAGAGGTGTCCATTAAGATTTTGGCTGGCGTGGACGAGAGAGAAAGAGGAGAGAGAAAAATGCCGTCTAGTAGACGGCTCGCTGCCGTCTAATAGACAACTCCTGCCATCCAAAACCGTTGTATACAAATTTTTTGCTGTCTATAGCATTGTATTTTCTAATAGACGATGCATTGTGAAACTTGCTTTTGTAATGTCTAGTACAAGTCTTTCAGACAGTTGCTGTCTATATCACTATACATGCTCTAATTGTTTTTACTGTTTGGCCCCCCTCAAAAAGTTCCAGTTCCGTCACCGAGTCAGAGGGGCTAAAGACTCTGGTCAGAGGCTAAAGAGGCATTGCAATCATGCCAGATATAGCAACATTCACACCGTGGCCCTACAGCTGATATGTCACGATTGAGATCATGTCATCATGATAAGTATGTACATTTCTAGACGTCCTTCCAGAATCTAAGTGCAAGATTTACAATGAAGTAAATTTTTATATCATTGGCAATTTATAATTTTCTCATCCATAGCTTTCCACTAATCCACTCCTGATTCTTTATTTTTGGTATTTGTTGCATTCTCTATACCCTGAGATTTGTTGCATCTTTTATACATGTTAGTCTCTTCATTGCTCTTTCATTCATCAGTTTTCCCACAAGAATGACGAGTTGATACATCCATAGACGCAACGAATGGGCTCGAGGATTCTACATATTCAAAAAATTGTCCAACTCTAACATGTAAATCTCAGGGCGATGATAGCTATCTAACAATCACATGATCATCGTTGGTGATGTAAGGAAGAAGAGTAGAACCATACCTGCAGGTGATTTTCAGAGAAGATGACTCGGGGGACAAAAGTGAAAATTAGCATATTTCCTTATTGTCACTTATTTATTTACTAATATTTTTATTCAAGCGCTAATAAAAAAATGCACCCTAAATACCGCAACATCTAGTAGTAACAATAACGGGGCAACCATCTCGTGACTACTACTTCAATTGTTTTAGGTTTCTATCTTGAGAAATCTTAGATTTTGATTCACCAGTCTTGTATAAATACTTAATAATTGTTTACAACAAAACTAAAGTTGGTTTTATCAACGAGCATCTGGCCCACGATGGCAGAAAAAATAGAAAAATGTTTCTCGCAATTTTTTTAAAGACTAATTTTCAGTGGGGGAAGTATACCATAATACTACATAGATTTCAATCCGATGGCTATATATGATGCATATTTGACCTTTGTTGCACATCATCAGAAGCATTGTTTTCAGCAAAAGAAGATGTAATGTAATCAAACAAGGATGCATGGAGACTGAAAAGAACTGCAACAGGAAATAAGGTGCTAAGCAATATACATGTAAAAGTCCAATTGCAGTTGCAGTGCAGGAGGATATCACAGGCAGGGATTACAAAGCTGGTGGAAATCAGACCAATTTTCGCGAAAGCCGGATTTACCGGTCCAGTTTCTTCGGTTCACTATTTTTCAAGTTTGAATTTAAAAGGTATTTGAAAATTTGATAAATTTTGACGGATTTTCATCGGTTTTGTGGTTACCGGTCAGAAGTCCGGTTCCAACGGCTCCTGATAAGAAAAACCTTGGTCTTAGGTATGAAGGAATGAAACGTACAATAATACTGAAAATAAAATCAACCTAAAATCTATCTCACATGGAGATTTGTGTGGTGGTATTAACTTGCCTCTGTTCTTCGAATGATTTTGGGGACATGTGCATATATATTCAAGAATTTATGAAACCAAACACAAACTTCTAAGTTAACCATTGAGGAGAATTTACTTAGACATTCATCATATATATTATATCCTAATTATAAATCAAACTTCGAGCCTGAAAGCCAAGGGAGGACTATTATTACTTGTGGAGATCTCAGGGCCTCAAAAGATTCATTTGAGGCCCTGCTGTCTAATACTACAGCTGTTGCTAAAAGCTGATTAGAGCACCCAATATGCCATGTCGTGGAGCTAGTGCGGGCCGTACACACACGCAGCACGTTGGTTGATGCGTAGCATTTTACCTAGGTTGGCGCTAAAGGATAGAAAATATTCCCTGCCTTCTTTTCCTCTGGAACGTTGAGAAGACCCTCAAACACAGAGCCAGACTCCTTAGCCGCAGTCAGGCCCGTCTATCACGATGGCAAGGCCCCCAAGCATTAGGCCCATATGCCCCCCCCCCCCCCCCCCCCTCCCCCGGTTCACATTTAAATTAAAAAATTCTAGTTAAAGTCGATCAAGTTTATCAGTTGTTGAACATCTGAATTTATTATGAGCTATAATACTTTTAAATGCATGTGAAGGGCTTGATTTTTGGAATTTATCAATTGTGTGCGGTACATATTTTCAAGAGTTTATCAAACGAAATGCAAACTGCTAAGCTAACCATTGATGTGAATCAAGGAAAGTAAAATATTCATAAAATCCAAACCTCAAAGGCCACGAGGAAGATCCTCAGGTGCCAAACAACTCATTTGCTGCTAAAATCAGATTAGAGCACCCAGAAGCTCATGTCGTGGAGGAGCGTGTGTACAGCTTGGACCTGTGCTTCACCATGCGGAGCCCTCCGCCGTCTGCGTCGGCGCAGCGCTCCACCTCCACGCCGGTGAACACCGCGCGTGTGACCGGGTAGTGTCGGCAGGTGGACGGGTCGTCGGGGAAGAACCTGGCGACGCAGAACTTGGCTGCGCCCAGGTGCACGAGGCGCGACGCGAGCGGCGCCGGCCACTCGGCCGGCGGCGCGAGGTCCTCCCAGACGTGGCGCACCGCCGGCGGCGCCTGCCTTCGCGGCGCGAGGTCCACTGCGCAGAGCACGCATCGATCGTCCCTGAGGCCGAACCAGAGGCCGTGCTCGGGGGCGAACGCGGCGGCGCCGGCGAACGGCAGAGCCCAGTCGCCGGCCTTGCTCCACCTCTCCGCCGCGGTGTCGAACGCGTAGGTGCCCGAGCCCCGGTGGGTGACCCAGATGCGGGCGCCGTCGCCGGAGATCGCGTACGAGACGACGCGAGGGCCGGTGGACCACGGGTCGTCGGGCTCCTCCTCGTCGTTGTCGTCGCATCGGAACGGCGGCGGCGGCGGGAGCACGCGGGGGTACCAGTCCTCGTCGTCCCAGACGCCGCCGTGCTCGAGGCACTCGAAGCAGGCGTCCTCATCGCCCGGCGGCGGGAACGCGCTGAGGACGTAGAGGTCGTCCCCGCCGCCGGCGGTGAGGGCGACGGCCGCCTTCTTGGGCTTGGCGAAGCTGCGCAGCGTGTGGACCGCGTGCCGGTCGGGGTCGTAGAGGACGGCGCGGCCCGTCTGGTCGGTGGCGACCACCTTGTTGTGCTTGCCGCCGAGGAGCATGAACTCCATCGTTTCGTCGCCACCGTGCAGGCTGTTGCGGGGCGGGCAGAAGCTCATGGCCGGATCGGGCAGGGGCGACGGCTCCATCTCCTCCGTCGCCGGCGGTCGATGATCCGGACGGCCAGTCTCCTTCTCCGGCGGGCGGCGGAACAGGCACGACACGTCGATGTTACGCAGGCTGTAGCTGCGGCGGCGGACGTGGACGTCGTCCACCACTAGATGCACGAATCGCCGGAAACTCATCGCCACCAGTTGGTTAATCCGGCGAACTGTGTTAGCCTTGGTTCCCCCGGCGGCCTGATCTGTCCCTATGTCGATGTGCTGCGATGGAACCGGTCCGGCGGACTATTCTTCTTGATCAGGGGTGAATTCGCGTTGATTGAGTCAAACTCCCAATCATTCTTCCTTCTTGAAAAAACTGGATTTTCTAGCTCATAAAGTAAGTAACAGATCTATTTCTCAAAACAAATTGCATCCAAGCGAGTTGGGTTCCTTAACGAAAACCGGATGGACAGCCGATCCAGTCCAATCCAATCGACGCGTTGGTGTTGCTGCCTCCTGTTCCTTGTCTCCGGTGGAAGTAGGATGGTTCAAGTAGTAGGGTTCGTGTTGCTGCCTCCGATCATTGTCACATTGGACCTCCGTTAGCGCAGAACGCTTTCAACCTGAAGCCATCGTGTCCAAATATAGATCCTACGGGGTATATGACCTTTGACCCTGGACGTAAACGCGGCACACTTAGAAAGTGTGTCTTCGCTGCTCACGAGACACTGTCAAAAACGAATATGTCTGATTATTATTTAAGACACCATTAGCTCTAACACAATTATTTTTAATATTTTTATCTCAATATATAAACTACATTAAAACTTGAAACTTTACACAAAGATACATTGTGACATTCTCTATGGTGTATTTTTTTATAGATTTTTTTTTTCAATTGCTTGCGAGCTTGTGTCGTAGTAATGGAATTGTCAAGTTTCTTTCGTAATGACACAATGAATGTTCTCATCATTTCGTCACTTGCCATCGACGATCATAGCGCAATAGTCCTAGTCTTTTTGTGCAGTTTTAAAAATGATTAGAATAATGCAACGGAAGCATTAGGCCTATATGCCCCTGTCGGTGTATCGAACTAACAATACTAGTTAGCGTCACGCTTCCATAAGAAATCGATGGTAGCACCAATGATGATGCTGCCTCCCATTCCTCTTTTCCGGTGGAAGTAGGAGGGCTGAAGTAACAGTTTAATTTTTCCCCAAGTTTTCAACTTTCACTAGACAAACTGCAAGGGAAAAAAGTATAATAAACCTACCTAGGACAAAATGTGTGGAACATCTATGCTCAGTGGATTGTTGGGCATGCCGCGCGCGTCTAACCAACGTTATCACGGCGGATCGATATCGCGCGTCCACAACCATTGTCATATGCACACAGATCCGCGGCGCTAGCGGCTGATAGGCCTGCAGAAAGTTGAGGGTGCCAAGCCTACAATACTAGAGTAAGCAAGTTACTGACCGATTGAAAGGCAAAGAGGTAGTGGAAAGGACCTGTGCCCCCCCCCCCCCCCTCCCCCCCTTGCAAATTGGATGTAGACACGTTTGGTTAAAAACATGCATTGCACGAAACATAACAAATGGTGGTCAATGTTACTTCCTATATTGAAAAAGTGAACTACAAAGGCTGAGCAATTGATCAAATCAGGGGCGGCCTGATCTGTTAGCCTTGGTTCCCCCCGGCATCCTGATCTGTCCCGTGATTCACACATCATATAGAAAACAGGCAGCCATGTCCCAATATGATGGTTAAAAATGGGGTAAGAAGTAAACAAGATCTAATGAATAATATATAAATAGATAGCACGCTCCACCCCAAGTTTCATCCTATATTAGCTTAAACATGTGTAAAATTCTAAGGCCCCCTTTGGAACGCAGGATTTTCACAGGAATCAGTTGACTGTTCACAGGAAAAACGCAAGAATAGGAAAAAATCCCGCGTTCCAAAGGGGGCCTAAATGAGTAGCTAGCAATGCAGGTTATGGTTGAATCGATGGGTGATGAATGCTGCCATGTATTGCCGTTCTAGAGGCTCAAGATGGGGTGTGGAAGAAACAAATTGATATTTATTCATTAATTACACTTTTGTTTGATACCCTAACTCCTTTTTGCATTTGATTAAACTGTTGTTTTCTTTATAATTAATACAAAAAATGAGGTCATATATGAAATATGTTTTTTGGACTTTTAAAAGTACACATTGAATGTAACAATTCAATATTTTTATTTTACTGTATCAATGTTTTCCAGTATTTTTCCGATATTTTTATGAATTTATTCAAGCGATATGTTCAAAATATTGAATTAGTAGTCTTTATGAAATATTTAGTGTAGCTTTCCGCAATGTATGGACATGAACAATTTTTTGTAGATCTAGCAATATTTATAAAAATCTTAAACTTTCAATTCCCTATTGTTGAAATATGTTTTAATCCATATTGAATTTGGTCGCTCGAATTTAATCACATGTCAGAATAATTTTTAAGTTAATATGAGTAAAGCGCACAACCTGTCTTTAAATTTTTGAGTCATGTTACTTAGGTCTCCATACTCTCAAATTGCAGTTAACTCCATAAACTTGGCCTTGTGTGCCACTTAGGTCCCTTAACTCTCAAAATGTAAATCTACCTCCACATGCTTGGCTTTGGCTGTCATCTAGGTCCTATACTTTCAAAATACATCGTTATCCCAATTAAATTGGTTAATTTTTTTATAGACATAAATTAATTATAATTAAATGAATCTGAATTTCAGATCAAATATGTGTAAATAATATTGATAGATGCCATGATGCTAAACAACAAAAGTTTTTCATTTTGCTCGTTAGCTAGATATTGCTAGATGTTACAGAGATGACCCTGTAAGATATGTAGTTTCGATGAGGTATTTTAGGCCAGGTTCCCATTATTTGCTGCCTAGATGTTTTAGTTCTTTCAAGTGAACAGGAACTAAAATTGTTCCCCCCGCCCGCCGGATGATCAAAATTTCAAAACACAATCTTTTACCATCTCCGAGCCTGTCCATAGGTTTTCCTCTGAACAATCCAGTATTGATTGCACATGGAGCATCCACCGTTAGTGATGCGGCCGCAGGAGCCAGAGCACAGGCTCGGATGGGGTCCCCGCTCGGCCGCTCCTCCTCACCACAGACCGGCCAATGCACCGTTCCATTTCGTCCCATCAGGAGGAGGGTGTAGCACACTAGCGCTGCAGCGGCGAGCAAGACCACAGAACAGCTCTCTCGGCGTGGTGGATAGCCTCGCCCAGCGCAACCCACCACCGTCCAACTCTCCCTTCAATGCAAAGTCTTGCCAAAGTGCGGTTGACCTACTTGTTTTCATTTTTTCTTCAGAACAACTTGCCATTGTTGTGCTTGCAAAGAATAAAGGCTCCAGCTACAACTAACACCCCACGAACATTTTCCCCAGAAAAGAATGATATTATTGTTAAAAATAACATAAATTGTCTAGAAGGAAATTGGCAGGCATCTAGGGTTTGCAAGACCGATAGAAATCGGACCGGTTTTCGCAAAACAAAAAAATCGGTCCAGCTTGGTATCTATACTCAACTGTTCTGCAGCAATGAGAAAAATTAAAGGGCAATTAGTGGATCCTGGTTGATGATCTTCAGTTCTGACAACGTAACACCACTCCCCTGTTCTTTGATTTCTCTATATTGCAGGTCAATAAAGTTGCTCAATGTTCATCTCATCCTGTACTCTCACATCTGCATGTAGGACACCAAGAATTTGTTACTAGTTTCACACATTTTCCCCAGAAAAGAATTATCTTATTGACCTAACAAACATAAATTGTCTAGAATGAAATAGGCAGCCATAAGTCTCTAGGTGATACACTATGGATGATCAGTCTCTAGAAGAATTTGCTTCTAGTTTTATCAGTCTCTTCATCGCTCTTCCATCAGTTTCTCGCGAGAATACTGAGTTGATACATTGATAGACAAAGTGAATGAGCTCAAGGATTCTACATAACCAAAAAATTGTTCAACTCTAACGGGTAAATCTCAGGGTGACGAAAAAACCAAGCAACTCCTATCTGACGATCACCTGATCATTGTTGGCTATATAAGAGAGAAGTAGAACCATGCCTCCAGGCAATTTTCAGCAATGAAGACTCTAGGGGCAAAATTGAAAATTAGTGCGTTTCCTTATTACAATTTTATTTTATTTTCTAATAATTTCATTCTAAAGATAACCACGTTTGTATTCATCAAGCGCTCTAATCCGAAATTGCACCCTACATCCTGGAACAACGGAGGGAAGTTCACCTAGTAACAATAATTGGTAAAGCATTTCTTGACCACTACCTCAAATGTTTCAGGTTTCCTATCTTGAGAAATCTTAGATTTTTGGTTCACCACTTTTGTAAATACTTAATTTCGATGATAAATCCTTAGGTGCCTAGGGAGGACTATTATTATACTTGTGGAGATCTCAGGGCCTCAAACATCTCATTTGAGGCCCCACTGCCTAATATAACAGCTGCTAAAAGCTGATTAAAGCACTCAATACGCAATGTCGTGGAGGAACGTGTACAGCCAGCGGGCCGTACACACACACAGTACATTGGTTGATGCTTAGCGTACGTTGGGAAGACTCCAAGCTTGAACCGAACTCCTTCGCTGCAGTGGGGCTTGTCTACGACGACGGCAAGGCCCCCAAGCATTAGGCCCATATGCCCCCCCTCCCCCTCTCCAAAAGAAATGCAAACTGCTAAATTAACCATTGATGTGAATAAAAGGAAAGTAAATTATTCATTACATCCAAACCTCAAATGCCACGAGGAAGATCCTCAGATGCCAAGGGAGAACGATTATTACTTTTGGAGATCTCAGGGACTCATTTGAGGCCCTTCTGTCTAATACTACAGCTGCTGCTAAAAGCTCATTAGAGCAAGTATTATGGCCGGCGAAGAGCAGGCGATGTGTGACGTGGAGGAGAGATAAAGGATGAAAAAGAGTGTAGCGAGCGTCTCGCCAGACGCCGGCAAAAAGCGGGCGAAGAGCACGCTGCTGCAGCACCATTCAATCCCATTGGCTGCACGTCGCTTTCTCAGCGGGGCCCCACTCTCTCTTGCTGCTGCAATGCATTAAATGCTACTCCACGTTGGACACTACTTCGCCGGCAGCTACCGAAACCATAAGCCTTGCTCTTAGAGCACCCAGAAGCTCATGTCGTGGAGGAGTGCGTAAACCTTGACTGCTTAGTTAACCATTGATGTGAATCAAGGAAAGTAAAATATTCATAAAATCGAAACCTCAAAGGCCACGAGGAAGATCCTCAGGTGCCGAACGACTCATTTGAGGCCCTTTCTGTCTAATACTACAGCTGATGCCAAAAGCTGATTAGAGCACCCAGAAGCTCATGTCGTGGAGGAGTGTGTACAGCTTGGACCTGTGCTTCACCATGCGGAGCCCTCCGCCGTCGGCGTCGGCGCAGCGCTCCACCTCCACGCCGGTGAACACCGCGCGCGTGACCGGGTAGTGTCGGCAGGTGGACGGGTCGTCGGAGAAGAACCTTGCGATGCCGAACCTGGCCGTGCCCAGGTGCACCAGGCGCGACGCGAGCGGCGCCGGCCACTCGGCCGGCGGCGGCGCGAGGTCCACCTCGCAGAGCACGCAGCGGCCGTCGTCGTCCCAGAGGCCGTGCTCGGGGGCGAACGCGGCGGCGCCGGCGAACGGCAGCGCCCAGTCGCCGGCCTTGCTCCACCTCTCCGCCGCGGTGTCGAACGCGTAGGTGCCCGAGCCCCGGTGGGTGACCCAGATGCGGGCGCCGTCGCCGGAGACCGCGTACGAGACGATGCGAGGGCCGGTGGACCACCACGAGTCATCGTCGGGCTCCTCCTCCTCCTCATTGTCGTCGCACCGGAACGGCGGCCGTGGCGGGAGCACGCGGGGGCAGTGGCGAGTCTAGGACTCGAGTTGGGGGTGGGCCGGATTTTTTTTTTGCCGCACAGCAAATTAAACATGCCATATCTATATATTTTTAAAAATAAATATAACTCACTAACTTTAATTGCTACATAGTTTAATTTGTTTTTGCTATTTTTCTGCTCTCATGTTTGAGCCACATCATCCACAAACTAACCTCTGTCCAATCTAAAGCCACATGCTCATGTCCATCTATTCATCCAGGACCTCTCACGTCCTTCCATCTCCTCTCCTACTTTTTCCATAATGAACAAAACGGAAGCCACAAATATCATAGTATATGTTTGGTTTGGAGACAAGTGAAATCATTCTAGTTTTTCATTCTCGTTTTTCAAGTATGTTTAGTTAGACAGGATATGTTTTGTTTGGTTAGATGGACAAGACAGTAAACACCGTCTCAAGTGCACCACTTTGGCATTTCGTCGAACTACATGGATGCATGTCACAGTTCATCATTTTTATAGGATGCATGTCCTGCCGCAACATAGCTCCGCACGGACGGGCCTGCAGCCTCGCGACACGCCGCGCTGCAGCGCCGCCCTGCCGCCCTGCCATGCCACTCGAGCAGCGCCACGGTGCAGCTCCGCCCGACTGCCTCGCGACGCGCCGCCCTGCCACGCCACAGCGCCGCTCGCGCCGCGCCCTGAGCGAAAGGAGATGGCAACAGCTAGCGGAGGACGATGGAACCCTAGCTCAGTCACCAGTTCGCGCTGCGGCGAGGGAGATGGACGCAAACTCGCTCTCGGTGATGGTCTCGAGCTGACCAAGGCGCAGACTCTGCTAAGGAAGATGAATGGCAGAAGTGTAATTATTACAATTTGATCCTTTTTAAAAAAGTTTTTCACATATGGACCCTTGAGAAAAACATGTCCAGAAATGGACCCTTTTCTGAGCGCCGTGTGATTTGGCGCTCAGGTTGAACTGATGGGCGCCGTTATAATTGACGCTCACCCTAGCCACGTCAGCAGGCGGGCACTCGGTCGTTTTGCTGACTTGGCAGGGGGTGGGCGCCAAATCATTTGGCGTCCACCCCCGGGCACACAAAATTTCTTTCTTTCTTCCCCTCCTCTTCCTTTCTTCGTTCCAGTCGCTCCACAGCAACTGCAGTCCGCAGCCCATGTCCACCTTACATGTCGGCCTAGTTGGAGTACTTATTTCATTTCATTCTATTTTATTAGTCTTTCATATTTTTTCCCCTTCTCTGTAACATTTTTTTAGCTTTCATATTTATTTTTTTCCTTATCTTTAACATTTTTTAAGTAGCATATAATAGATAAGGACATGTTTGGGTGTAGTTTTTTAAAACCAAAGTATCAAAAAAAAAAATGGTTTTAGCATAGTTTAGAAAAAAGAGATCATGAGTGGTGTTTTTAAAACTCCAAAATGGTTGCATTTTTAGCAATACTATGGTTTTTTAAAACTATAAAAAATTTACATCCAAACACCTTCATGCCTCTTAAAACTAAATTATTTTGCAAAACCGTACTATTCTTACAAAACTCTAAAAATATTTTGTATCCAAACATGGCCTAAGCTGACATATGAAAGGAATCATCGGCTCGTCCATCCGATGTTTTTTATTGAGCTATTTGGTCGCTTTGTACCTTTTTTTTTTGTAAAAGCAAACATCTTGCGAGTATATCAAATTAAATTCAAATTTGCAAGCGTGTGGATTCATAAATTGTATTCGCGTGAAAAGTAGAAAAGTGGCTCCGATAAGTTGTAAGCCCATTCCTCGAAACTCATTAAAAATAACTAGACTAAGGCATGCATGAATGGTTTGTACATATCCTTCGTGCTGTTAACCAGATTTGGAGCTTAAAATCAAACGAGCCTCATATTTCAAGGTTGCACCAGACGACATGTTTAAGGAAATTTCTCACTAATAAAATGTAAAGTTAACATGACTTGTTCATTGTTCAGAAAAAAAACATGACTTGTTGGATAATTCAATCATGGGCCTGGCTGCAAGCAAACTGAATAGCTGCAGCTGAAACAAAGGAGAAATGGACTAAATCATGAAACTTCTTGCTACAATGGTCTTCTGGAGATTCGGTCCAAGCATTACATAAGATGACTTAGTCTTCTGGAGAATTCAGACGACTCACGAGAGCATTCAGCACCACCTACGACACGATTCACAAGAGCGGCTCATGGTTCAAGGGTGACCTATCACAAGATAACCAAGATAAGCATGTGAAAAGTATTACTTGAAGGAAATATGAGGGCTTTATCATCGTAATGCAAAATTTTATTTCAACTAATGTATGAAAGCATTTGCTAACCGGATGGCCAGATGATGAGGCCGTTGAACATCCGCAAAGTTGGCTAATCTTGGACCGGCTAATGTTGCATTGCCTACTTATTAGCTACACGTCCATCAGCCAGTAAAGAATAATTCATTTTTAAAACATGATGCGATTGATAGCTAAGCTCGTGCAACTAGGATACCTGAATGGCAGAGTTGACGTACTCGTTAAACTCACAAAACTCCTTAATCGTAGAACTGAAAAATAGATTGCAAAGTAGAAAAGCTTCAGTCAGAATCACCCAGGTAGACCTGCCTGTGACCATTATGCACACAAACTTTTGAAAGTTTGAAAGGATGTTCGGTGTAGTTAGGTTGTAGAGGGCATCACAAATAGTACTCTGTCTATCTCAGAATGTACAGAGTTTAAATTTTGTCTCAAAATCATGGAGGTGGAGGAAGATAACTTGGAGAAGCAATTCGTCTAAAAAATCTCGCCTCAAACCATCCGGAATCGATCAATTTGGTGCAGGAGATTGGATGGGAGGGAGAAGGGGGCGCCGGCTGTTCTGTTCGTGTGTGCGACTGGAATGAAGGGAGAAGAGAGGAGGAAAGAAGGAAAGACCGACCTTTTGTGTGCCCGGGGTGGGCGCCAAATCATTTGGCGCCCACCCCCTGCCATGTCAGCAAAATGAGCGAGTACCCGCCTGCTGACGTGGCTAGGGTGAGCGCCAATTATAACGGCGCCTATCAGTTCAACCTGAGCGCCAAATCACACGGCGCTCAGAAAAGGGTCCATTTCTGGACATGTTTTTCTCAAGGGTCCATATGTAAAAAACTTTTTCAAAAAGAGCCAAATTGTAAAAATTACACAATGGCAGAATGGGTGATTGGGGGTGGGTTTCTCTGGTGGCCGAATCTGGGGATGGGCCGCGGCCCACCCTCTAGACTCGCCACTGCGCGGGGGTACCAGTCGTCCTCGTCGTCCCAGCCGCCGTGCTCGAGGCACTCGAAGCAGGCGTCCTCATCGCCCGGCGGCGGGAACGCACTAAGGACGTAGAGGTCGTCCCCGCCGCCGGCGGTGAGGGCGACCGCCGCCTTCTTGGGCTTGGCGAAGCCGCGCCGCGTGTGGACCGCGTGCCGGTTGGGGTCGTAGAGGACGGCGCGGCCCGTCTGGTCGGTGGCGACCACCTTGTTGTGCTTGCCGCCGAGGAGCATGAACTCCATCGTGCCGTCGCCACCGTGCAGGCTGTTGCGGGGCGGGCAAAAGCTCATGGCCGGATCGGGCAGGGGCGACGGCTCCATCACCTCCGGTGGTGGCGGTGGTTGATCCGGATGACGGCCGCCGGTGGTGGTTGTCTCCTTCTCCGGCGCCGGCGGGCGGCGGAACAGGCACGACACGTCGATGTTACGCAGGCTGTAGGAGCGGCGGCGGACGTGGACGTCGTCCACCACTAGATGCACGAATCGCCGGAAACTCATCACTGCGCGCCGGTTAACTAATCCGGCGAGCTCTGTTAGCCTTTGGTTCCCCCTGGCGGCCTGATCTGTCCCTACGTCGATGTGCTTGCTATGGAACCGGTCCGGCTGATTATTCTTCTCGATCAGGGGTGAATTGGCGTTGATTGAATCGAACACCCAGTCATTCTTCCTTCTTGAAAAAACTGGACTTTGTAGCTCACAGATCAATCTCTCGGAACAAATTGCATCGAAGCAAGTTGGGTTCCTTACCCAAAATTGGAGGACAGCCAATCCAATCGACGCGTGGAAGTAGGAGGGTTCAAGTAGTGTTTGTGTTTCTGCCGCCCGATCATTGACCCATTGGGCCTTTATATTAGCGCAGAACTCTCCAACCTAAAGCCATCTTGTCCAATGTGAAGCCCATACGCTATACTACGGTGTACTTGAACTTTTTTTTTTAACGGGGGTGTACTTGACCTTTGACCCTGGACGGTAAACAGCCGAGTGATTAATTCTAGGCAAAATTGTCTGGAGTTTTCGTCCACAAGACACTGTCGAATCCGAATTTGTCTCTGACACACTATGATTTTATAATGAAGTAATTATTTTCAATATTTTTCTCAACACCTAAAATACATTATAACTTAAAACTTTGCACAAAGGTACATTGTGACATTCTCTATCAGTGTACTTTTTGACAGATTTTTTTTTTAAATTGCTGGTGAGCTTCTGTCATATGTATGCCGTTGTTCCGTAAGAATTGAATCATCAAATTTCTTTCATGAATAACACAATGAATGTTCCTATCATCTCGTCACTTGCCATCGATGATCATAGCACAATAGTCCTAGTCTTTCTTGTTAAGAGTATAGAGTCCTATTAAGAGTCTTTAATATTAGAGTCTTTTTCCTATTATACTTTTGTCCTCTTAAGACTCTCTTATGTACCCTTATATATAGTTTTTTAGGTTTTTTTGCAATTTTAAAAAAATTAGTAAAATCTTGTGTTGCAATCTTTACTACTTAATAAGTCTAAAGTGGGTCGTCAGCCCAAAATTTCAGACCTCTGCCGTTTGAATTTGTGTCAAATTGATGTTGATTTAAATGTCCGAGTTCGTTTCAGTGTCTTCTTATCAGGTAGCAATGCTTGCTCCAGCGGTAGAGCCGCTTGCTTCCTCCTAGGAGACCTGAGTTCGAGTCCTGGCAGGTAGCGTTTCCTCTTTTTTTTTTTTTCCTTTCTTCTTTTTTCCTCTCCTTTTCGGTGGACAGAGAGCACAATGTTGTTGATAGCGTTTTGTCTTTTTTTTTCCTTCTTCCTTTTTTCCCTCCTTTGCGGTGGACAGAGAGCACAACGTTGTTGATAGTTAAATTTGGCAGTTTATATTAGTTGAATTTTTTTAGTGTGAAGTGGCCGAATAATTTTTCATTGTTAGGTGAACAGCATGGCGTCGTCTTCAGACTACTAAATTTAACTACCAACAAATGTCCTCGGTGAACAGCATGGCATCGTCTTCGTCGGCCATACGCGGCCGCTTGCTGGACTCTGCCGTGTCCACGAGTTGTTCACCAATGTCCGCTCACGGTGGCAATTTTTTATGTTGCTTTGCTTGCGTCGTTGTGGGCTCGTGGCTCCCATTGTTGATTTTGATCGACCTCACGCCGTCACGCCCAGAAAGCGGAATCAATTTTTTACGTACGTGTCCGACCTGGATGGGTTTTGATCGCCAAGTTGGTGTTCTTCTCTGCACTCCCAAGTCTGCCATCCCCAATTCGAACGAAGATCCAAAGCATCAAATGCGTAGAACTAGCGCCACTACCTCTTGCCGCTCCGTAGTCCGGCTCTCGGAGTCATTTCTCAGCCGCCATCGAGGTCCTCCTTTTCATGAGATCGGTGTCTGGTGGCAGATGTCAACGTAAAAGTTTGTGCTAGGGCGCACACGACGCGAGCACTGGTTCGTGCGGCGAACTGGGGACAGGGAGTGGGTTCATATGTGGCACCTACGAGCTTTCATAGGTGCGACTTTGCTGACTGATCCAAGTGCGCAGGAAAGGAGGAGCAAGTGCAGCCATCATATGGCTCCGGGAAGGAGAAAGAGGAACTGAGGTGAGCTGGGCTGACTCAAATTGCGAGCTGGGCTAAAACGTTATAAGTCTACGCGTGAATCAAGAGATCACTCTTGCAGGAACGTACGGTCAATTTTTTATTTAAATTTATAACTCTCCGTTGCAAAGCACGGGCAAGTTGCTAGTTACTATATACAACGAAAGCATTGGGCCCATATGCCCCCCAGAACCCTCCTGGGCTCGTCGAGCATGTACTATGTATTAGTGTTGATTGAGTTGAACACCCAATCATTCTTCCTTCTTGAAAAAACTAGTGAGTTAGGGTTGATTGAGTTGTATCGATCGCAAACAACATGATGATCTAGACAGGTTCTCTTCAGCAAGCAATTCCCAAAACATATACTTGCGCGTATTTTAGGGGGTGTTCGGCGTATGGGGTCTAAATTTTAGAGGGGTCTAAATTCTAGATAAGCTATATTAAATAAAGTTTAATTACAAAACTAACTGCAGAACCCTGGTCTAATTCGCGAGACGAATCTAATAAGGGTAATTAAGACATGATTAGACGATGGTTACTGTAGCATTACTGTAGCAAACCATAGATTAATTAGGCTCATTAGATTCGTCTCGTAAAGATGTACCCATCTGTAAAAAGGTTTTGTCATTAAACTTTAGTACTAGATTCTCTTTGTTTAGAGCCCTCTAAAATTTAGCGCTAAAAGAAACGAACAGGGCCTTAGTACTTACTAGTTCAAGCTGATTAGGTTAACACCACGAGGCACGGGTACCTCTTGGAACCGGCCTGTGGAAAGAAAACGCCTTCACGGCTCCAATGCCGCTGTTAGGGCCGTCTACCACGACAGCAACGCCCCCAAGCATTAGGTCCATATGCCCCCCCCCCTCTTCCTCCTCCGTTTTTTGTATGTTTTGGTACAAGTACTGGTGCAGTTGAACTTGAAGAAGGTAGAGTTTCAAAAGTTTATTTCCATTTTCTTATGCTTGTCGTATGGTAAAAGGGGACTTGAGAGGCCATGCTGAGATGTGCTATGTCTTGACAATTGTGATGAGTAATTAACTTGGAGTTAAGCTGAGATGTGCTATGTGTTGACATGAAGTGTTGCTTTATACTCCCTTCGTCCCAGTTTATTTGTCATTCTGGGAGTGTTTTCTGATGTCTAGATTCAAAGTATATTCAATGAATCTGGTACAGAGCCAGAATGCCAAGTATTTTGAGATAGAGGAAGTAACTAAGAAGAGTTGGTGAAGTTGGAAAAGAAAAATACGTTTTCTTGTCTCATGACGTGTAGGTTAATAGAGTCAACTTGATGGTCGTCGACAGCGAAGCGCCAGTGGTGACTCCGTTAATCTCGAGGATTTGCCGGCTGAGTCTTTGAAGATGATCATAGAGATAAAGTTTACATATATGCGTTCATAAAGGTAAGTGTATATGCGTTATGAGTGTCTTAGTTGTACTGTGTAATCACAAAAAAAAAAAAAAAAATGATGGTCTACGCCTCTCAATTGGATTGGGACCGGAGTGCTTCTTCGACAACGAGTCCGACATGTCGTATCTTTTGTTGGGCTTCCTTTCCCGCGCTCTCTTCATTGGGCCTTGCTCGTCATGGCCTGGAGTAGTGGTCACTGGTGCAAATGGCTACCCAGGAACCTTGCGCTTTGCAATCTCATCTGATTTGTTTCATTTTTTTGATAATGGGAAAAAGAACATCATCCCGACCTTTTAACTCCAATGGAGGCTACGGCCTGCAAATTACAAGTCTATGCAGCGCTTCCGTCTGCCAACATTCTCACACAAATGAAAATAAGAAGAGGAGACACCAATATTGTTTGGATGAATTATTAAAAAGCAAGCCTATTGCTAAAACGCTATTCATGGTCGGCAAAGATTTGCATCACCGTAGTCTTCATATCACGGCATGCATCCTTCATCGTGTTGGTGTCCTCATCACACTTTTGTAATTGTGTCCATTGCCGAAACTAATACGGCCCCCTGTAGAGTACCTACATATAAGTTTCATAGGAGATTTATCAAATATGATATCATTCCTACTTAACCAAAGAGCCCAACATAAAGCAGATGCTCCCACAAGCATTTGAGTTTTTGACTTAGAATCAAACCGACAAAGCCAGTCAGAGAACATATGACTAACACTAATCGGAGGCCCTAGTCCAAAAGTAAATTGCACCGTTCTCCATAAGAACTTTGCAAAATGGCATTAAAAAAAAAGATGTTGAATGGTTTCATCACGAGCACAAAAAACGCATTTCCTACTACCATTCCAGTTGCGCCTTACCAAATTATCTTTTGTGAGTACTACCCCTTTTCAAGTACCATATGAATATCTTAATCTTAAGTGGCGCCTTCATTTTTCAAAGAAACTTATTTTGTCTCACATTACCATTGCATATCAGAGCATTATACATTGACTTAACTGAAAAAATACCATTCTGAAATCCAAAGGTATCATTAACAGTATTAATTCTGACATATTTTTCTTTTCCTCCAGATTCTCTCTATCTAGTGTAGAGTCTGATTTGTTGATAGTACACAGGCAGTGGCGTAGCTAGGGTGGGCCCGCAAATTTTCTTTTCCCCCACAAAACAGTTTTTGTTCTCATAGATCTTCCATTCTCCCTCCCCCTCTGCTGCTTCCCACTGCTCCTATCCAACAAAAGCAGCACTCAGGTGTAGTTTCAAGAAATTTAGATGGAAGGAAGATAAGAAAGCATCACAACAGTTTTGTGTTTCAATTGTCATCACAAGCATCACAACAGCACCCAGGAGGCCAGCATGTGCGCTTGGGCTCGTTGCCATCCGCTCCGCTACTACTTGTACGCGGTAAACAGAGACGCCAGCTTACACGCGAAACAGAGGAAACAGAGTAATGTGAAAGAAGAGTCTGAGTGCACGGCCGCCAGAGGCCCAAGCGGCGATCGGTCCTCGACATGAGACGTGACGTGTTGATCAGGCGCCGTCCCGAGGAGTAGCTTCCACATCAAGCACAACTCAAAAACGGAGTACTCACGTTACAAGACGAACAAATATCAAAGGAAGCCTACCGGTCGGAGTCGTAGAGGACGGCGCGGCCGGTCTGGTCGGTGGCGACCACCTTGTTGTGCTTGCCGCCGAGGAGCATGAGCTCCATCTTGCCGTCGTCGTACCGGCTCAGGCGGGGCGGGCAGAAGCTCATGGCCGGGTCGGGCAGGGCCGCAGGGGCGACGGCTCCATCTCGTCCGTTGGCGGCGGCGGATGATCCGGACGACGGCAGCCGGTGGTCTGCTTCTCCGGCGCCGGCGGGCCGCCGAACAGGCACGACACGTCGATGTTGCGCAGGCTGTAGGTGCGCCAGCGGACGTTCATGTCGTCCACCACTAGATGCACGAACCGCTGGAAAGTGGAAACTCATCACCGCGCGCCGGTTAACTAATCTGGCGAGCTCTGTTAGCCTTGGTTCCCCCCGGCGGCCTCATCTGTCCCTACGTCGATCACGGTCGATGTGCTGCTATGGAACCGGTCAGGCTGATTTATTCTTCTCGGTCAGGGGTGAATTAGCGTTGATTGAGTGGAACACCCAATCATTCTTCCTTCTTGAAAAAACTGGACTTTGTAGCTCATGAAGCAAGTAAGATCTATCTCCCAGAACAAATTGCATCCAAGCAAGCCAACCCAGCATCGTGCAACCAATAGTCACGTGAGTTGTAGTAGAAATTTCTAAGAAATTCTTACATTCTAGCATTATCAAGTTTTTTCAAAATACTTACATTCTCACTTCCTAATGCACTTGTCTCTCTTTCAAATACATATCTCTATCTCTCTCCTCCTTGTTTTCTGACACCTCACATTTTTTTTTTACATCTCCTTAATTCTCATGCCCACGTCTAAAATGCCAACTATATTAGAACGAAGAAAGTATACAAATGTAAAACTACAATAAAGGCATAGTTTTGTAAACAATAGAGTAGCATCCCATGGTTTTGGCACACCCATCATTGTTTGTCATCGAAAGACAATGCCACGCTGATATACACGTACGGCACTCATTTCTATGAATATACGCGTACACACACTTTACCCCTACTCCTGTGACGTGGCTGATATTGAGATTGAACTCAGAGTCGGGCAAGTGAGAGCGTAAGCGTGTGGTGTGAAGAGAGCTCTAATTGTTTGTATGTCTTGGTTCCATACAAACCCTAATTATATGCTTTGTAGATAACACCATGGCTGCATCATTAAAGCCCGTCTCAATGGGATTTCAATGAGAGTTTTATGAGCATTAAATTCTAGGTAGAATTTTCATTCCTGAAACCCAGCATGCTCGGGTATCAAAATCTCGTTTTGATAACAATGCAATGAAATCTATCACTAGGAAGGTCCAGTCATGTCTTCGCGTTCTTCTAGTAATTTTTCTTTTAGGATTTTGCAGCCCGTCACTTGCCGTTGATGACCATAGCACAATAGTCCTGGTCTCTCTACAATTTTCAAGATGAGCAGACAATAAAATCTTGAGTAGAATTAAGGATGCAACACAAGCATTGGGGCTCATATGCCCCCTCCCCCTCCCTCCCTTGGTTTTGCACATATACTCCCTCCATCTCATAATATAAGCATTTTTTTAGTTTAGGCAAGGTTATTTTTGTTTTCAACTTTGACTCTCAATATCTATATAAACAAATAAATTATTTGAGTTTAGTCAAATGATGAATCTAACAATATCATTTATATTTGGTCAAAATATAGTGACTTTTTTTTTATATTAATAGTCAAGTTTAGAATGATTGACTTTGACCAAACTCATAATTACTTTTATTGTAAGATGGAGGGAGTAGAAGGATCAGTGGCGCATGAGAGGGCAAGATTCCAGAAGTTTATTTCAATTTTCTTGTTCTTGCCATGCGGTAAATGGGATTAATAAGGAGAGAATGATGGCCAACATCACAAGATACGAATCACAATCGCTAGGCAAAACCTATCAATTCCTCCTAGAAATAATAATCAGGAGCAAAGTCGTCACTTATTACGTGATCAATCGGGGATTACTGAACTTATGTGGTTGATCTGGAAATGTAAGAAAAATGCCTCATTTAATAAAAAAAATTCTAGTCAAACTTGGTCAACTTTATCAAGTTGTAGACATTCGAATTTATTGTGGGCAAATACTTTTCAAAGCATAATAAGAGAAACATGCGCGTTAGGGCATGGTGCTAAACTGAAGAATAGCTAGCACGTGAAATGCTTGGCCTTGGCCGTGCCTCCCTCCGTGGGTAAGTTATCTGTCAAGCTGCAGTCAGTGCACATCACCGACAGTAGCGGAGCTAGACCCGGGACGTAGGGTGGGCCGAATGTTGTCTGAGCTGGTTTGGGTGGGCCAAAGAAGGAAAATAAAAACAAAAATAAAAGAAAAATGCTACTGTAGTAGTGCTACAGTGCTAGAATCGAGCGTTGGGCTGGATCTCAGGGTGGGCCGAGGCCCACCGGTCCACCCGGCTGGCTACGCCACTGATCACCGACCGGCGGAGCAGTAGTCTAGTACGACCGCCCCTCGGCTCTCCCCCGTGCGTCGAGCTGCCGTGTGCCGTCATCTGTATTATATGTGGGCCGTGGTGACCGGGACGGCGGCCTCAGTCAGCCCAGCCACCACGCGTTGAGGCGCGCGCGGAGCGGACGGCGGCGTTGAGGCGGCGGCGTACGTGGACGCTTGGAGCACGTGTGACACAGTCAAGGTGTACAGCAGAGCAGCGGGCGCCGCTTATTCGTCCAACCGGGAGGGAGGAATCGCTGTGTCAGGTCGACGTCGTGGCCGGCCCAAGACCGACGCGTTAGGCCCGCGCCATGCCACCCTCCGTGCCCATACATACACTCATACAGACGGCCGTCACCCTGGCTGATGGTCCTGCCTGGACTCGTGATGTTCGTCGGCCGGGTTTGCCGCCGATGAACCGTCCCGCCGGCGTGAGCTCTGCTGCTCAGCTGAAAACGCACCAGAGCGGCAGCAGGCGTACCTGGCGACGTCGCGTCTGGAATGCGAGGAGGCACTGCGCCACCGACGTTTGCTGCTGGACGCCGCCGGTCAAAACTGTTGGTATGGCCTTCCAACAAATGCCAGGAACGCGTGGATGTACGGGAAAGCGGTCGGCGCTGGGCATCTTGTATTGTACTATAAGGCCTGGCGCTCATCACGGAGGCGCGCGCTGCTGTTCTTGCATTGGCCGGTACGTAGTAGCTGATAAAGCGGCGCGCGTGGGCATGGGAGGCCAGCCCAGCGATGCAATGGCGCGATCGATCGAGGAGCAAGCTCCTCTACTATAAAATTTATATGAGGTCGTCTGCTCTTTAGTTTTGTTCCTCGACCTGGCCGATGTCCGAGTGCAGTCGTTGCACCATGCTGCAGCCCGCTCCTCTTCGATCTCCCTCTCTTTCACCACATCCTTTGGTAAATCGACGGACACTTCGCACCGCCCCCACAACAACTCATCACGTGCATCTCCGCCGTTCTCACACCCTACTATCACTCTCTCGACAACGCCACCAATTCACTCAATCCATCGACCTTGCACCACTGCCCCAACCTACATCACTCTTGATGGTTTTAAATTTAATCACCCTTTTCTTTTGAGTGGTCAACAATATTCTACTAGAAGATTTCTTTTTCGAGTGGCCAACAATATACCAACAAACCAATTCCCTACAAACCCATTAGCCACAATTATTGTGGATACTAACAAAATACACAAGCCACTGTCGGCCACTTGAAAGAAACTGTAGGGAAATGTGCTGATCTTTGTAGTGGAAGGGTGTCGAAAGTGACATTGCATGGTATACTTTTACCTTTTCGTTACTTATAAAGCACGAGAAGCATGTAGTCGTTTGTTAGGCTCTTGGGTTAAAAGATTTGTGCAAGGGGAGGGAAAACTTTGGCACAAGATTGTCAAACAGAAATACCTGAGAAACACCCCAAATATTTTCTGCGCAAATAATAGAAATGCTTCTAGTTTCTGGAAGGGGGTACTTTGAGCTGCAAAAGCAGTAATGTTATGAATATACATGGTTTTGCACAGCCCCTCTTGCTGTGCAATTTTGAGATCTCTATAGTATAGCAAAAGAAAAGGGTAGAACAGTCTCTGAAATCTGGGTGAAGGAAGCGGTTAGAACTTCTTGTGGAACCGGTCCGGTTGATTATTCTTCTCAGTCAGGGTGAATTAGCGTTGATTGAGTTGAACACCCGATCATTCTTCCTTCTTGAAAAACTGGATTTTGTAACTCATGAAGCAAGTAACAGATCTCTCTCAGAACAAGTTGCATCCAATCCACGGGTTGTGCTAGCCTTTTGTTATCAATATCCATATCCGTCCCGTTTTGCTGTGAATAGGTTATGATTAGAAGAAAGAATATCTTTTTTTTTGAAACAATGAGCAGGAGCACTGCTCTTTCATTTAAGCAGGAAAGAAACAGAATGCAGTTTCGGCTAATTTTAGATTATAGGGATAAAAAAATTGACTTCTGAGTTACCTGTTGATAATGTCACCTGACCTGCACGCTAAAGTGAGGACATAATGTGTGTAATGAATGCTTCCATATATATGTACATGTCAGTAGTGTTTCTGTTGTCAGTATGTTGTTAAACACTGTGCTTAGTTCTCATTGCTTGATTGCAAAATTCGTCTCAGTTTGAGTGTGTATATGCTTGGTTTTTAATTTGTGGTTCATTTTAGTTTCTAGATTTCAGTTCAGTCCATTATATGTTTGATTCTGAATTGCTGGTTCCGTTGGTGCCAGATTTCATATCAGTTCATTATATGGTTTGTTCTAAATTTCTGGTTCCTTTGGTGCCAGATTTCATATCAATTCATTATTTTTTTGGTGCTGAATTTCTGGTTCCTTGGGTGCCAGATGTCATATCAGTTCATTGTATGCATGGTTCTGAATGCAGACTGCTCGGCCCAATGTTTAAATTGTGAAAAAATAGGTTCAATATTGCCGAGATACTATATTAAATAAATGAGAAGATATAATGACGTCGTATGTTTATCTTTTCTTTGCGGGTGTGTGTCTATATTTTTGGCTAGGGAATTGGCTCAGTCTTGTATAGATATAATATAAAATAAATTTGTCTTGCTCTCGCCTTGGTGTAAAAGGCATACCCCTTAGCCCAAATAAATGCAAAAAAGAAAAAAACACAGAGTATGCATGACTCAATATAGATGTAATCCTGGAGTAGGTAACATTTGCAGATCTCTAGATGTTGTGTAGTTTGTTGTGGGCAATTTTTTTATGAATGTGCATAGTTGTAATTGACCCTAGTAATTGATTGAATCCTCAATTAATTATGTGCAAGAAATCAAGTTCTATCATTTATAAGAAATATCAAAGTAGAAGTTATATTTTATAAGCCCAAATATACAGGATGTAGGATCTCAAAAACCAATGGTGACTGCTTGGCTTACTATTTAGATTGTGAAAAATAGCTTCGATATTGCCGAGGTAGTATATAAAAATAGAAAAGGAAGATATATTAATTGGTGTTGCTATCAACATATGCCTATATCTTTTTGGGTAGGGGCGTGGCTTGGTCTTGTAGATAGAATAAAAAATAAATTTGTCTTGCTCTCCCCTAGATATAAAAGGCAGACCCTTTACCCCAAAGCAATGTTAAAAAGAAAAGAAAAAAGATACAGAGTTTAGCGTCGTTCAATATGGCAACGATGTGTTCCATGCTGCTTATACTGCTGGCCCTTGCATCAGGTTCTCTTTCTTTCCCTCCCAATCATATTTAGCTTTGATTGATTCCTAGATCTGATTTCCGCTGTACTGATTTATGCTATAATAATTGTTAGGTTGCGAGGCTATTGTTCCAAAATATGAGTATCTGGGTTGCTGGAACCAAGCAGAAAATCAGGTGTCTTGCCCCTGGTTTAAGAAGGCAACTTTATGCAAAAATGAGTGCATCCAGGAAAGTTACGATGATGGTTCCGGTCAAAAAATAAAGTACGATGATGGAAAATGTGGGGTTGTTATTCCTTCGTTCAAGGTTCGTTGCATGTGTCACAAACCTGGCTGCAATAATCCGCCGGATATGCCGACTGATGATGTGTTGGTAAAAAGTAGTCAGTCAGAAAAACTTTTACCGATACCACTTATAACGACCGATCGAGGGGGTCAGTAAAGGTCTTCACCGACGTGTAGAGGTCAGTGAAGAGCCCTTTAGCGGATTCACGGTGTGTCATCTAATTTGAGTCATGGCGCAGTGAAAGATAAGATATAACATTGATAAAGAATGGCTTTTGAAACAAAGGAGAGGTAGCATTATGAAAGTAGAGATGAGATATCCTCAATTTCAATAGCTTTGTCTTTTGTATATTCAACAGCTCTTCTTAGGGTGCCAAAACTGCATATTTGAACTTTGAACAACACTTGATTAACGCAAGTTGCTAGTCTCATGCTGGTCCCCCCCTGATCGATCTGTGCGGCTAGCAACCGGTCTGATTCTTCTTGGTCTCCTCTGCTTCTTAGCTTATTGCATGGAGTTCTTATTCTGCTCATGAATAAAAACTCGTCCTCCATTGCTCAATGGCGACAAATTTTTGACGATGCCACACCGCCACCAGAAACGACCACGAAAACTTTTTTTTCAAAACAAAGCAGGGGGGGGGGGGCTGATGTCGGACCTTTCTCCTCCTTCTCCGGCAGAGAGGCCACAGGTGGCCAAGGGTCGGCCGAATTGTCTTGCTTGTGAAGGCAGGAGATAGTGGTAGTTCAAGTTAAATTTCCCTCAGATTTCATCGGACTAATTGCCAATCGTTTTCTTGACTGGTTCGTTCTGTCCAACTATTGAGCGCTTCTAGTCTGTTGGACACTAAAGTTCGGATAAATAACTCGGCTCTTGATTGTACGTCGATGAGAATACGAGACTATTTAAGCATATTGGGAAATGGTAGCTTGGAATCTTTCTGTCACTGTGGTGCACGCTGAAGTTTCCGGCTTGAGTACTTCCTATTGGAACATTTTTAACAAATTCTGGAACAAGAAATTTGTAATGTGAAAACGATTCCGTATTATTAATGGAACAAAAGGAATATAAAGAATAAACCAACATCAATATGGGTGCGCTCCAGTAGTACCATAGGAACATTCCAGAAAAATCTGAGGAACAAAACTTAAGCTATGAGAACAATTTCTAAAAACTGATGGAACAACTTGAATATATTCAATGACTACTGAGCATCTCACCGGACAAAATATGAATATCTTCGGTGAATCAAATATATCAATGGCCACTAGAACAACTCAATATTTTAAGGCAAAATTGTCTGAGACACACTAAGAAATGGTGGCTTCGTCCGCATCACACCAACAAAGTCGAAATTGTCTGCAACACAATATGATTTTGAAAATTCTTGTCTGTGACACACTATTACCATTTTATAATTGTTTTCAACTTTTTTATCTCAATTCATAAGATACATTAGAATTTGAAAATCAATGTACATTGTTGCATTATCTATCATTAAAAAATGGAGACAGATTTGTTTTTCATTGTTTGCATCACGTGCTCATTGTTTTAATATTTAATTTGTCGATCAAATCACGCAAACAATGAAAAAATCAGGCTTTATTTTTTAATGATAGACAATGTAACAATGTGCATTGGTGCCAAGTTTCAAATTCTAATGTATCTTATGAATTGAGATAAAGAAAATTGAAAACAGTTGCAAAACGGTAATAGTGTGTCACAGACAAGAGTTTTCAAAATTGTAGTGTTGCAGACAATTTCGACTTTGTTGGTGTGCTGCGGACGAAGGCACCATTTCTTAGCGTGTGTGAGACAATTTTGCCATATTTTAAACGTGTGTTACGAATAACAATTTGCTCAATGACTCCTAGAACAATTTAGAATAATATAAAGGCTTGAACAACAAATCACACCAGGAGTCAAATATATTCAAGTGACGTGCCTACCTGTGTTGGACATTCATCATCATGGTATTGCGCCCGCTAAGCCTCAACTATATGTCACCGCTGCAACGTTTGCAGGAGCTGGTGCCGAATATTTGAGCTTGGACTTCTTCGGAAAATGGGCTAAAGGTTCTGGGCTTTCTACGTCACATAGTTGCGTCTTCCCATGGCAATAAGCAGATGAAACCATTATTAATAAAGAGATGAATGAGACTGATAATTAGACTGATATCGGCACCTGGCAGGGTGCAATTGCAGAGGCAAAGGGGTGGTGGAAGGAGCCTGTGCCCCCCCCCTCCCCCTTTGCAAATTGGATGTAACACACGTTTGGTTAAAAGGTGCGTCGCACGAAACAGATCAAACGGTGGACAATGTTACATTCTTCCTTTATTGAAAAAGTAGAATATAAAGACTGGACTGTCGATCAAATATGATCCTAGCTGTCAATTTCCTTGAGTAGAAAGAAAAAGAATCGACCTAAATTATCTCTACTACTTAAAAAGGCTGAAAGAGATCGTCAACCTTTTTTTCGTTTTTCGTCCTGCCAAGACTTTGAATTCGGGTCGAATTCGTCTCAAATCAAATGTCCGAGTTCGTGTTTGTTTGGTCCTATAGAGACAAAATTGTATATATTAACATAGCAACGAGTGGTCTGGTGGTAGTGTTGTATCGTTCCTCCCAGCAGACCTGGGTTCGAATCTCGCTTTGGCATTGTTTTTTTTTTTTTTAACCACGCAGCAAGCCATCGAAGGAGATAGGCAGATTGAAGCTTTCATTAATCGGAAGATAGCTCGAGAGAGGCCATTTGATATATAGTACATTATTTTGGAATTTTCATCTGGAACAAGTTTAATTGGGTTATTTTCATCAAACCATACGTGTATTGTACTTAAAATTCTACATTTGTTCTAAAAAAAATGGCTATAGAAAGGTGATGGGTTCAGTAGCAGACTTTGAACCATCATAAAACTGAAAGAGCGAGCCTGTAAAAATAAACCTATATGTGCGTGTGAGGGAATTTTACTTTCAGCAATATGTTCTTACCCTCAATTTTTCTTTACATATATCAAATCGTAGTATTGAAAGATATTTTCATGAAGATTCTCAATATATATATATTTTCGTGAAGGTGATATTAGTTCCTGAAGGATTAACTTTGACTCTAGCATTGTATGAGAAAAATCCATGATAGCAGGATTAACTTGATTTATTTCTTTTCGTGGCTCTGAACTTTATGTTTTTGGGCCATAGGATTTTTAATATCACTCCACATCTAAGTGAGAACAAAGGAGCACTTTATAGGTATTTCAAAATTTTCACTCCCGTAGCAACGCACGGGCAATATGCTAGTTACATGAAAAATCGATGACTGACTCAATTAAGCAAGCCAGCAGCAATTAGGTACACTAGCCCATCAACCCGTGCAATACTTGCTCGGGCTAGCAACAATTTGAGCATATTAGTTAGGCGACGTATACTATGAGAACCAGGTTCGTGTGAGAACTATGAGAACTCCAATTTGAACCACATGATCTTGATCCAAGGGGGACGCATAGGGAGAAATGGGAGGGGAAATTTGCAAAAATATGATTAAGTGGGCGGTGATTTTGCAAATCCCCCCTCCCACCTGAATTCAAGCGCACCATTGAATCAAAATCATGTGGCCTAGATTGAAGTTCTTATAGTTCTCACACGAACCTGGTTCTCATAGGATACGTTGCCTATTAGTTAAGCATAACAAACATAAATTTATTGGGTTCCTACTTTTGGCTATTAATTTGTTTCCACTATGTACCACCTTACAGTAGCACCACCGTTACAACTTGAGTGGTACAAAACATTGTACCACGGGCAAGTTATAATTTTCATACCAAAACATTGTACCACCGGCAAGTTATAATTTTCATACCACTCAAGGATAATATAATAACTCATAGAAATATATAACTCTTTGGGTTTTTTTTTTGGTGGAACAACCTAACTCTTTTGTTGTGACCATAGATAAGTATATTTTCGTTGCACGCGGTCACATGCGACAAATCATTTCCTCAAATATTGACATTAACTTGATATTTATAAATTAAATATGTTGCTCCTTCTTTTCTATATTTTCATTTCATGCCCCTTCAGTCTGGCATGCAAAGTTGACACCGCCCATGCAAATACTGCACAGGTTTTGATGGGCTTGTTCAGAATATATCCGTTGTCTACCCATCCAAAATCATGTGATTTTTTAAACTTAAAGTTACATACTACTTCTTCAATTGAATTATTTAGAAGCTAAGTTACTCTTTGATTATTCTATCAACCTAAATTTTCACAAAAACATATAATGTTTCCTCAAAGTTTGATGAACAATAACCTTCTTCGCTAATCAATGGGATTTCGGTAGATACCTAAACATTTTTTTCTATAGAAAAGTGAAAATACAATGCTTCACATCACTCCTTGTTTTGCTTACTAAGATTAGTAGTATTCTTTCACTTTTATATGCTATTTATCACTTATTTGTAATTTATTCACTTGCACATAGTTTTATTACATGCCTACTTAATGAGAATCTACCATAATTCGTACTTACCAAAATGTTAAATAAATAGAATTTTCTTGGTATTCCTTTCCCAAACATAATATGCGATATACCATAATCTAAAGATAATGACATATTATTACAGAGAGATATATCATTTGAAGAAGTAATATTTATTTGAATAAACTTTAAATAAGAGGTACCAAGGGAGGGGTTGCACACCATTTGGTCAAGATAATGCATCCCATTCATCCACTGTATTGAAGCTTCCTTGATCCATTTAGCTCTATTAAAAAAATCATGCAGAGTAATAACCTGAACTGCGATGTGTGGAAGGACCTATACACTTCTTTCGGGAGGGGGTGGTATGAAAATGATATATGATAATATTACAAAAATACTCATAGGGATTATTAAATAGGTAAAGACAAATAGAGATTAACATGAAAAACCCTCACCATATAGGGCAAAGAAAAAGAAACCTGAAGAAATAGCAAATGTTTAAGAATTCAAAATTTAGAAACAAAATTAATTAATAGTATAAAATTCCTCATTAAAACGTAATAATGAGAAAGAAAAAAAAGAAAACACATAGATCTCACCAAGTTGAGCAAAACATATAGTAGAGCAGTTAATTGTCTTTGTAAAATCCAAGTACATATATTATGGTACTTCCAGACACAGTATACACAAACAAAAAATGACAAACTTACAAAGCAGCCATTTGACAATCTACAAATTGACATAACATACAAATTGACTCAAATAACTGACCAACTACTTAAAAAATTAATGGATAAACTATGCCTCCACTTCTCCATCTTATTCGTCGATTGACTGTATGTAGATAACCATGTACAGATAGATTGTTTCTTATTTAGAAAGAAAGATTTGTAGTTCTCAGATGTAATTTACTTATTGGAGCGCTACATTCACATGCATTTAAGGAAATATATGTCGAACCGGATCAACGGTGAGAGCGACATGCAAGTAATGATATGCCAATTCGAGAAAAAACAAAAAAAAAAATACTTTTGTTACCTAGAAAAAATTGATACCACATTGATGACCAAATAGTTTAATATGCTAGTATAAACCTGTAGTACCCATGAGTCCTTCAAACCCTTTTCTTTCCCATCCAGGCCAAGATTAAGAAAGGAATTAAATTCAGATCATCAAAATCCCAGAAATCGTAAATGCATGTGGCAGAATAACTTTTTGTAGAGATTATGCATGCTGTCAGCAGTCGCACATGAGGCAGTTAGCAACGGCCCATGCATAATTAGCGATGAAGGTGATCCATGATGGCAGGCAAGTGAGAGATTGATGGTTCAATTCTTGTTGACTGTCCTACACCTCGCATCTCGGTGGTAGTGTGGAGCAGCGTGAGGCTGGACGACCCTCTGCACTTAAGTACTATCCAAGTATCCATGCCTTCCTGCATTGCGTGCCTGGAATACTCGTACATCCTAGCTGCAGGAACTTTCGTGTTCCGCTTCCGCTGCCCATGACCTCCCACGCAAGAGCAGACAACTGCAGACTCACAGTGAACACAATGACGACGACGACAGTTTCAAATCATGTACACAATGGCGCTCGAAAACCATGGAAGAGAGATTGGAGGCCGCAGAGCCGACGCGGCTTTTCAATGCTGGTAGATCAAATCAATCGTCGCCAGAGCTGCTCGGGTATCCAAAATTTGGTTATTCCGATGTTGCAAAAGAGGGGCACCTCTGATGCGTAACAGTGAAATTAGCAACAATGATGGATACACTAATCTGTTGATGGACATCGCACCATCCCGGAAGCCTACCAGGCAAGATACGCATCGTTCCTCATCACCGCCTTCTCTGCCATGACATGCATCCTCGCGAAGCCCAATCTGGGAGACGGCGCGGCCTTGCCTAGGGACCTTGGCGTGCTCCTCAGCCACGATGAATCCTACAGTGGGCGGAGGGGGGCGTGAGTGGGAGTCACTGAGAGGCAGGCTTCCTCTTCCGGTGGACGGTGGAGAGAACCCGTGGCGGCGTGACATGATCTGCGGAAGGAGTGGCGGCAGGTATACTCTTGCTTGGCAGTTCTTTCGCTCCTCCCTCCATGCAGCCTGAACGCATCCTATACTTTGCTTCTTCAAGGTGTGGGTGCTAGATGAGAAGACTTGCTGATTGCTTGCAAATTCATGGAGGAACAACTAAGAGGAGGTCAACCGGGAGACAGAGAGAAGATGCAAGGAGAGCGCTTGGAAAGATGAAAGGGCATCGGTGCTATAGGCGGCTAGGGTAAAGGTAGGGAAGGATACGTGAGGTGGGGAAGAATACATGAGCGTGCAATTGTTGATCAATGGTTACAGTTTGTCTAGGATCCAAATCGACGGATGGATGTTTTCTTTTTTCTAACCAAATCAATGGTGACCCGCACAATTTGCGCTGCTAGACCTTAAATATGTTAGCCCTTTTTTTTTCTTAGGTGCGTAAATGAAAAGGTTTCAGAAATATAGTTATAAAAGAGAGCATGTTTTATTACTATAGATGCTATGACTGTGGATTTTTTAATAACTTATTTTTTTAGAAAAAGGAATATATTTTAATATTCCAACCTCTGCATTTACCAATGCATGTAGCTGTCTGTCATTACAAACCGACGACAAAGAGCAAAGTCCACATAAATGAAAATAAACAAAAAGGCCATGGTGTTAACCGGCCTCAATCCTATTAATAAAACACCATCCATTTCTGGCTAAAATCTCCATGGTTGTAGTTTCAAGAACACAACAGCCCCGAGTGATTTGGGTGCGCTCTTCCTCCTTCTGCAGCAAAGCCCAGAAACGTGTCTTAATAACTTATCTGCCCGACACTTTAGATAATTTTGTAACAATTGTTTTTAAGAAAAATACTAAACTTGATTCAGTGCATGCTACGTTCCTTTAGCTCTGGCCAACCATAAAACTCTACAGGACCTGTTTCCTTCGTCTGGAGAACTTGCTTCCTACGCTGTTAGGCCACTCTGTAGATCGAGCTTTGTTCATAAAGCTTGCTCACACCGGGACAACATGATCTCGCGGGTGGCCGCTCAGGTGCCCACTGGACTCGGCAGCGTCCGGAGCCACTTATCAACGAAAAGCGTCCAGGTCGAGCTCAGCGGTGACCAACATAGAAAATCTCGCGAGCTCCCGCCAGAGCAATCCCAGATCGAGTTGGTGTCTTAGCAGCGACTGACGATTGAGGAGCAATCTCGCGAGAGCCCCTTCATTTTCTAGTCTGTGTGTAGAGGCTATCTATACCCATGACGGACAAATCGATGTGGAGGGGCTTGGAAATTCTTGTTCCTCATGATGCAGGTCCAAGGCCCATGGGGGAGAGGAGGCACGGTTCTGCAGATACGGGTTGCATGGGGTCTAAACTTTAGAGGGGTCTAAACTCTAGATAAGCTATATTAAATAAAGTTTAATTACAAAACTAATTACAGAACTCTGGTCTAATTCGCGAGACGAATCTAATGAGGGTAATTAAGCCATGATTAGATGATGGTTATTGTAGTATTACTGTAGCATCACTGTACCAAAACATAGATTAATTAGGCTCGTTAGATTCGTCTCGTAAAGATGTACCTACCTATAAAAAGGTTTTGTCATTAAATTTTATTTAATACTCTTAAATAATAAGATTCTCTTTAATGTGATGGGTCTAAAGTCTAAAGTCTAATGCAACAAACGCACCCTAAGTGCATGCGGCCATCAGACGGCAGTAATCATGCGCGTCGCGTCGCGGCTGTGGAGCAAAAGCGGCGAAGATAGGGTTGGCTCTAGAAGTCTAGGTTTGGCATCAGTTGGTGGCGTCATGCTTATGAAAGATTGATTCAGCATGCATGTGGCTGTCCTCCGCATTCGAAGCGAGGCTAATCATACCTGGCGGATCGTGCAAACCCAGAGGGCTTCCTATGTTCCTGCAAATATGAGATATGACCAAGCTAGATTTTTCCCCATGTGATTTATATGGGGTATATTTTTCATGTTGGCATCCAAATAGGACTCCAATGCTTCCGTATGATCATCCAAACCAATGTCATCCTTTGCGTGGCTGGCTGGCCCAAGGCCCTAATAGTTTACAAATTGTATTTAGCATGGACCCTTTAGTTCCCAATCTAAAATCTACCAATACGTGTGTAGCTCTTTTTTTTTTTACCCAATCGGATATGCACATTTTTCTCATTTCATTGTTTATTCCGAATTGTGTATGTTTCCAACTTCTAGTTGGCCTGGACTTCATATGGTTAATCTAGACCGTTAGATCTTCATAAAATCCAACGGCTCGTAGCTTATCTTTTTTTCCGATTAACGTGGTAATTTTGTGGCCTTGAGAGCGAACGTGATGGCCCGCGCATATTGCGCGGCTAGACTTGTTTCTTTAGTCCATGTTTTGTCGAGAATTTATCAGTTTACATAATTTTGTCACTTTCTTGTTTGTTCCAACGCTATGTAATTAATTTTGGAGTTTTTTTTATGTTCTAATAAGAACATCATGCATAAATCCTATATTTTGCATAAACCCTTCAAACTGAAAAAAAAAACTCTTATTTACGGTGCTGTATCAATATCTTATAGTATGTAGGATATTGTGCTGACCATTTAAATATTTTGGTCTTCTATAAGGTTTATTTGGCATAGCAATATATTGGAGAAAAGTGTCGATATAAGACAATATTTTTAATTGGAGAAGGAGTATATATGTGTCTAAGACTCCATACATATGGATTGATTAGTTTGATACTCCTGTAGATATTCATTAATGAGTTCCCTATTTTTGACACCTTATTTGACTAATTGGGTCTACGCCAGGAGCTAAGAGCAACTCCAACAACCTAGCTAAATCTATTTAGTTTGGTAAAAATGAAAAAAAACAGCAAAAAACTCAATCCAACAGACTCTTCATCCGGCTAGCTAAGCCATCCGGCTTGGTATCCCGGGACTCCCGCTAGCTTTTTTTCCCAAGCGATTCCGCTCGCCATCCCATCCGGCTCGTGGGCGTGGGACCGGCCGAGGCGCCGATGGTGTCCGAGTGGGGGGCTCAAGTGCGGCGCCGGCGTCATCGGGCCGGCGCTCGTGTCGCTCGACTCGCTCCCGGCGTCGTTGTTCTTCGTCGGCTGCCTCGCCGGCGGGTTCCTGCTCACGACGTTGGCCGACTCGCTCCTGGGTCGGAAGAAGATACCGCTGGTCTCCCTGGCGTCCATGTCGGCCGCCGGCGCTGCATTCGCGTTCGGGTTCGGGAGGTCCATCGTGGGCACATGAACACAGGCTTCTTCTTCTTCACCGTCGGGTTCCTGTCCCTGCCCGGGTTCTGCTACGCCGCCCTGCTCTACTTCCTCGTCCACGAGTCGCCGCGGTGGCTGCTGGTGCGGGGGCGGAAGGGGGACGCCATCGAGACGATGCGCCATATCGCCGCGCTCAACGGCAGCAGCGGCGTCACGTGCAGCTTCTCCATGCTGCACGCGTGCTGCGCGGACGCCGCGCACGAAGACGACGACGGCTCCGGTGCTGGCAGCAGTGGTGGAGGACGGCTAAAAATTGTGTGGAAGAAAGGCCGACGCATGCCCGCCGGCAGCCCCAGCCCGCGTGCTCTGGTGTTCGTCTTGGTCGGATTGAACGTTCGTGGCTTGTGACTGCAGTAGACCATATCGTCTTCGTGTGCAAGAATTTGAGACGCATCGAAACAACCAGACCACAATATCAACCCAGAAAACGGATCGTCATAGCTTCTTCACTTCATGCCTTCTTCAGTTCATGCCTTCATGGCGGGCAGCGGTGGTGAGTGCTACGCCGCTGGCTGGCGGAGTGTTCTCCACGCTGTGCGCGATGTGGGAGCGGCCGTGGGCGCTACGGCAGCTGGCGGCAATCATGGCGGCCAGCTTCGGCATCGGGATGGCCTATCTACTACGGCATGCCGCTCAACCTCGGCAATCCTGGTGCTTCCAACCTGTACCTGAGCGTCACGTACAACGTGCTCGCCGAGCTGCCGTCCTTCATTGGCTCGCCGCCGCACGGATGGCCGCCGTGGTCCTCTCCTTGTCGGTCACGTGCACGTGGATATGAAGGAGGCGCGTGCTGCCGAATGGATAAAGCAAAAAAAAAAAGTATATGAAGGACCTGATTTAGCTAGTCTGTTGGAGTCTACGAAGATATGAAGAGTGAATTTTGGCTAAATAGATAGCTAAATCGAAATATGAAGAGTCAGATTTGGCTAGGCTCTTGGAGTTGCTCTAAGGAGTGAGATGAAAGGATTTGTCATAGTTATTTATTTTTTAATAAAAGAATCTGAAATGGCAACATGAAGACATTTCATATGCTCAAAAACACAACCCACTGCACTTACCAAATTTATTTTGCAAATGCTCACCAACTTTTCAATCTCAACAAAAAATTCCTTAAAAAACTTATAATAGCACTGCCATCTCATTATAAGTTTTTTCTTAGTTCCAGGCCTATATTATGAACTATAAGTAGCATATGCCAGTTGGTCAGAACCACCAAGCGTTTGAGAACTAACAGATTAGTTGGGCTGTTTATATCAAATTGATGATAAATTGATCAATTTAAAGGATGACCATTTTAGCCAAAAAAAATAAAGTATGACCAGGTAATAAGTTACTGGCTAATGTTCATCAATAGTGAAGTTGGATTCTTGTCTATGCACAAAAATATTGCATGCCTATTTAACTTAAGAGACCCATGATGTTCCTTTTTATAACTTCCGTTTCAACTTCCTTTTGAGCCATCGAAGTGCAAAAGCATTCATTCTTCTCGCAAAACTGCAATGTAGAAGAGCCATTGACATGTATATATATTGAACTTTTGCCTAACCAAATACTCCCTCCGTTTTTTTTCTTGTTGCTCTAGCCCTATGTCAAATGCTTTGAATACCAACTTTAGAACTTATAAAGATTAACAATATTATATTTATTCCAAATCCTCAAGCATAATATATAATTTGCATGCAATTGAATAAAAAATGACGTTCAAAGATAGAAAATGTTAGCTCAACAACTAATTTTCAAAATTAAAGAAGGGGCATTATTACCATACTTACCCGATTCGATCTTACTTGCCTCAGATTGTTGCAGCTTAAACTTATGAGCTTACCCTTGGATGCCTGAGGAAAACGTTTCCTTGCAATTTTCTACTATGTGTCGTGTTTGAGTTAATTGCAGTAGTGTCGTTCTAGTACATGACCAATCCGCGTCATCCAGAGCACGGAGCAGGCTTGATGTGTCCATCAGGCATCCAACGCATCAAGTTCAGTTGGCAAAGAATCGTGTTTCAATGTTTCCTTAACCTGCGCGGCATCTTCTCGAATCCGTCCAGGCTGCTGCCTCTGCGTGCGTTACATCTAGTACTCACCAAATCTCGTCTCGCTTGCTGCTTTTGCTCACATCATGTCAATATGTCATGGACCGCCTTCTCATCTCCATTCGCGCCGCAGGCTCATCTAGCGGGTTGCTTGCGTACGTGCGATTCGTGCGACTGCTTTCTCGGGCGTTTGTCACGCCGCTGCCTCCACGTCACATCTAGTTGCCGCCGACTCATGATCTAACCGGCCGCTTGCTCACTACGTGGTATTGCTTTTTCTTATGCCTATACTCGTGCCACACATTCTCCACCCAAGTCGCGTCTCGTCACTGCCATGACCATGCTGGTGCTCTGGCATGCCCTTCTACAGTCCGAGTGTTTCTTCGGGCTGATCGGCATGGCGTTCTGCTTCTCCATATTACATCACACATAAGGTGCTCCTGCGTTGCCTCCATGCATGGTGCTCCATAGTCGTAATGCCCCTCCACGACACGCTGAGGTTCACAGTGACCTATACTTCATTGCTTATGGCGTGCTCTTTCCAACCAACCTTGCGGCATCATCGGTCTGTTTTTCACTTCTTTCACACAGTAAATAGTTTTGCGATATATAGTTATGCAACCGTGTGCTGTGAACTTCTTTCCATGTTTGCGTCACAAATTGGCCGCGGTTGCGCGGCTGCCCGTAATTGCTTCGTCGTCCGCGAGGTTGAAGTTTCACCGCACCGCAACTCTGCAATTCCTCTTTGTTCCAAGCCCCATCTTATTTTGTAGAGTAATAAGCGGAAGCCGTCGGCCCCACTGTTGCCCTCGGCATTGCTGTCAAGGTCCACGCTGCTGCCCTCGTCATTGTTGAGGCCAACTACAATATACAGGAAGGCCTAGTTTCGTATATGAGTTGATTAGCTATAAAATGATGAAAGAGACATAGTCCATCACGGCTTAGTTTATCTTTTGGTGTTTCCTAGCGGGAATACGGCTTGGTTTATCGTCATAACAATGCAGGAAATTTTTTCTTATCTATGTGGTAGCTCAGGTAGGACTCTTATGCGTGTACCTATTTTTTAACCAAAACAGCATGCGTTAGGTTTCTCCTTTTATTTTTTATTCCGAATATTTCAGTTTACAAAGTGTAGTTGTCTTGGACCCTTTGGATAATCTTGTCCGTTCAATCTTTATAAAATCCAACGGTTTACATCTTTGTTTTTTTTCTGATTAACGTGGTAATTTCTTGGCCTTGAGAGCGAACGTGGTGGCTTCTTTTTCTCTTCAAATACTAAGATAACTAGCAAGATGGCCCGCGCAAATTGCGCGGCTAGCCCTACTAATGCGATGTGTTTTATGTGAATCAAAGTTTTCAATGATTGTATCCATATTTGCATCTCATAGAACTTTATAAGTGATGGTACAACTAATGTTTATTCATACTTGAAGCGATGTATGATGAGGCTTTGTTCTCCCAAATAGTTTTTTTTATGCAAATATGTTTATCTGTATTTGCATTCTTTGTTTATTGATGACTTTTCCCTTTCTCTCCTAAACCTTAGTTGTTTGATATAGCTTCTAGATTATCCAAGCTCTGTTATCTTTGTTGTCCCCTAGCGACTCACTACATCCCAATACTCACCTTTTTTAATGTGATTTAATTGTTTCATGTGAACCAAAATTATCTTTTTTGTTGATCGTTGCCGTTGCTTGGTGCCTCTACGCTGTTGTCGTTGTTTGCCCCGCTGCTTGCTTGATTTTCTTCTCTCTTTTACTACCCTGCATTTTCTTGTAGGCCGGTTTGTAAAAACATAGAGACTGTGTGTGTGTGTGTTTTTTTTTTTTGGGGGGGGGGGGGGGGGATGAAAAAGTGCAAATTTAGGACGCATTACAAATAAGTGAAATGGTGATATTTTAGTCTTTTTTTACATATGTCATTAGTAGGTAAATGATTTATATCTTTACAAACATTTTTCTTTTTTCTTTCTCCTTAATTGGTAGTAGGTTGACTCGCGCTAATAGAGCAGCTAGCCTTGTCATAGCATGGTGCTGGGTTAATGTGTGTGTTGTTCCATTCTATCTAGTGGCAAATTATTTTAGTTGGAGAAAATATCAATTGTTTTACAAATACCTTCTAAATTTAAAAAAAAGGATAGATTAAGGACAAAAATACATTATACTTTTTTATGCGAGGGCGTGAAAATTAATTGCGTTGGATATATAGATTTCACATAAAAAAGAATATATAGATTTCCAAATGTTGATTAAGTGTAGCCTACCCAAATTAGTTGAAAGTAGTTCATATGTGTATCATAGTTAACCCAAAGCTAGGGTATTACATTTATCTTACTTGAGAAGCAATATGTTCAATTAAGATAGATTTAATTTCTACTGTAATTTGAAATAATTGGGAAAGCATCTAACTATAACCATGCAATGTGTATCATAGGTAACAATGTTATTGTTTTTATTATGATTAATGAGATCTATAGCTCATGGCATTAGGAGTGAGGTGGTTTTTTTATTTTTTTAAGAGTGAAATGCACCGGCGGTCCTCCAACTTGTCAGGGTGTGTCATCTAGGTCCATCAACTCTCAAACCGTATATTTAAGTTCCTAAACTATGAAACCGTTCACCAAAGGTCCATACCGGTTTTGAGCATGGTTTTGGCTTGAAATAAAATGCAAAGAAGCCCCTGAGTTTCCTATTCTTCCTGCACGTGAGCCCTCAGCTCCGACAGCTTGCCCAACAGGGCGTGCACCTTGTCATCGTGGTGCTGGCCCAGCGGCACCAGCAAGAGCAACCTAGTTGGCCAGGACGACATGCGTGCCAACCAACTGCTTAACGATCCTCAGCAGAGCGATGGCGTCGTGGGTGAGGTCGGCGGCGGACAGCAGGCTCGCGAGCAACGCAATTGCGTCGCTAGCTGTTGGTGGACAGTAGGCCCCAGCCCCATATTCTTCTTCTCACTCAGAATGACCGATTTGTTGGTTGGTCCATGGTGATGAGTGATGACTGATTTGACTGTTTACCAATTACCACTCGGAATTGTTGATTGGTCCAGCTTGATTTGTTCGCGGAGAGGCTGCTAGAAGGTTGAACCAAACTGCTCGCCGTGCGAGCTTCCCAGCCTCATGAGCCTCCGGCGTCGTCAAACGCTCCGCCACCACGTCCCGCAAGCTTAGCGTTCACAAGCACCGATAGCCTGGGTGCATGGCTTCCTTCTTGCGGCAGTTGGCAAGGAGCGAGGAGAACGCGGCCATGAGGCCACCCCAGTTCGTGAGCAGCTCACAACATTAGTGGTGAGTGCTAGCGTGACTACGGTGCTAGCAGAGTTCACCGGAGAAGGAGAGAGGACTCGCATGCAGGAAAAAGGGGAAAGTTAAGGGCCTCCTTGCATATTTTTAAAGCCTGGTGAATGGTATGGACCTCTGGTGAACGGTTTTGATAGTTAAAGGACTTGGATATGCGGTTTGAGAGTTGATGGACCTAGATGACACACCCTGACAAGTTCAAGGACCGCCGGTGCGTTTCACTCTTTTTTTAACTTATATATTGATGTTTTGATATAATGTTATATGTTGGACCATAGTTATTCTTTTATACTATACGTTAGTGGCTTTTCTTGACTGCCACTAAGATTTTGAAAACTGTTTATTCTCGTCCAAAATAACATATTGCCATGCTTATTTTGATTTCATTGATTATGTATGCTTACGCCAAAACTGATTGCATTTGTATTTGGGTGGCTAGCCTTTACAAATCAACGACTGTATCGGATTAATTTTCTGTCGATCCATGTTGCTCCACCATCTCGATCCATGTCGCTCAATCATCTTGTTCCCTCAAACATTCGTAGCCTCAAATTTGTCGCTAATCCTCGCCAGCAGCAACCACAGATGGTGTTTGCAACGGTGCACGGCAATGCCACGCTCGCCGGCGTCCACTTCGTCGACCGCAACTGGGCATCTGGCACCTGCGCTCCAGGTTCCTGCTCCCAACGCCATGGATTTGCACTTTTTGGCTCCGTGGTCCATGATTGATTCACACTTCACCGGTAGTCCGCCTTTCTGATGAATCGACAAACGCCGCGCGCGGCCCATATGTGAGGTCATCGATTGTTCGCTGTTTGTTGCTCTCCCGGCTTCCTGGAAACGCCGTCGTTCCTGCTACGCATGTTGTGCGTGTTGTTTAGACAATCAGTTGCATGGATGTTCAATGTACGTTCGTAAGCAATGGATGCAGGAAAGAGGTGCGATGCCCCGCCATCGTCGCAACCCTGCATGGTACGATCTACGATCCCATCGGGGTGCCGGGTCGCGCGTTGGGCTGCTGCTCGAGTCAGTACAGCATACGCCGGACTTGTGCCCATTTATTTCTGTATCCTTTTCTAAAAAAAAAACTATATTCGTCCATCTCATGGATTCACTCGAGGCATGATTTTGTATTAATGGTAAGTAACGTGAACAGAATCAGATTGATCTCTTGTTTCTATATGAATACAACGTGTAGTCATATAAGACTCTTCCAACGAACTGGATGCGCTATCGTATATTCAATTCCATACTTGTGATCCTTAACTCTAGTTTAAATCTAAACCGTTAGATCTTCATAAAATCCAATGGCTTGTAGATTTTTTTCCTATTAACGTGATAATTTTGTGGGCTAACTTAAATCTAGATCGTTAGATCTTCATAAAATCCAACGGCTCGTAGCTTTTCTTTTTTCCGATTAACGTGGTAATTTCGTGGCTTTGAAAGCGAACGTGGTGGCTTCTTTTTCTTTTCAAATACTAAGATAATAGATAGATAGATTTCTAGGATTTTTCCTCCGATTAATGTGGAGGCCTCAAAAAGAACCTCCAATTAGTAAATAGAAGATTCAGATTTCAAGAACCGTTCGACTCATTCGCATAATTTGTGCTACTTAAGCGATGTTAAGAGTAAAGAGCGAGAATTGGCCGCACGTTGACTACCTTCAGATTAGTGCTCTCGATGAACCCAACGCGTCTCACCGTCAATGTGGAGTAGCTTCACCCCTTGTGGCAATGGGCGTTCTCGCCCTACTAGATATTGCTCTCTCAAGTCTCGACAGCACCACTACTTCACGCTATCGATGATCCATTGATCCTGGTCCGTTGCCCGACCTACTACCCCCGCCTCGCCGCCCTCCCGTTTCCACTACCTACTCGGTTCTTGCCGTTATCCATATGCATCTGCGCCGTGTGGTGACCTGGACGACGGCCTCTCCGGCCGCCTCAGTCAGTCGTCGACGCAAGGCAGGCGCGCGTCCTGGTGTACGAGGACGAAGCGAGTCACGCAACGTTGAGCTGGTGGCGTGAAGGCCCCGTCGCCGACTCGCCGTACGGGGAGGCCTGCTTGGTCGTTCCCGCGCGCGTCGCCGACGAGGCCTGCTTTGGCCGTCCTATCTTCGTTGACAACGCGATCGAGCGCGCCGGCGAGCGAGCAGACGACGAGCGGCGTGTTAATTAAGCCAAGCTGGTGGTGTCTGGTGGGATGCTACAGAGGCTGCGCTTCATTCATGGCACAAATAACAGAGGAAAGGTGGCTCTGGCGTGGGACAAAGTAACGGGCTCTTGTGTCGTGGACAACAGCTGGGCGTGGTCAGCTCAGCTGGAAGGGCGGCGCCGATCGATCGATGCCAGCCGCGTCGCTCGTACGTCGTGTCCGACCGCGCAAGCAAAGCAACGTGCTTGCGGAGCGAGCAGTCGACGTGTACAGAGGTAGCACGCAGAGTTTTGCGGTGTACGTACCGGCCAGGCGACGACGCGTCTCTGGAGCAGAGCACGGACGACCTAGCTATGAGTCCGCGAGGCAACGCGGCTGTGGCGCTGCACTGGTAGGCCTGTCGTCGCCACCTCGCCGAGATCCCGTAGAAACTGAGTTGAAGAAGTAAACCTCCTGAGGCTTGTGAGAGCATTTCCCCAGCCTTCACCGCCGCCGGCACAAACAAGCCCGCCGGCGTGAAGACCCAGCTCGACCGTCATACTCCGCCGCGACATCTTCACCATGTCCGGCAAGCAGGACACCGCGTTCAAACTCGCCGACCTCCTTTGGCCCGTGCTGCTGGGGATGGAGAAAACCTCGAGCTTCTTTGCTGCCGTGCTGATGCCCGCGAACGCGCAGGACTAGATCATGATGATGCACGTTCCACCCGACTGCTCCTGGCTCCATGTATGGGGCACCTAGGGGGCGTGTGGGACCGGCGACATTGTCGTCGTGGGTTCCTTCCTGACCGCCGCCACCGACTCCATCTCCGACAGATCCCTTGAGATCCGCATGAACAAGACCACTAGCGAATCCACCTGCCGACCCGTGGCCGAACTTTGGCCCAAGGCCTCGGGGTCAGCGACGGGGCGTCTGCCTCCACCGACGCTCCGCAAGCCAAGCTGGAGGACAGCGGCGGAGCTAGAATTTAAACGATTGGTAGCAGCTGATCAACCAAGAGAGAGGGCTATGGGGCTCAAGCCCAGCCCCCCCCCCCCCCCTCTCCCGGGTTCCAATTGCACGAAAGCATCATTCTTACAGGGAAAAAAGAGAAGAAATACTTGGAATAGCAATTAACAAAACAAATAAGACCTCGGTTATATAAAAAACAAAATTTGCATCAAAGATTAATGCCTTCTTCACTTTATCAATGTATATATGTTAGATATCTTTTAGATTCTTGTTTCTTTAAAAAACACATGGGTGTTCACTTGAACACCCTTGAATTATTCTAGCTCTGCCCATATGCTGAAGGACCCGTCACCAAAACAACTATTTGGGTATGTACATGCTATATATCCAGCTATGTACTCATCAACGTTGCATTTCGGATAGGGGCGTTGGAACATCTCGTCAATCTGGATGTGATGCGAACTTAACTAGCTGTGTTGTAAGAAGGGACGGAGCTAGGGGGACAAGCAGGGCCTCCCCCCCCCCCACCCCCACCCAGCTTCATGCACACATGGCTTTGTACACATAAAATGACCATGTAAATTAGAAAAAAAATTAATTTGGCCACCCTTATGAGTCAAAATTTGCTAAATTTTGTCATTTAGCCCCCGTAATGATCAATTCCTGGCTCTTCCCCTGGTTATAGGAGATGAGCAGCTTCGTACCTCTCATGGGGACGGCCGGCGGTGCATCGGAGCCTGTGTTTCTACTCGAGGTCAACACTCTATATTACTATAGAGATCTGCCAATATCACCATCATCCAAAGGTGCGTGAGGAGGCCCACACTCGCAACCATCTATATTACTGTAGAGATCCGCGAGAGCATATGTGAGGAATCAATGAGCGAGCCAAAGGGGGGCATGCCCCCCTCCCCGGTCCTTTAAAAAAGAAAAGAAATTTATTATAATGCCCTTTATTCACCTTTGAGATGGCAAGAAAATAACAATCTAATACAGTTTATAGCAATTTGCATCACATAAACACGTCACTATTCTCAGATAGTATTATCACCATTTGATTGAGAAACGAAGTGTGATATTTCAAAACAAAATTAATCAGCGCCACATCTTCTGCAGATTGCTATCTTTCGCCTCTATATATTTGACGGATTGCAGGAGCACCATCATCTACGTGGACGTCGTACGTAGCTATATATCATCATCTAAGCTGAAAAATGACCTTGCAGCTATGGCAACCCTGCTCTTCGATGGATACAGTACGAGAAGATTAAGAAATAAAAAGTGTGTAGTCCTTTCTTCATACGCATTAATGCAAGACGACTATGAAGTTACTGCACAACTGAAGCTTCATGCATTCTGCCGCCCGGAGGGGCTGTTGAGTGTTGACATGAGATGAAGCGGTGGCGAGCCGAAAGCTGAAGACTGAAGCGGTGGTTCTGTGCTGTTTCTCGCGTCGCGCACCTGATTTGCTGCCATGCATCGTGCCGATCGATCCAGATGGGGGTCGCGGGTCGCCTTAGCCTTGGTCGTCTTCGTCGACACACGGCGAGCGGCTCATCGAGGCTGCCAAGCAAGCAGGTGATACGCTACAGAGGCCGGCGACGCCTTCATGGCACGTACGGTGCCACAACAAACAACAGAGAATGTGGCTTTGGCGTGGAACAGAGTTACTAGCGCTGGTGGGCAACAGGACATCCTCAGCCGGAAGGGCTTTGGTGTCCAAGCTCGCACCGTCGTGTCAACATGTACAGCAGCGGAGCGGGCGTCGCTTCGTCCAACCGAGCCGAGGAAGCCGTCTCAGGTGGCTGTCGTGGCCTGCGGAAGACCGACGCGTTGCCGTGTCACTATTCTGGCGTGTGAGCTCTGCTCAGCAGAGAACGCACCACGGCGGCAGCAGACAGGGTTCAACGCGTCTGGGGCGCGGCACTGCACCACCGGCCAGGCTAGTTGTCGTCTCGTCGTCGCACGTGAAGCCAGGCCGTGGGTGAGATGGGTTCTGGCGAGCCACGCCCGTCCGATGTACGGCGGTGCAATACTGTTCGCTGCTGGACGCCGCCGGTCAAGACTGTTGGTACTGCGTTCGGTGGGGGTGGTGCAGCATACTGTATACCAATTGTGTCCGGTGCAGTGCGGCACGGCACGGCACGAAACGGCAGTCGGCGCCGGGCACCTTGTACGGCCTGGAGCTCATCACGGAGAAGATAAAGCGGGCGCGCGTGGGCTTTGGAGGCCAGACGCGGCTGCGGCTGCCTACTCGGTCGGGCATGTCGCCGGCGCGCCGGGTCACATCACCTCTTCGGCTCTTGCACTACGCCAAGCGAAGGGGAGAGAAATTAGAGTGGAGGCAAATAGATATGGCTTTCACGAGAAACAGAGGAAATGTGACTCTGTCACGTCTACCATCCGCTACCTCCCTCTTCCGTTGTCACTCTACTATGCTCTCTCTCGACAGCACCGCGACGTCACTCAATCCATCGATCTTGCACCACTGCCCCATATGAAGATGAATGAAGCGCACACCTCATGGTGCCGCAGGCCTTTCATATATATCATATATATAGCCGGAACAACACGGCATTCAGTTACATGACGTGTCACGTTAGGGATTAAAACAACTCTATCTCTAACTATCCTTAGAGATATACATACACGATTCTATCTAACATTCCCCTTCAATCACAACTTGCAAAGATTGAGATTGCACCTAAAATCGTACAATCGTCTGGCTGATATTGCTTTGGTGAACCCATCCGCAAGCTGATCACCAGAAGGTATAAACCGAATATCCAAAAGCTTAGCTGCAACTCTTTCTCGGACAAAATGAAAATTAATTTCAACATGTTTAGTGCGTCGAGATTGAGGAACACCAAGCTCTCGTAGAAATGAATCGATTGAACCCAGATAACTTCAGCCGTCGCGTTGGCTAACAACTTGTACTCCGCCTCAATGCTGGACCTAGACACGGTGGCCTGTTTCTGCGCGCTCCAAGAGATCAGGTTTGAACCTAAGAAGACTGCAAACCCGCCAGTTGAATGACGAGGCCTGTTTCTGCGCGCTCCAAGAGATCAGGTTTGAACCTAAGAAGACTGCAAACCCGCCAGTTGAATGACGATCATCAACACAGCCCGCCCAATTGGCGTCAGAAAAGGCACTCACTAGCAAAGAATCAGATCTTCGAATCTTAACACCAAGATCAGGAGTACTTCTGAGATAGCGCAATATATGCTTAACAGCAGTCCAATGAATAGTAGTGGGCGCATGAAGAGACTGACAAACCTTGATGTTAGGCCGTGTTAAGGTAAGTACTGAAGAGCACCAACAACACTGCGATAGCGAGTAGCATCGTCCACGGAAAGAAGATCACCTTGATGAAGAGGAAGCTTCTCGGACACAACAAGTGGAGTATCAGTTGGTTTACAATTGGCCATACCAACCCGAGACAAGGTATCCGTCGTATACTTGGACTGTGACAAAATAATACCATCAGAAACTTGGGTCACCTCAATGCCAAGAAAATAGCTAAGCGTGCCCAGATCTTTTAGTGCAAATTCTGCCCTTAAACTCTTCAACAAGGTGTCAACTGCTCTCTCTGAAGAACTAACAACAATGATGTCATCGACATAAGTAAGAAGATAGATGGTAACACCATGTCGATAGAGAAAAAATAAGGACGTGTCAACCTTAGATGCCACAAAGCCCACCTGCTGCAACTTCACACTGAGCCGAGAGTGCCACGCACGAGGAGCCTGCTTGAGACCATACAAGGTCTTATCAAGCTTGCACACGAACCCAGGATGAGAGGAATCAATTAATCCAGGAGGTTGTTTCAGGTAAACATCTTCCTCCAGAACACCATGTAAGAACGCGTTCTTCACATCTAGCTGTCGAAAGCTCCAACCATGGGACACATCAACAGACAGAACAAGCTGAATAGTAGTAGCTTTGACAACAGGACTGAACGTGTCCTCATAATCAAAGCCATACCGCTGCTTAAACCCTTTGGCCACAAGACGGGCCTTGTATCGATCAATGGTACCATCAGATTTTCTCTTGACCTGATAAACCCATTTGCAGTCAATAATATTGCTCCCCTTGAGTGCAGGAACTAGATGACAAGTGTTATTCTTCATGAGAGCGGAATATTCATCATCCATAGCTTCTTTCCACCGAGAATCATGCAACGCTTCTCGAAGATCACGAGGCTCCCCGGACAAAGTCAATAACCCTGCATCTGCACTGCATGGGAGGGAGAAATACTCCTACAGACAGAGTAGAGTCAGGTGGCCGATGCCGTCCGGCCAGGGCCCTTGTCGTCATGTCCAAGCTCGCAAGCAACATGCGCCGTCGAGTCCATGTCTTCGTCAGCTCGTGTTTGCTGTCTCAAGCAGGCCGCCGTCGTGGCCAGCCCAAGACCATCGTCGCCTGATTATATATACACAACGCCTTCTGTTCTGCTGATGTATGGCCGGTTAGCGGATAAAGCGGCGCGCGTGGGCATGGGATGACAGACGCGGTTGACTACTCGGGCATCACGCCGGTGTGCTGCCGGGTCACGTCCACCATCCGCTACTTCACCAGTTCTTGCAACACTGCGCGAAGGGGAGAGATAACAGAGGAGGCGAAGAGAGAAGGCTTTCAACAGAGACGCGTGCAGGAAAATGTTCTGTTCTTGCGGGGGAAAAAATAACGGAACATTCGAAAAGGGAATTTCATTGATATTAAAGCATATTACATCCCTTAATTACACAAGCAACCTAAACAACGCCAACTCCATTGATGGGAGACAATAACCTTGAAAGAGCCGCAAATTCCATCATCTAGAATCATCATCCCAGATAGATATGCCACAGACAGAGACAAGAACTCCAATCTGAACGAACACAGCCATCTCACCTTCTAACACCGTCATCTGAATTGCTTGAATGTTTACTTGTTCATCATGATTCTGTTACTCCCTCCGTCCAGAAATATAATGTACATCTACTTTTGTCCTAAGTCAAACTTTTAAATTATAACCACTAATATCTAGAAAACCATAAAAATTGATCACATGAAAAATACTTTTACTAGATGCAGCGTGATATATATAACTTTCTTAACTTTCATGAAAACCGTAAAGATTGACAACGCACAGACGGAGTATAACTTTAAAAAGGGTTGTTGTTATAACTTTAAAAGTCAAACTAATTGTTTTTGTTATAAAATGGCTGTCACTACTTAACTTGGCCTCGTCACTGAGAAGATGCACATGAGACGGGTTTGAGTATGCTCAAAAAATATATTTTTTTTTGTCTGGCAGCTATGCAATGATCTAAAACACTGACGGCAGTGTAGTGAGACGTCGATGCTCGCCGTAGCTGCTTCAATGTACTGATGATGAGCTTGGAGAAAGTGAAACAGGTGTGCATCCACTTTTGTCTAGGCTTGGATCTTGTACGTGACCATCGACATCCCACAGGTATGTTTAGAGTTTAAGGTTTAGTGTTTAATGCTAGCCAACGGGGGAAATGCACTTCTTCAGTGATGAGGCCAAGTTCTACCCTTGTTATTTCTTTCATGATGAGGCCAAAATTATTCATGCGTACCTCGGGTTTAATGCTAGCCAAGGGGCCATGCCCCCCCCCCCCCCCCCCTCCCCCCTCCTCCCCATTTTCTTCTGGGTATATATAGGCAGTGAGTGAGGTAATCTAGTTATAGCAAAAAAATTGTTGAAAGCCTCAAATATCCCTAACCGCTTCTTGTTCATTACTTGCCCTTCTTCCTTCCCCACTGCATGATTGCCGGTACAGACACCATCGAATTGTAAGGTTTGTATCATGGGGAAAATTGTTTTATGCTAGCATAGCATAGCGTATCCTGTTTCCCAACATATAGGAGGTGCTGAGAACGTGTCGTGTATTACAGGGTGGTTGTTGCGCAAGGATTTGCTTGAATGTAACAACCGGAATTGATATCGTACTAAGTGTGGTGTCGAGCGCTCTGAAGTCACAACTATTTTGAGGCAGATTGAAACCAAAGTGTGATGAACAACAAACAAACAGGGGATGACGACGGACGCTTCTGGATGTTTTCGTGCATGCATCCAAAGGTTTGTGCTGCTAGCTGCTGCTTCGAAGCCCTTGCAACCGGCCGGCCGTCTTATATAATTCGGTGGTGCACAACGTAATAACTAATTAATCCTCGCAACCAAGCAGTGACTGACTGCCACATCTATCTTGCAGTCATGCTGCTGCACACCACCACCGGCCGAGCGAGCGAGCTGCCGTGACGTCATCTAATCTACTACCTCCGTTCTTAAATTGATGTTGCCGTTGACTTTTTGAGTTACGTTTGACCACTCGTCTTATTCAAAATATTAGTTCACATTTGAAAATTTATAAGATATGCTTAAACTTTCTTTAGTGATAAAATAAATCATATCAAAATATATGATAATTTTAAAACTTTTTTGAATAAGACGAATGGTCAAACGTAACTTAAAAAGTTAACGAAAACATCAATTTAAAAACGGAGGGAGTATGTATGTATCTGCGCGCCGTACGTGGGTGACCTGGACGACGTACGGCCACTCATCTCCGGCCGCCTCGGCCCGTCGCCGGTCAGCCGTACGGGGAGGCCTGTTTTGGCCGTCGTATATATCTTCGTTGACAAGTGACAACGCAGCGCGCCGGCGAGCAGATCGACGACGAGCGGCGCGTGTCAAGCCAAGCTGGTGTCTGGTGATATATATATGCTACGTACAGCGGCGGGCGGGCGTCGCTTCATGGCACGCACGGTGCGACAGATAACAGAGGAAGGTGGCTTTGGCGTGGAACAGAGTGCTGTGCTGGCGCATGTCTCGTGGACAACTGGCCGAACGTGGTCAGCTGGAAGGGCAGCCGGCGCCGATGCCGGCCGCGTCGCTCGTCGTGCGTCGGGTCCGATCGACCTCGCAAGCACGGGCAGACGCACAGCCGTGCGAACATTCGACCTTTACAGCGGCGGGCGTCGCATCGTCAAACCGAGCCGAGGAGGCTGTCTGTCTCAGGTCGCGGTCGTGCCCGGCCCAAGACCGACGCCTTGGGTGACTTAATTGGGTCCGTGCCAGTTCGCGCGCCTGATTTTCTGCCAGCCTGCCCATACAGAAAGAGGGCCGTCTTCCTGACCGACGATTCCTGGCTCGCGGCAGTACTGCCGCTCATGATCGTCGGCGGCCGGGTTTGCCGTCCTACCTTTGTGACCATCACTACAAGAAAATAGACTTTTAGTCACCAAGTTTTAGTGACCAAGAAATTTTTTCCTTTGTTGGTTACTAAAAGTTGATCAATAGTGACCAATTTGGAAATTATTGGTGGATAAATGGTTTTAGTGACCAACATTATATATAGTTACCAAGGTTGTGTTGGTTGCTATATAGTTTTAGTAACCAACATTTATAATTATTGGTCACTATATACATATAGTGACAAGGTTTTAGCCACCACAATGTGACCAAGCTTGTTGGTGACAAAATAACTATTGTGACCAATAATACATCTGTAGTGACCAAGTACCTTAGTGACTAATAGTCTTTTTTCTTGTAGTGCATGCGAGCAATAAATGAGACGGCGGCAGCACGCAGAGTTTTGCGTTGTACCGGCCAGGCGATGCCGCGTCTTTGGAGCAGAGCACGGACGACCTAGCTATGAGTCAGGGACGCAACGCGGCCAAGGTGCTGCATGTTGGAAACCCAGGGATACTCTCACTCACGCACACATGCAAGTTGGAACACTGGCAGCTCTCACCAATGGCACACACACGCACAGACACAAGTGTTTCCGGCGACGAACGCCGCGGCCGCGCGAACGGCCTGTATCTTGGCTTTTCTATTGCTCAAACAAAAGACTCGGCACACCTTACACATAGATTACAATTGGCTTTATAGCCATGGCAACGCACGCCCTACGCAACTGCTGACCACTCGCCGCGCGCACGTACGCCGCGACTCCGGAGTTCTCGCCACGAGCCGCTGCTCTTGCGCTTGCCATATCCCGCCTTCGCCGCCACACACCGATAGGGATGGCATTGGCAATGGGCGGGTTCGGGGCAGGTAAAGCATACCTATGCCCGCCCCGACATGTGCATCAGGTAAAAATCCTTACCCGTCCCCGTCCCTATGAGTAGAAATCCATCCCCGTCCCCGTCGGGTAACGGGGCGGGTATCGGGTGCCCGTCGGGTGGAGGTTGCCTCGCCGGTCGCCGCTGTCCTTCTCGCTCCTCTCGCGGCCGTAGGTGGTGGTGGATGACGGGACGACGCTGTGTGGGAGGCAGCGAGCCGCGACGGCGTCGGAGGCCACGAGGTGCCGCGGCGGCGCGGGGTGACGGCGTGGAGGCGAGCCATGGCAGTAGTCGCAGCGGGCGATGGCGTGGGAGGCGACGAGCTGAGACGGCGCGGGATGACTGCGTAGGCGAGGTTCGACGAGGCGAAGCTACGCTACTGAATCGAATCGGGACGATGTGTGTGCGTGGTTGTGGGAATCGGGACCATGCGTGTGCGTCAGAGCGTGGCTGGATGGGGAAGAGGCATCGTGGTGGGAGGATAAGGTTAGCTTGGACCTGGGCCATGCTCAATTTGGTGTTGGGCCAGGTTATGTTTGGTGCTGTTGGAATGGTGGGCTGAAAGTTATGTCAACACGAGTGATACGAGTGATCTGATCCATGGAGCTGGTCCACCAAAATGATAGCGTGATGGGCTGGCCTGGTTGAGATGGCCTGGTAGGTGACTTCCTAGTTGAGATGGGCTGGTGTGCTGGGCTCAAAGTGCTGCTGGGCTTGGCTGAAAGCTTTGTATTTGTTAATTTCGGGTACCCGACGGGGAACCCATGGGTGAGGATAAATCCCCGCCCCGTACCCGACTCATGTCGGGGCGGGTACGGGCACCACCCACGGGTAGGAAACGTCCCCCATCTCTGGCCCCATCGGGTAGGGTGCCCGGCGGGTACGCGGGTACCCGCCCCGAATTGCCATCCCTACACACCGAAGACTCGGCCAACAACTGAACCAACGCAATCCCAACAAACTTGGCCCTGGACGCGGCCATACCTGCGCCCGGACTCAACGCGAACGCACCGCACACACAAGTTCGTTCTCCGACTCAATCTGAACCTAGACGGTGGACTCCTACGCGAGCATGCACAAGCGCACCACCATTACATGACTCCAGACACAACACGCGAGCACGAACTCGTGCGTTACAGACTAAGTGCCACACACGCGACACGGACACGAACACACGCCATGGTCGAACACGGCGTGGTTTATTTCCTAACACTGCACTGCGCCACCGGCTAGGCCGGGTTCCGGCCGGCCACGCCCGTTCGAGCGTACGGTGGTGCATTGTTTGCTTGCTGCTGGACTCTCGCTGCCGGTCAAAACTGTTGGTAGTGCGTTCTGCTGGCTACAGCTGTCAGCTGATCTCAGCCGGTGGGCGGTGCAGCATACTCCCACCAATTGTGTCCGGTGCGGCACGCCGGGAACGCGCGGACGACACGGCGGTCGGCGCTGGCTGGGCGGGCATCTTGTACGGCCTGGCGCTCACGGAGGCGCGCGCTGCTGTTCCTGGCCGGTTAATTAGTAGCGGACAACGCGGCGCGCGTGGGCGTGCGAGGACAGAGGCGGCGGCGTGTGGTCCGGACGGGGACGGCCTCCGACGGCGCCCTGACCGACGACTACGGCACCATTGCTTAAGCTCGCCGCTGGCGTCGGGACCAGCCCGTTTCCACGAGCACGACTTGGGCCCTGCCACCACCGGCGTTGATCACCGCGCGCCGGCAACTCCTCTCCGCTCTAACATCTCGGCGGATGGACACCGATCGATCGTTCAGAGCCTCGAGGAACGGAGGAAAACGCCTCCTCCTACGCTCCATCTGAGCCGCAAAAATCGGATCCGACAGTGTCAAGGTACCCAGAGGAGTGGTCGTCATTTCGAGTAACGACTTCCCGCCCGGACGCTGTTCGAAATAGCGACCACCCCTGCTGTCCGTCCGCGCGCCGTGGTTCGTCAGAGCGCCACGCCACCGCGCGCCCAAAAGCGGCCGGCTGCCTACGTACTCGGGCATGTCGCCGGCGCGCCGGGTCACGTCCACCGTCCTTCCGTTCTTGCACTACGCGAAGCCAAGGAATGGGTGAACAAACAGAGGCGGCAAAACGAGAAACAGAGGAAATGTGATCCAGAGTACGCTGGTGGCGCGGCACCGGCCAGGTTCGCCAGTGCACAACTAACCCTCGCAACCAGGCACGCTGCACACCACCGGGCGAGCCCCTCGACCCTCCCCGAGCGAGCTGCCGTGCCGTCATCTCTATGTATCTGCGCCGTAGTCTGGTCAGTGACAGGACGACGGGCCGACTCAGTCACCGACGCATCGTCCTGGTCTGGTGCAATATTTGATGCCTCTGCAGCCCGTCGCCCTGGTTGTTCCCGCGCGCGTCGCCGATCGACGAGACGAGGCCTGTTTTGGCCGTCGATCTATATCCTCGTCGACAAATACCGCGAGCCGCCGGCAGAGCAGAAGACGAGCGGGCTCATCAATCAAACAGACGCGGCGCTAGCTTCATGGCACAAATACTAACAGAGAAAGGTTGATTTGGACTGCTTCCAGAGTTCCGGTTCTCTCAGTCTTAATTGGACGCGTGTCTTGTTTGTGCAGCGCGGTTTACAAATTCACCAGAACATTGAAATCCTATATCTCTTCTCTGCGGCAGGCAACATTACAGCATCTTCAGATTCAGGTGCTACAGTTGATGTACACACGCATGGGAGTCTCTTAATTAGGTACTCTTACATCGCTTCATATTTTGGAAAAGTTTCTATCTACCTTGTTGTTCTGTTAATCATGGGTTAAAAGTATTTCGCACAATATGTATCCTTTATTTTTGAAATTTCTAGACGTGTGGTCCCCGTGTGATTAGTTTGTTGTGCTTAGGTTGTATTTGACTCTAGTCCTTTTTTGAAAAATAATTTGACCCTAGTCCTGATGTATGGAATCCTGGGTACATAATTATATTCCATAAACTAAGAATGGCATCATTTATAAGTAATATCAAAACAGAAATTATAATTTAAGTCTACCAAGGCATACAAGATGTAGTGTCTCAAAAACTGAATGCTGGCTGCTTGCCCACTGTTTACATTGTGAAAATACTTTTTATATTGCAGAGTTATTAGTATATATAGAAGGATAGAATAAGAAGATATAATTAATGATATCACTATCATGTGTATATATCTTTTGGCTAGGGATGTAACTTGGTCTTGCATAGATACAACAATAATAAATTGTATTGTTTCCCCTTGGTATAAAGTGCAGACGTTATAAGCCCAAAGCAATACAAAAAATCATAGAGTTAGCGTGGCTCAATACAGATGGTAACCCAGAAGCAGGCGATGCATTCCGTGCTGCTTATACTGCTGTCCTCGAATCAGGTCCCCCCCCCCCCCCCCCCCCCCCCCCCCTCTCACACATGTCATATTTAGCGAGATTGATTTATATATCTGATTTCTGACATAACAATTCTTAGGTTGCGAGGTTATTTCTCCAAAATATCAGCGTCTGGCTTGCTGGAATCAAGCAGATAATCAGGTGAAGTGCCCCTGGTTTAAGAAGTCATCTTTGTGCAAAAATGAGTGCAGCCAAGAAAGTTACGATGATGGTTCTGGTCAAAAAATAAAGTACGATAATGGCCAATGCGGAATTTTTTATCCTTCATTCAAGATGCGTTGCATGTGTCACAAACCCGGCTGCAATTGACACAACTATATGTGTGCTATGTAAGAACAAAGATAAGATATAACCTGGCTAAAGAATAAAATCTTGTATGTTTGGGAAAAAAAAGTTACATACATATACTGCTGCTTTTTGTGGGTGATGCTGGGGACGGTATGGAACATAGTAAACTTCCAGACGAACAGCGAGCAAGAGTGTACTTTTGGACGCGGGGGGTGGGGGTGGGTATGAGCTACGAACTCTAGAAAGGCTTTCTTCCCACGCTAGCTCGCACACTCAGGCACTCAAATTCTTCTCTCTCGACATCTAAAAAAAAAAGTTCTTCTCTCTCGATGCATCAATGGCCAGGCCATTCACACTAAACGATGCGTATCGTCATAATGTGCCTCAATGTGCAACTCTAGCTCGCTCTGCCCGGGTGACGATATCACTATTGTACGATGAGATTATGTAACGTTTCATGAATAAGTACATGCTATACACGAACAATAACTGCTACTCCCGCAAATTTTGAATGGATATGTGACATATGCACCAGAATTGCTAACTGAATTGATGAAGCATTACCAAGTGAAAGAAGCAAAACTAAGAACCTCTTGTGATGATGATTCTTTTGTTCCACTGTAAGGTCGATACTTCCTTTAGCATGTTTCGTATATAACTAACACAATGAATGTTCCAATCTTCGATTCTTTTTGTTGAACCGTAAGGTCGTTTCTTCCATGTTTCGTATATAACTAAGAAAATGAATGTTCCCATGTTCTCGTCACTTGCCGTCGATGATCATAACGCGATAGTCCTATTCTCTCTCTACAGTTTTGAAGACGACTAGACTGTAAAATATTGTGTTGCAATAACTTATTAACGAAAGCATTGGGCCCATATGCCCCCTCTCTTTCGGTTTTCCACTGTCTGTATAGAAGTACCAGTGTTCTTGCACTTGAGAAGGCAAACGTTCCAATTGGTTAAAGGGGATTAAGGAGAGAAGGATGGCCAACATGGCAAGATACAAACGTATAGCTACGTAAACATAAGTCCCTCCCAAGAAATAATAATCAGGAACAAAGTCACTTATGTGGCCAATCCGGATTAATGTGCGTATGTGCTTGATCCTGGAAATGGAGGAACAAGGCCACATTTAATTAAAACAAATCTGGTTAGTTGATCAACTTTATCAGTTGTTGAAGATTTGAATTTGTTATGGGCTAATACTTTTCAATGCACGAGAGAGAACATGAGTTAGAGTAACATGAGTTAGATTGAAGAAAAGGAAGCATGTGGTGGGATTGGCCGTGCCTCCTCCCACATAACAGAGGAAGGTGGCTTTGGCGTCGAACAGAGTAACGGGCTCTTGTCCCGTGGACAACTAACTGGACGTGGTCAGCTGGAAGGGCGGCGCCGATGGATGCCGGCCGCGTCGCTCGTACGTCGTGTCCAAGCTCGCAAGCACGGGAAGACGCACCGTCTAGTGAACAGTAGATCGACGTGGACAGTAGCTTCGTCAAACCGAGCCAAGGAGGCTGTCTCTCTCAGGTCGCCGACGTCGTGGCCGTACGTCCAAAAACCGACGTTGCCGTCGTTCGACGTACGGTGGGTGGTGCATTGTTTGCTGCTGGACGCCGGCGGTCAAAACTGTTGGTAGGGCGTTCTGCAGATGGTCCGGTGCAGCAGCACGCCAGGAACACGCGGACGGGACAGCGGTCGGGCGCGGATGGCCTGACGCTCACAGATGCGCGCGCTGCTCTTCTAGGCTGATCATAAAAGCGGGCGCGCGTGGGCATGGGAGGCCAGCCCAGACACGGCTGCCCGGCCTGCTCGGGCATGTTGCCGGCAAGCCGGGCCACGTCCGCCACATCCACTACTTCTTCGGTTCTTGCACTGCGCCAAGTGAAGGGGGCAAATAGCAGAGGAGGCGCCTAGAGATCGAGAAGCAGAGGAACTGTGACTTTGAGCTTGCTAGGTGGTCTCTATGTTTCTTTTGTAACAAAAGGAATGACGTTCTCTTATCCATACTTGCTGGAGGAACTGAAGGAATGTTTGCCAGTCCATCATGAGTCATGATCACTACTTGCGGGAGGAGGCGATGGTGAGGCTTGCTAGCTAGCTGGGCGGGTCCGCCGCCAGGCACGGCATTGGCGAGGTGGGCTGGACGCCTGTGAGGTAGCACGCAGGGCAGGCAGCGAACGCTGGTTGTGGTTCAAGTGGACGCAGCCGGACAAGCCATGGGTAGGGATGGAACTGCCCACAGATAAAATTGACGAAGCTTTGTTCGCGGCGGCAACAAAGGTAACGGTCAAAGATGGAAATAGAGCAGCCTCCTGGACATCCAGCTGGATTGAGGGGGTCGCTCTAGCATCCATGTTCCCGAACCTCTTCAAGCACAGCAAGCGCAAGAACAGGACGGTCGCAGATGCCCTCCATGATCACAACTGGATCCGTCACATTATGCATGATCTCACGATTGGCCTAATTCAAGAATATGTTCATCTATGGACACTGATCGATGACCTGGAACTTGACCTCAATGTCCAAGAACATGATGAGATCAGATGGACTAGATCAGCGTCGGGGCAGTACACGGCCAAATCCGCATACGACATGCAGTTTGATGGTGGCATTGATTCTTTCTTCCCAGAGAAGGTGTGGCAGGTTTGGGCACCTCCCAAATGCAAGTTCTTTATGTGGCTGTTGCACAGAATTTGGACGGCGGACAGGCTGCAGCAACGTGAATGGCTGAACCAGTACTTCTGCCCATTTTGCTGCAGGAATTTGGAAACAGCTCTGCATCTTTTCGCTGAATGCCCCTTCAGCTCCCAGGTATGGATGATCGTTGGGTCCTGGATCCGAGCACCGCAATTGCATCCGGCGACGTGGCAAGCCAAGGACACAGTCTCCGCTTGGTTTAGTGACTTAGCCGAGGGACCCGGCACAGAAGCTTTCAAGGGTGTCCGATCGCTGATCGTCATGGTAATCTGGGCCCTTTGGCGAGAGCGGAATGCAAGAGTTTTTGAAGGAAAGGAGAAAACCCTGGATCGGATCATCAATGAGATCAAGGAGGAGGTCTCCATGTGGAGTGCAGCGGGAGCCAAGAGGCTCGCCGAATTAGTTGTCCACTTGTTTAGTGAGTGATCGCCTTTGTTTTCGACAGAGTTAGCCCATTGTCCTAATTCTGTCTAGTGTTGTAAGCGCGTTTCGGAGTGCGAAAATCTATTTCTTCTTATAATCAAATGCCGGGTATGCCGGAACTTTCGAAAAAAGGGCAGGCAGAGACTGGATCGAAAGAAGAAAGGGAGAGGACCGAGCCCACACGCCGGTTGGGTTCGGATTAGTCATCCACTTCAGTCAAGCAAGTGTAGCGGTTGGACAATGATCGAATGCTGGAGCATCGCGGCCAGGCATGATCCTGCCTGTTGACGTTGTAATGCTGGTGTCGGCGACATCATGCACACATTTCTGGCTTGATGCACATGAGTGTAAATTGGCCATCCGCATCAGGCATCTTGTACAGAGAAGGCGGCATGGGCGTGGGAGGCCAGGCACCGTCCCCGGCGCGCCCATGCACGTAGCCATCCGCCCGTTACTTCAGTTCTTGCACGACACAAAGTGAAGGGGAGAAGTAAAAGAGAAGGCAAATAGAGATGGATTTCAAGAGAAACAGAGGAAATGTGACACTGAGTATGCTACGAGAAATGTTCTTCTTTTTTTTTCTGGGGGGGGGGGGTGGGGGGGGGGTGGGGGGGGAGGGCGTAGAATGTTCACTTGTTCATCATGACTCGTCAGTCGTCACTATCAGATTGTTGTTATTACTTCTTTTTTTTTTTCCGAAAGGGACTGCTGTTACTACAACTTTAAAGGGACAATAGTGATTTGACCACAATTTTAAACTCTAATTCTGAAACAACCATCGATCTTCAGATTTTGCAAAATCACCATAATCGCTTTCAGATTTTTCAAGATCATGATTGTTTTTTTGAAAATCTATAGTAAAATCACAATACTATTTTGCAAGTTCATCATAGCTTATTGAAAAACTGTGGTAAAATTGCAAAATCTGAAAATTGATGGTTGTTTCACAATTAGACTTCGAAAGTGTGGTTGATATTCAATTGCCCCAACTTTAAAAAGTCAAAACAATTGTTTTCTTTTAAAAATGGTCGCAACTCACCTCATAAACTACCCTCGACTGAATCTACTCGCTGCATTTACAAGTGGCTTCAATCTAAATATCTCGATTCAGCCTGGAAGGTGAGGACGACTAGATTCACTCGAGGGTAGTTTCGTCTCTCTGCATTATTTTCTTTTTTTTTAATTGGTAGATGACAGGTTCAGTTTGGAAAAGCTGTGGTAAAAACGCAAAAACGCAGGTCAAATCACAATTTGTCTTCGAAATGGTGGTAAAAATGCAATTTTCCTAACATTCTATGGCTTCATTGCCACATGTCTCCAAGTCAAAGCACAAAAGGAGCATTGAACGATATTTTAGGATCTACCGTATAACAATCTTTTGGTTATAAAATGCAAGGAAAACATGATAAGATAAAAAAAATATTCAAAATTAACATACCACTTAACATATTCTAATGTTGGGCCCCTCATCCTTTATCCGGGCTTGGGACCGGCTATGCAACACTATGTCCATTCCAAATATCTGTATTTGGAATTTGCACAGGCGGATTTCCACCCTTCCCTCCCAAACCTCACTACAACCACCCCATCCACAACCCACACAAGCACACAGAAAACAGATTAGGAATCTCTAGAAGAGATTAACTATCAAAGCCTATGATGATATTTTTATGCATTATATATTGAGAAAATGATTGACATATAAAACGGTAAGTTCTAAAAAGGGATTCATCGCAAAAAAAAAAAAGTTCGAGAAAGGGATTGAGAATTTTTTTTATTTTTTTAAAGAAACATATGGCTAATATATTTGGATTTTGTTTTTTAAGGTAAGAATCGATTAGTTAAAAGCCATTAAGATTGATATGGAATAATTTTTTATTTTTGTTTGTTTTTTTTTTAATATTCTTGACATGTTTTCTTGCTTTGCTGAGAACTGAGCGACCACCAACGGTGAAATCCGATTGAATGTGTGTTGATGACCAGAAAAATAGATTCGTTGGGAGATGTAGAAGACAAATGTGTGATCAATTTGGTTCCATGTCATGAATAATTTCGTAAATTTTTGATTTTGAGGCTATGATTTCGAAGGAGAAAAGAAAATGAAATTGAGGAAGAATCTGTTAGTTAGGATCAAATCGACCGAAACTTTTACGAATGGATGAGATCCGCAGCTCACGCCTTGTCTGCAACTTGAAAATGATGATTGCCATGTTTCATGATTCCATCTTTAAGGATGCGAGGAGGACGAAGCTTTTTCCTATTCGGTGCTTTGCCCATGATGGATGAGGAGCGAAGGGATAGATGAGGAGTGAAGGGTGATGCAAGCAGTAGGATTTACTTGGACGGATCGGACGGTGGACAAGCAGACTGCACGATGCGATTGCACAAAAGGTGACTGCCGAGGATCCTGATCCGCACGGGGATTGGGGAGAGGGCACGGTGGTGACATAAAAGCAAATTCCACAGAGCCTATGTCTTTCGGGCATGTTTGGTAGGGCTTCGCCTGTGCTGGTTCTGACTGTGGCTGTGGCTTATCTGAAAAAACAGTTGTCTCAGTTGTGGTTGTGGCTCTGGCTGAAAACGTTTGGCAGAGCATCTTCACTTGTAACTTCTCTAACAACTTCATCTGCAACTTCATGGACGGAAGAGACAATTGTCCTTAATGCCCTTCCACATACGGCTATATTTTATATATGCATTTTTTGTTTCATTTTTTACTTTATGGGACTTAATATGAATAAATAAATAAATGGAATAAGAGTTTTACTCATGGCAGCATGTAAAGTAATAAAGTACCAGCAAAAATGCCCTTGCGTTGCCACGAGCTGGTCCAAAAAAAATCCACAAATAATTTGTTCTCTTTTCAACTAAGTCAAAATGGTCAAGACATAATCCGTTATGAGGTTAAAGTATAAAGTACATGTAAATAAGATCAAAGAAATTATCCATGTTTTGGTCTTGCGAAGCAGAAAACAGACAAAAATATGTTATCCAGAGCTAAACCTTACACTAACAATAAATTGTAATAACCCGTGAAATAACTCTTAGAAGTACAAAGGAAAGAGTACATGCCAAGCAGATAATATACTTAAAAACATCGGCATTCTGTGCCACATGTAGTGTAGTAGTATAAAGTCTTTAAACCAAATATTATTATCAATTATAAGAAAAAAAATACTCCAACACTTTCTCAATAATTATACCGCTTATTGAATCGACGGCCCAAAATCCTCAATGGGAACAGAGTTCACATCACCACCTTGTCGGTGTCAACCCAGCTTCCTGTTAATCAATTTTTTTCCACGGTGAATTTTAAAATTCTATGAAACCATAATTTCTCAGGGGTGTTTTTTTTTCAAAAACTTTAGCCCTGTCACATCAAAAAGAATTTTGCCATTTAGAGTATTAAATAAAATTTAATTACAAAACTAATAGCAGAACTTCGAGGCTAATTCGCGAGACGAATCTAATGAGAGTGATTAAGCCGTGATTAGAAGATATTTACTGTAGCATCACTGTAGTAAAAGATAGATTAATTAGGCTCATTAGATTCATCTCGTAAATTAGCACTCATCTGTCAAAAAAATTTGTAATTAGACTTTATTTAATACATAAAATAGTAAGAATCTTTTTTTTTTGTGATTACACAGTACAACTCAGACACTCACAACACACGCACACTCATCGCTATGAACGCACATACGCAAACCCTACCCCTATGATCATCTTCGAAGACTGAGCTGGCAAATCCTCCAGATTGACGAAGTCACCACTGACGCCTCGCTGTCGACGGCCACGTCGCCTACCGCTGAAAATACAAATGCCGTTAAATCCTTAAAAATTCGCTCCCACAAAGAGTCGAAACCAGGACCTTAAAGATGCTACTCGGGTGCCTTAACCACTAGGCCAAGACACGCTAAAATTTTGATGTGACATAGCTAAAATTTTAGTGTGTCAAAACAAATACCCCCTCAGATACAAAAATTAAGTTTAAAAATCAGTACTTGCTACCAAGGAACATGCTCTTGTCTGGTGCGACAGCAGCTACGGCATCACTGTTCTGGTTTCATCTTTTGTGAGGTCCTACCGTGTGGTACGTTCAGATTCAGTGCTTAGTAATTATTATCTCCATATCACAATATAAGCATTCCAAGCATTCAAAACTTGTGTGACAAATGTAAGCATTTGAAGCCAAAAGGCGGGCCCCACTGCCATTATTTCTGCCCACCCATCCCATAAGGCCGCAACTCTCCCCTATCCTTATCCCTCACGGCTCCTCTCCGGCTCCTCTCTCTCCTCTGTTTATCTTCTCCTTCCCTATCTCCCTCAACAATGGCGTCCAGGGAACAAAGGCCGAGGTTGTTAGCCGGAGAGCGAGCAGGCAGGGGCAACTTGGGGCCGGGAAGCAGGCTGGCAGGTTTGTGGGGGTGCCGTTCTTTCTTCCTCGTCGCGACGGCGGCGACATCGGCGCGAGGACAACGACCTTTCCTCCTCTAACACCGGCAAGAATGCCATGCCCGGTCTTTCCTCCCCCTCTCCTCCCTTCGAGCGACAGCTAAGGAGGCGGCTGATCCGGACGGCGAGAAAGGAGATGCGCTGTGGCAAGGGAGGCGGTGGCAGCGAGATCCCTCCGCTCGATGCCACCACGGCGACGACGAGCTCCCTCCGTGCGACGGCACCTCGACGGCAGCGAGCTCCCTCCGCGCGACGGCACCACGGTGACAGTATCTTCTCTCCGCATGGTGGAGCTCGAAGGATGGCAATGGTGAGGCCGGGCCGGAATTCATTGATTGACTGTACGTCTGAGACAATGATTAGGGGTAGCAGAGTCTTTTGTCTTCATCTTTATTTTTCAGTTTGAAAGCCTAGAATACTTAGGCCTTCTTTGGAACGCAGGATTTTCACAGAAATTGTACAGGAATTTCACAGGAATCAGTTGACTGTTCACAAGAAAAACGCAGGAATAGAAAAAAATCCCGCAATCCAAAGGGGGCTTACTTTGTGATTCGGAGGGAGTATGATGCATGCCTCATCTCAAAAAAATTATGATGCAGACCTCGCTGAGCAGGGAAGAGATGGTAGAGAGAGACAAGTCATAAGATAGAAAATCTGCTTTACCACGAGAAAACAGAGGAAACAGAGTATAGTACGCTACTGTGAATGCGCAGCTCAGCTGGCTGTCGTGGCCGGCGCTCGTAGTGTACGGGATCGGAAGTTAGCAGCAGGCGCATTGACGGCGTCCCTGTCGTGGTTGAGTAGGTTCGCCAGTGCCCAAAGGCGAAGTTGGAGTCAAGACGATGGTCCACTAAAGCCCTATTTGGATACAAAATACGTATTTTTTAAGTTTTATAAGAATATTACAATTTTCTAAAATACTTTAGTTTTGAGAGGTACGGAGGTGTTTGGATGTAACAAGTTTTGTAGTTTTAAAAACCATAATATTGCTAAAAGTGCAATCATTTTGGAGTTTTAAAAATTTCACTCATAACCTTTTTTTTTCTAAATCATGATTTTGCTTGGCTCTGGCTTGTAAAACCATAGTTTTTTAATACTTTGGTTTTGAAAAACTACAACACCCAAACATGCCAAATATACTAAATATCCACAGCATAAACAAATTTACATTTTTTTTTTAAATAATGGGAAGATTGTATTAAATCCCAGCCTTGGCTTTCCTTTCAAGGAAGCTACAGCCATTGTGGCCTTGACTTCGAAGAAAGTTACAGTCAAATACAACCACCGACTAAAGCCGGCCATCATCAGAAGTGCACAAACGCTACACCGATGAAACAAAACAAACAAAGTAAAAACGGAAACGACTCCTATCACAGCCTTCATTGTCTTCCGGTGTTGTGTCTCAAATACGGTCGACTCACTGTGTCCATTCTTCCACGACATCAGGTATCGGACAACACTCGAGCATATGCCAATCCAATGATGAACATCATTTAATTGAAGTAAAAACCACTCAAACAACCACCAACGAAGAATCCACCATTAGCTGCAGGAGATCGTGACCAAAGATAACTGGCAAGCGAGGAGAATCTTCAAGACGACGCCTCCAAGGAGGATGCAGCATCAAAGATGTTGTCGACGCCCATCCGAAATCGAATTTAGGTTTTCACCCGGAGATTCGCGAACACGGAGGTGGAATCAATGGCAACGCCTCCAAGGAGGTGCATGCGTCCGAAGACGTCATCGTTACCGCTGCCGTCAATTGCCGGCAAGGCTTTCGCCGTTTGACAAACCCACCAACCACAAGCCATGAGAGGAGACGAGCACCTCCACGGCTGTGTGTGCATCGATCTGCCACAGACCCACATCACCATCATGCAGCAGGCAATCTCAACGCCACAGCAAATCCGGGCCTGATTGTCGCCAGCGCTCCAAGAATCTCTAGTGCAGACGATGCACCAATGCCCCGGCCTGGTAGGTGTGCCACCGTCGCTGCAAATGGAGTGCAGCCAAACGGACTGGGAGGCACGCCCCTGCTGATGATCGCCACGCAAGGGGCAGGCCTGGAGGCGCACATCTGCTGCCGCCGCCGTGCCACATGATGCGTGGACCTGGAAGGCGCGCTCCTGCCGCCTCCGCGCCACACGAAGCGCCGGCGTGCCGCCAAGGCGACGCAATGGCCAAAACAACGCCAACCACGGCGACCCCTAGTCATCCCGGCGACATGGGCGTAGATTAATATCCGCCGCCATCTTTGGTGAAGGAGGGATAAAAGGCGGCTTCATCGAAGAAGACGACCCCGCCGCCGCCATCCTAGCCCGCTGCACGGGTTGTTCCGGCGGGCAGGGCTCCGGCGGCGGCCGGATCGGGGGAAGAACGGGGAGGGGTGGAGTGGACTATGTGGCGGCGCCGCCCGTGTCGCCTTGGAGGGGCGGCGCGGGGGCTAGGGTTGAAAATGTTTCCCCCAATCAGCTGCTTTTCATATTATGGTTGTAGTTACTAGTAAAAATATTAATTTTACCCGGGTGCCATTGCACCACCCTAGCTTAACGTGACGTCGCCACTGACACCACCGGCTGAGCATCACGGCCGCCGAGTGAACGACCGAGCTGGCCGGCATCTATTTGCGTCGTGCATGGTGACCAGGACGACGTACGGCCTCTGTCAGCCACCGCCTCGAGATGCGGCGCCTTTGGAGCACGGACGACGTTGAGGTGGTTGTGGCACCTGCCAGTACCGGTCGGGGCCGTGCCCGTGTGCGTCGCCGATCGATGAGGTGACAAGCCGCGCTTAAGAGGGAGGCCTTGGTCATTACTCTTCGGCGTCTTCGTTGATACGCACGCGAGCGCCGGCGAGCGGCACATCAACGGTGGTATGCTATACTAGTCAGTAGACGACGAGCCTGTAGAGGCGGGGCTTCATGGCTCGATCGAGTGTGTCGCCGTTTAGCGCGGCCTGTAGTGCAGTGTGGGGGGAAGAAATAACAGAGAGCATTGGCCTACGTGGAAGGTGGAACAGAGTGGTACGTAGCGCCAGTGTGCAACAACAAGACACGCTCTGCTGGAAGGGCCGTCCGTGTCCAAGCTCGCAAGTCACAGGCACGGGCGGATGCACCGTCGTGAGTAAACAGTCAACATGCACCATCGACGCGGCCGGCGGACGCGTTGGGCCCTGTTGACGCAAAAACGCGCCACACGCAAACGTGCAATCCGCAGACTTGCAACTCGCGGCGTCGTCTGCAGGCGCATCCTGGGTTGTCCTAGCATCGACAGGCCAGCTAAAACGCTTTCAGTTGCCGTCGAGATAAAGGAAGAACATAACGTAGGGTTTGGAGAAAGATGGGACCACAAGAACTAAGGCAAAAAAGAAACAATAGAGAGCTGTCTCCTCATAAGATGACTGATTGTTTGTTTATCTATCGGTCACTTTTTCAAGCCATCCGATATGAATCGAACCGCTACGATTTTAGCTGCACTAATTACCTTTTTTTAGTACAACTAATTACCTACTTCAATTGTTTTGTCTCCCTATCAGGCCTGCAAAGTTGCCTTACCGGGTCCGCATGGGCTGGTTTTGTTCCTTGGGCTGTTCTGTTAACAGGTCCGCTTGAAGGACGAGACCCGATAAGGGATATAAGCCATTTAACAGCCCATACTTCAAATGCTCAGCTACACATATATGGGTTTGGGCCATATGTAGCCCACATCACAGGTTCTGCATAAATTATACGAAGAGTAACCTGAGCCCAACCACATAATACACACTCTCTGGAGCTCAAAAAAAAAAAAAAAATACACACACTCCAAAAACAAACACCATTGTGTGAAATTTATCAAAGCCTTGGATCTAAGGCCACGAGGAACCCCGGTTTAGACACTTTTTATCCGCCTCCTCTAGTCATCCTCCATCTAAAAACTTGCTTAGCTCGAAAAACAAAATCTAAAAACTTGTTGCTCTTTTCTTCTTCTGGATCAGTCAACCACACACTCCTTGATTTGCACCAGTAAGACAAATTAGTTATGTAGTAAACTGAATTACATTGATGTGAAAAGGGACGAGGGGAGACAAATTTGCTTTTCTACAAAACAAGTAAACCACTTAGAGATGGCAATGGGGCGGGTTCGGGACGGGTAGAGCAAACCCATACCCGCCTCGTCAAGGTTGTCGAGTAAAATCCTCAACCGTCCCGTCTCCGTGGGTGAAAACCCATCCCCGTCCCTGTGCCCGTCAGGTATCGGGGGTAACCCACTGGCGAGCTGGTGCGCCGTGCTGGTGGCGAGCTCGTGAGGAGACGGCGTCGCTCTGGCTGCGTCGTGCGTCGAGAAGATGGCGTCATGCCGGCCTGCTGCGGGACGCCGGGAAGGACGGGCAGAGCCGCAGCGTCACAGCACGGCGCAGAGCCGCATATTCGCGCCGAGCCTGCCACGTCGTTGCATCCCTGCCGCGCTGCCGATTCGTCGTCGATTCGCGGCTGCCGCGCCGCCGATTCGTCGTCGATTCCCGTCCGCCGCGCTGCCGCGTGCCTAGCTGCCTGCTGCGCCGCCGCGTGCTTGTCGCGCCAGCTTGCGTGCTGCGCCACTCCTGCCTGCCTGGTCCCGTGGTGTGTGGATAAGGTTGGGTCGCGCATGGAGCTGTTCGGTGAAGAGTCAAGCGTGAAGCAGAAGCTGTTTTCTTTTTTTGGGTTTTTGTTTTGAGGAACAGCATTTGGGCTGGGCTAAAACAGTGAAAAGTGAAGCTGTTTGGTGAAGAGCTTTTGCGCATTGCTGGGCTGTGCTAACCTTGTGTTGGCCTGTTGGACTGGGCTAAAACAAAGTATTAGGCTGTTTAGAATTTAACTACATTATCATTTCGGGTACCCGACGGGCAACCCATGGTTGGGTTTAAATCCCCGCCCCGTACCCAACTCGTGTCGGGTCGGGCACGGGCGGCACCCACAGGTAAAAAACGAGCCCCATGCCGGGCCTCATCAGGTCGGGTACCCGGAACCCGTCCCCGAATTGCCATCCCTAAACCACTACATAACAGTTGACCCTTCTTTCCATGTGTGGCTTTGGTGTCCAGCAAAAAAAAGGCCCCAAAGCTGAAAGTCTAGAGCTGAATGAGAATAAAAATCTCTAGAATTATGTTTGTTGTGCAGTGTTAATAAGAGTTGATTATGACATGGTTACAGGGTATCAAGAGTTAGCACGGCCTTGCAATGGGACACAGTTTGACCCATGGACATGTTAACAAATCGGTCAAAATGTATGTAAGAATTAAAATGCCAAAAAAACTGTTTATAATTACAAATGGAACATCTCTCTCTGGATGCAGGTTGTTCAGATTATGCAGCAGGAATCATAATAACCATGAAGTGCAAAACATGGACAGTCAGCCAACTATATGCGCCACTACTGAGAATGTATACAGGAAACTCACCAAGTACCTACAAAGAAAGATATCATCAATTTAAGAACACGGATAGGAAAGAACAAGGACAGAACGACATAGGTCAGGTCATGGAGTTTTTCAAAATTAAAAAGGCTGAAGATCAGTTGTTCTTCTGCACATTTCAGACATACGACAAGGACCGAGTGACATACATTCTGGGCAGATAGCAAGAGCATAATGGAATATGAAGATTATGGGGACTGCCTAAGTTTAGACACAACCTATCAGCCAAGTAGGTACAATCTAAAATTTGCACTGTTTGTTGGGATCAACAGGCATGGAGATAATATACCTTTCGGAGGAGCTTTTCTAGTTGACAAGACAATTGAAACATTCTGCTGGTCGTTTTACAAAAATTCTCATTTGTATGGGCGGCAAGGCACCAAAAACAATAGTCAATATCAAAAACCTGCCACTGCAGAATCCGAGAACCAGAAGAGCTATGTAGCTATGCTGAACAAAGAAAGAGCTATGTAGCTAGGCTGAACGAAGAACTGAGCAGCCTCCACAGCTCATCAAAAATTGATGAGGTCAATTCAAAACACGTAATATGAACCACGACCCGATCCCATCAAACAAAACCGTGTAATGGAAACCAAACAAAACCAGTAAGATGAAAACTAGACAAAACCACGTAATGGAAACCAAACAAAACCAGTAAGATGAAAACTAGACAAAACAGCGTAATAGAAACCAAACAAAACCAGCATGACCGAAACTAGACAAAACCGTGTAATGGAAACCAAACAAAACCAGTATGGCAAAAAGTAGACAACCGCGTAATGGAAACCAAACAAAAACAGTATGGAAACAACTTAATTGTAGCCTTCAACCAAAATAATTATCTTGGCCAAAGAATAACACATTACAATCAACAATTATTAACCTCAACAATCCAATACTACAGTAAAGAAAAATAGGACAACACTAGTCGATAGTTACATGGCATTGACCTATAAAAAACATTACTGAACTTTGATGTGTTGAACTATTACTTGATGGCAATCAAACTAATACAAAAACTCTTTGCAGGCTCTAGCATTAACAGACGCACGTTGTTACTAATTCCCTGCGCAAGTAGTATCTAGGATAGCTTCTAGAATAGTTTCAGTTAGAGATATAGTTGATTCCATTTGATTTCGTTCTATCCATTAGGTGCGGCCAAGTCTGGCTTGATTAGGAAGTAAGAGTCATGTATTAGGCTTATATATATTCAGCAATATATGTCCAAAACGCTGCAGCTCCCGCAGCACCAAAACTCCTTTGCGTGTTCAGTTTCCAACATCTGGTATTCAGAGCAAGGTTAGATCGTTCCAATGGTAGGAACTCCGCCGGCGCCGAAGAAACCTTCCGACAAGGTTGATGGCGACAGCAAGAGCCCCTCGCGTTCACCGTCGAGGTGCGGCTCCCAATCTCCTTCTCTGAGCAGACGACGTGGCGGCAGTGGCCGCACCGTCGTGCAGCGGATCATGAAGGAGGTTGGCGGCGCGGGCACGTTCCCGATCCTGACGCAGACGAACTACGGCCACTGGAGTTCGGTGATGAAGGTGAAGCTCCAAGCTCGCGGTCTCTGGGAAGCGGTGGAGTTCTGCTGCGACCGTCAGCAAGATGACCGGCTGGCGCTAGAGGCCATCCTCCTCGGACTCCCGCTCGAGATGCAGAGCATCTACGCGGAGAAGGACTCGGCCAAAGAGGCTTGGGACTCCATCCGCACCAGCCGGATCGGCGACGATCGCGTGCGCAAGTCCGCCGCGCAGGCCCTCCGACGCAAGTACGAGGCGATCGCCTTCCTCGATGGTGAGGCGGTCGAGGAATTCGCGACGCGGCTGTCTGGCATGGTAACCCAGCTCAAGTTGCTGGACGACCCCGAGCCGCCGGAGAAGGTGGCTGAGAAGTATTTGCGCGTCGTCCCCGCCAAGTTCAGCCAATTGGTGGTCTCCATTGAGACTCTGCTCGACGTCTCCACCTTGTCGATCGACGAGATCACGGGGAGGCTGGTCGCTGCGGAGGAGAGGTACGCCGCCGCCGCTGCCGCCGCGCAGCAAGCTGCTGCTCGTGCCGGCGGTGACAAGCTGCTGATGACGGAGGAGCAGTGGCGCGCACGCTTCAAGGACAAGGGCGCGGGCGAGGGCTCGTCGAAGTCCAAGTCCGGCAATCGACGCCGGCCTCGACGGTCGAAGAAGAAGAACGACGCCGGCGCCGATGACAAGGACACGCCGCCTCGTGACCAATGCCTCAATTGCGGGCGCCGTGGTCACTGGGCTAAGGATTGCCGCTCGCCCAAGCGTGAGCGGGCGAATCTGGCGAAGGAGGACGACGACGATGACGAGCCGGCCCTGTTCTTGGCGGAGATCCACCTCGATGAGCCGCGCGCGCAGGTCTTCCTCGGCGCGACGGACGACACCGAGCGCCTCGAGGGCTGGTACCTCGACACGGGGGCCTCCAACCACATGACCGGCTTCCTCGACGCCTTCTTCGACCTGGATCGCACCGTGGTCGGCGACGGCTCCGTGGTTGAAAGTCGCGGCCGCGGGAGCATCCTCTTCTCCGGGCGGAACGAGGAGTACAAGGCGCTAACCGGCGTCTACTATACATCCTTCGGCTGAAGAACTCGATCATCTCCGTCGGCCAGCTCGACGACGGCGGCTCCAAGGTGGAGATCGAGGGCAGGGTCATGCGGATTTGGGACAAGCAGCGCCACCTCCTCGTCAAGGTGAAGAGAGGTCGCAACCGCCTCTACATCGTGCGCATGGCCATCGCGAGGCCGGTGGGTTTGCTGGCTAGGGCGGGTGCGAACGATGCGTGGCTGTGGCATGATCGCCTCGGCCACTTGAACTTTGACACGATGTGACGCATGGTGCGCCACGACATGGTGCGCGGCCTCCCCGAGCTGGAGCATGTGGAGCAGCTCTGCGACACGTGCGTCACCACCAAACACCGTCGCGTCTCCTTCCCTGCCAAAGCTAAGTATCGCGCCGATGCCCAGCTTGATCTCGTTCATGGTGATCTCTGTGGTCCTGTCTCGCCAGCAACTCCAGGAGGGCGCCGCTTCTTCCTGCTTCTCGTCGAAGACTACTCGCGCTACCAGTGGCTTGAGCTCCTCTCCTCCAAGAGTGATGCTGAGGCCGCCATCAAGAAGGTGCAAGCTCTCACCGAGAACCAGTGCGGTCGCCGCCTGCGCGTGTTGCGCACGGACAACGGCGGCGAATTCACCTCCGCTGAGTTCGCGCGCTACTGCGAGGGTTATGGCGTGGAACGCCACTTCACCGCGCCGTACACGCCCCAGCAAAACGGTGTGGTGGAGAGGAGGAACCAGACGGTGCTCGCCACGGCGCGCGCACTGCTGAAGCAGAGGAAGGTACCGGCGCGGTTCTGGGGAGAGGCGGTCATCACAGCTGTCTTCCTCCTCAATCGCGCCCCGACGAAAAGTCTCGACGGGCGGTTCTGGGGAGAGGCGGTCATCACAGCTGTCTTCCTCCTCAATCGCGCCCCGACGAAAAGTCTCGACGGGAAGACGCCTTATGAGGCGTGGACGGGCAAGAAGCCGTCCATCTCCTTCCTCCGCACCTTCGGCTGCTTGGCTTATGCCAAGGTCACCAAGCCCGGCCTTTCCAAGCTCGACGATCGGAGTCGCGCGCTCGTCTTCATCGGCTACGCGAGTGGCACCAAGGCGTACAGGCTGCTGGATCCGACGACCGGCAAAGTGATCGTCTCCCGCGACGTGATTTTTGATGAATCCGTTGGCTGGAATTGGGAGGCGGACGACAAAGACACAGAGGACATGGCGGCGGCGCCCAGAGACTTTCACATCGAGCGCATTGTCCGCCAGGTGATCAAGCTCGGCGGAGCTCGCACGCCATCGCCTACACCTGTTGTGCGCACGCCATCGCCACCGCGCACGCCGATGCCACCACCCGTCGCCGCCGCAGCAGCGGTGGCCTCCCCTGTTTTCGTGACTCCACTGCAGGGCGACGAGGAGCGGCTGGACGCCTACCACACCGGGGACACTCCGGTGCGCTATCGCACCGTCGACGATGTCCTCGGCGCTACGGAGCCCGCGCCAGGGCAGGCGGCCCGGGTGTTCGACGAATTGCACCTGGCGTGCACGGGCGAGCCTGCAATGTTCGCGGAGGCGGACAAGCACGAGGCATGGCAGGCGGCGATGCGGGAGGAGATGAACGCCGTCGAGGAGAAAGGCACTTGGGCGAGTAAGATTCCATGAGCTAAGAGCTAGGATTGGAATGGTCAAGATCAATGAGTTGCGCAAGGATTAGGGGAAGATTTGTTACTAATTCCCTGCGCAAGTAGTATCTAGGATAGCTTCTAGAATAGTTTCAGTTAGAGATATAGTTGATTCCGTTTGATTTCGTTCTATCTATTAGGTGCGGCCAAGTCATTAGGAAGTAAGAGTCATGTATTAGGCTTATATATATTCAGCAATATATGTCCAAAACGCTGCAGCTCCCGCAGCACCAAAACTCCTTTGCGTGTTCAGTTTCCAACACACGTGCCCCAAAAAACAACCAAAACTGAAGTCTTTTGAAAAAAAAAAGATACATGGCGTGTGATGAAACAAAAACTTACGGCGATGGCGCAGTGTCTTCATTGGTCAAACTAAGCCCCACAAATTTATTCATACCTCCTTGGCCACTATAAAACAAACAAAAGAAAAAGTGGAATCATAATGTTAGCAAAAATTGAAAAGATAAAATGGAAAATCAACTATGTGCACAAAGCAGCATGGATAACACCTGCACTTATATTGATACAAACATTTTTCACAAGCGAACCAAACCATCTTAAAATCTTGTGTATTATACTTGCTGCGCAGTATTCGGTTGAGAAGCTTAATCCGTATCTTAGGAATGTCAGCAACTTTAAAACTACACTACAGTGCGACTCTAGGGTGCCACAACTCTCGATATCTCAGAATAAAAACGCCTGAACGATACTGAAGCATAATGTGACAATAACTACGAAAGATACATAGTAACTTGATTCAAAATAAAAGTGAGAAGTCTTGCTCTGAATTTCGTGTGTGCAATGTTTCAATCTTGATCTTTTAGCAATTTCATGAAAAGCCTTTGAAAAGTTATGGATCTGCAGAGAAGAGATGATTCTGATATAAAATGTGCTGGACAAAACATTGGATATATGAAAAAATTACCGGTACACTATGGAACTATTTGATGAAATTAGAACAATGAACCTCTAACAGTGGGTTATCAAACAAAAACACATTGGGTAATAAAAAAAATTCTCTAGTTGCATATAAAATTATAACGTATGGTAAGCCAACAGTATTCAACAAATTTAGCACTAGCATAGTAGAATATGATGGATTCTAGCGAATGCACAAACCAAATTCAGCACCAAAATCAGTTTCTTGGCGCTCCTCCCAAAACTAAAGCGCCCAAAAACTGATTTCCTTCTGCGCTTAACCAAATCCAGCGCCCCAATTCGATTCCACCTGCGGTGCCCCAAACTCCAGCAAAAACAAATGATGTTCTGCTTGCGCGCCCCCACAATCCAGAGCCTAAATCGACTACCACCTCAAGCTGGCCCCAAATCGCAGCGAGTTTGAAACCCTAGAGCTACAAAAAAAAATTGACAAAAATAACAGACCTTGCTTCCTGGAAACGAACGCTTGAGACTCCCGCCTGAGTTGCCTGACCTGAACGGCGGCGAGGTCCTTCTCCGGTAGCAGAAGCCTTGCTCCCTCTGATTCGCCCCAACTCCATGTCGTCGAGGAAGGGCAGAAAAAATACTTCCTCCGTTTTTTTTTTACTTGTCACTGGATTTTACTGTAGCAATTTTGACCGTCCGTTTTTCTAAAAAATTTACAAGGATATGTAAAAAACATAGGATGCTAATAAAGTATGTTTTATGATAAACCTAATGATATAAAAGATCGAGGTGTGTGCACAAATGTTGCAGAAAAAAACGAAAGGTTAAAATTACTACAGTAAATTCTAGTGACAAGTAAAAAAAAAATTGGAGGAAGTAGAACGTTGAACAGGATCGGCGCGGCAAAAACCCGAATAGAAAATGGATACAATACTAGAGGCGGGCCCGGTAACATGGGAAAGTGGTGTAGCAGCTGCAGACCGTTGGATCCACATCTGACGGATGAAAAATTCGACTGACGTGAATACACAACATCAGGCGCCTGACGCCGAGCAAAACTGAAAATGTAATGTGCTTGTCGATTCTGATTATTCCTCAATCGGCCGTGACCCCATACTTATTCCGTACGGCACTTTCCTTCCTTTTTTCCCTAAGCCTAATCCTACTCTAAATCAGCACCGCAGCCGCTTTCAGATTAAACAAATAATTTATGCGGCAAGTGCACATGTATATACCGTATGCATGCAGGTATCTTTGATTAGTTTTCTTTGCGCTGGCCCTTCATGAATCCTTCTTCGTAGGTGCACCGGAGTCCTAATTAATCATGTACGCACGCGTCTTCCTGATCGACTTCCACCGTGTGCGATAACATTTCATATTGCGGAACAATGCAGACAAAATCGAGAGCCGCCTGACGCTCACGGCCTGAATCTCGGGAAAGGCCAGACAAAAACAAGCTTCAGTTTCGGTAAGGCACAGACAAAACCGAGCCCAATTCTCTGGAACAGACAGATAAAACTGAAAATCGTCTGGTGTATACAGCAACGCCAGGAGTCCAGGTTATCGTCTAAACTGTACGCTGCTTCGATCAATTGGCCTGCAAAACATATCCAATGTACTAATACCAGGAAAACATCATTAGCATAGGCCAAATTAAAAATATAAAATATCCAATCCAGCTAATCAATTAATTAAGCACCTAATCAAGCCGGAAATAACTAAAATGCCAATTTTGAGTGTCAACAGGCCCGTGCCGTTTCCACCTGATTTGCTTGCTTTGCTGCCTGTCTGCCCCCGTGGTGCGTGCCAACACAGACTGTGCAGTCGGCCTGCCTGCCTGCCGATGATCCTGCCTGGCTCGCGGTAAGACTGATCATGATCGTCGGCAGCCGGGGCGTGAGCTCAGCTGAGAACGGACCACAGCGGCAGCACGCAGAGTTTGTGGTGTTCCAGGCGACGATGCATCTCTGGAGCACGGATGGCTAAACTGTGAGCGAGGTCTTTTCTAAAAAAAAAAAACTGTGAGCGAGGTGAGGCGACGCGACGCGGCACGGCGCCACGTTCGGCGTGTACGGCGGTGCATTGTTTGCCGCTGCACTCCCAGGGGTGGTCGGGAAACGACACTCCGACCACCCAGTCCGGTCCGGCCAGCACACTGGAGCTGGGCGCCCGACGTACGGCTTCTCGCCGACGCAGCCTCCAAGTTCGCCACCGCCGTCGCTCGCGCTAGCAGTCACGTCACCGGCTGGAGGCCACGCCGTTGGTCACCGGCACGCACGCAGCAGCGGTCGAATCACATTGTAATTTACTTTCGTTTAGTGTACAATTGCAAGCCAGGAAATGGAACCTTCAAACGTACGTACATCGAACTGCCAACGGATTTCACCTTTTTCTGGGTGTGCAAGCTTGCTGCCTCCTACTACTACGAACGTTACGTACTGCCGTGTGCCCGCCGAAACCCAACGCGCGCTGCGTTGCCCCCTTCCTTCGCCTTGTTTGTCCAAGGTGGGACTGGCACCAGTCACGAGCTCCAGGCCGCGAGTCTGTCGGCAATTCAGGCGTGCCTTGTTTGTGCAGCGCGGTTTACAAATGACCTGCAGGACATTGAAATCCTATCTCTCTTCTCTGCGGCAGGCAACATTATTACCCTGCATCATCAGATTCAGGTGCTACTGTTGACGATCACATGCATGGGAGTCTCTTAATTAGGTACTCTTACATCGCCTCATGTATTTCGCAATATATATATCCTTTATGTTTGAAATTTCTAGACGTGTGGCCCCCCGTGTGAGTAGTTTGTTGTGCTTAGGTTGTATTTGACTCTAGTCCTTATTTGAAAAAGAGTAAGTTGACTCTAGTCCTGATGTATGGAATCCTGGGTACATATATTCCATAAACCAAGAATGCTGTCATTTATAAGTGATATCAAAACAGAAATTATAATTTATTTTTTTTGCGAAGAAGAAATTATAATTTAAGTCTAGCTAAGGCATACAAGGTGTAGTATCTAAAAAATTGAATGCTGGCTGCTTGGCCCACTGTTTAGATTGTGAAAATACTTTTGATATTGCTGAGTTATTAACATATAAACATAGAATGAGAGGATAATATGGCATCACTATAGACTCGTACTATGCGTCTATGGTATTTACGCTTTTGAAAATGTAAGAATTCAGGCTGGGTGAGTTATTCGAATTAGTCAAATTGGTTTAGACTCTGTTTATATTCATTCATTTGCCTTTTGTCCATATTAGAAAAACTAGACTATTGGTCCACATCAGAACTCGACAAAAGCCCAGAGAAATGCCATAATGAGCCCAAAGCCCTAGACCGTCGGACGGTGGCGGAGTGAGTGGTGACGCGGCGCACTTGACTTGCAGCAGTCGACCGAGTTGCCATTAAAGGCACAGTTGTCATACCCCATTTTCAGAGGTACTTGAATCCACCGTATCAGTCCCTGGATCAGACGCTGATACGGACATTCTCACAGAATAGCATTTCAGAGTCACAACTTTATTTATTACCAAGCTCATTACAAGCCTTTTAATTTACATAAAAGGTATTTGACGTGGCCAGAGGCCTTACAACACCACACAACACACCACAGTGGTCATCGCTGGGAAGCAGCAATGCCACAACTTATTCTACGCAACGGACGGCGGAAGCAGATCCACTCCACTGGCAAACTTGCGCGCGACGACCCTAATCTTCTTCGCCATCGGCTTGAAAGTCATACTCTGCTTCTTCATCTGAATGAGTGATTAATATGGGGAGTGAGTACATAAGATACTCAGCAAGCCCTAACACAAGGGTGACTCATATGCAAGGATATTGTCAAGGAATAGGCTGGGGTTTTCATCGATCGGCCGAAAAGCCAATTTTCAATGCAGGGGTTGTTTTGTAAACCAAAACATTTTGTAAAAACTCTAAGTCATCATTGATAAGGTCTTAGTGGGGTTGAGTGGCCCTGGGGGAGAATAAATCCTTCCCGCCAATTCCCAAATTTTAACGCTGGCAGGAAACCAGCACACGGCTCCAAACCAGCGTTATTCCGAAAACACACACGCCAAGGATAACTCACACAGAAATCTAATCATTGTGTGGCCATTGCTTTCGCTTTGTCCAATGCCGTGGAATACGGCTATCCGGATAGATTCTTACGCTCTGCAGAGGTCGTACACTTTACCCACGAGGCATGTCAGACCTTTCCACCGTCGTGGGTCGGAAAGACATGCTAATGGTTCCGTACCTGCCTAATGTCACCATGGTACCACCTCGGAAAATCAACGACCAGGGGCTTCACGTAGGCATAGCATAGCCAAATAACTTTCACTCGCCAGATCCGACGCCAACCTCGTCAAGATCCTCTCCTGGCTTCCGATTGCAACTCCCTGCCTCCTGGTGGTACCGGGCGATCACTAGTAGGGTGTGGTTCCAAACCCTGCCCATAACAGGGGCTCGTGGTTGCACTCAAGTGCTAGGCAAGGCGGCACATGAACCGGTCCTTATACGACCGAAGCAAGCATCTTCAATAGCTACTCTCCAACGAGAAGTAGCGTCCCAGAGATAGCCTCCCCACCGAGGACTACCTCGCTTGCTCCCGTCTAAAACATAACCCCCACTATGGGTTTCACTTACTAAGCCCATCCCTTTTATTTCACACACACATCACCAAGTCACACTCACACATTTTCACGCAAAAACATGTGAAGCAATGTTATTTATTAACACAGTGTGAATGAACCTAAGCGGCGATATTTTCCATCAAATCATTAAAGATTAATGATTGTGGAACCTAGGGTTAACAATGGATTAAGGATAGCAATAAACAAGGCATGGCTTTCCTGAAGATAGGTTACTCTAATATTTAAATCATTTTAAAAGACTATGCATATTTAATTTGCACACAGGCTCTATATAGGATATTTTGTAAGAATTAATTGGGTTAAATATGATCAAGGTGGTTAGGACTTGCCTTCACCAAAATCTTCCTCCTCTAAGTCTTCTTCGTAGTCGGGGTCCTCGTGTTCCTCCTGAAGACTTGGTCACCTACCGATTAAATACAAGATAAGCTAAGTCTACCACTTAACACTCAATTAAACAATCATTAAAATAAAATAAATAAAATAAAATACACCACTGAAGATGGTTTTGATGGAATATGGTAGAGGATGATTTTAGATGAATAATGGCGCAAGAATCATTGAATTTGGAGTTAAAATGACGAAGATATGAATATTTAAATTTAGGGGAAAAGGATTAAATTAGGGGCAGATTAACTTTAATTAAGTATAATCTCCACCCTAATTTTCCAGAGGTGCACAAGGGTTGGAAAAGGGTTAGAATTGATTTTGGGAATTTTTGGATATTTTTGGGAATTTTTCTGATATTGGAAATATGTCCGAAATACATTTCTGTGTACACCTTCGGGTGTACCCAGCATTTTGGTGCGCGAAACAGAGGCTGACATGTGGGCCAGCTGGGGCCGGGGGCCCTGGCCTTCACTGTTCTGTGGACTCGGTCCACAGGAGCGTGGACCGAGCCGACGCGTGCGTGTGGTGCACGTGGGCCGCGTGCACCACGCGTGCGCACGACGCGGCGGGATGTGCCGACGTGGCGCCGACGTGGCCGCCACGCGGACGCCACGCGGTTCGACGCGGTGCGGTGGCTCCGGCGCGGCGGAGGCGGGGGAAAAAGTTCCCGCCTCGCCGGAAAACTCGCCGGCGCGCTCGGGAGATGGCGGAGGAGGAGGTTTAGCGGGTGCCGGTGACCTACACGCTATGGCGGAGCTGGCGGAGGGACATGTGCACGTGCGGGAGTCGCGAGGCGGCGGCGCAAGCTCATCGGAGCTTGGCCGGGGTTGAGCATGCGCGCGCAAAGGCGCGTGCGCTTGTGCGCAAGCGGATTGGAGCGCCCGCACTCGTGCATGCGCGCAAGGGGAAGGTGTGGCCGCGTTTGGCTGGGCCGGGGATGCTCCCGCGGCAGCCGGCGGCGAGGGAGAAGAGTGGCGGGCGGCGGCGCTCGGTGGGGGCCATGCTTGGGTGCGAGGAGAGGGAAGAAGAGACGTAGGTGGGAGAGAGAGATAGTCGGGGAAGCTCACCTCGAGCTTAGGCGCGACGGGGTGCGACGGAGGAGCGATGTGAAGCTCACCGGAGTTGGGGAAGAGAAAAGGAATTGGGTTCGCGCGAAGGAGGGAGAAGATGGGTTTGAGAGCGAAAGAGAAGGAGGAAGGCCGCGGCGTCCTTTTAAGGCTGCGCGAAGGCGGTGGGGAGCCGGGAAAATATCCCGCGGCTGCCGGGATATTTCACCGGAGCTCCGCGGCGTGCGGTGCGAGGTGTGGGGGACGGGACGAGTTGGCGGCCACGCGGCGCGGAGGAAGATGGGGGTCCCGGGCGCGGTGTGAAGGGGCTGCGCGTCGTCTTGACGCTACCGCGGCGTGGAGCTCGAGCTCGCCGCGTTTAATGGCGGCTAGGGTTACGGCGAGAAAAAGAGGGGTGAGGGGCCCGGACAGGGGAGAGGAGGGAAAGACGCATGCGCTGCGTGGGAGAAAAGGGGAGGGAGCACGGCGGCGGGGAAGTAATGCCCGTGCCTCGCGCCGGCCGGTCGGGCGGCGGCGGCGGCGCGAGGTTGACGAAGGGCGCGGGCCCACTCGTCAGCGGCTCGCGGCGGGCGGATGGGCCGGGCGACGCTGGGCCGTGGCGCGCGCGCGGACGGCGCGGCCCAGAGGCCGGGCGCGGGAGTAAAGAAAATGGGCCGGGCGCAGGGAAAAAGGAAGGGAGCGGCCCATCCAGCCAGGAAATGGTTTTAAATTTTCTGGATTTGGAATTTGAATGAATTTCAAGGGGATTTGAATTCAGATTTGGGATTGGACTTCAACACTCACACACAAACACTTAAATAAAGGCAATAAGAGACAAAATGCACATGATGGCTTCATGCATCGCTTTAATTTCGAGAAAAAAAAATTTAATTGAGCCCTATTTTTGATCTAATCCAAAATTATTATTTGAAAATTTTTGAAAAGTCCAACTTTTAGGTTTATCGAAATGAGCAAAATTACGGGTGCTACAACAGTGGTAGAGGAAAGCGGGTGGTGGATAGGGCCTGTGACCCTTGATCTCTCTTCCCTAACCGCAAAAATGAAGGAGGGGCTTGATAAGGGGGGGGGGGGGGGGGGGGGCTCCACTGTCCGCCGGCGGGTAGTGGATCCGTCACTGCAAGCAAGGCACCTTTTTCCTGCAATTGATTTGTTTCATCACTGAGAAAAATGGAGTACAATGAGCGACGATGACGTCTTTCGATGTCAAATGATGATCAGTCATCGGCCGAGCTTTTCTGACACAGTGCACGCGCAGGCGTTAAGCCTCCCCTCCCGTATGGCTGGCCGTCCTTTTTCTGGAATGCAAGTCAGCCCCGATGCAAATTTGTCGTTTAGCGCGTCAACGTGAGCAACTGAGCAACATAGAGTGAGTAGTATGTGCACGCACAAAGACAGAACCCACACGTCGCTGGCTGGATCTACTACTGTGGCGTCGCTGTCGCGCTCGACTTGCAGCAGCCGTCCGAGTTTCCATTAAAGCTAAGGAAAGGATAGATCTGCAACGTGTTGGAAGCCATTCAAATCAGACTTGCAGCAGCCGTCCGAGTTTCCATTAAAGCTAAGGAAAGGATAGATCTGCAACGTGTTGGAAGCCATTCAAATCAGATGCAAGAGCGGAGGCACAGTGGTCGAGGAAAGAGGGTGGTGGAAAGGGCTTGTGCCCCCCCCCCCCCCCCCCTAACAACACACACACCCAAAAAAAGTGCATATGGTTTAAAATGGGATGCATTGCAAGAAAGAAACACAAGCAGTGGACAAGTCATGTTATATACCCCTTTTTTTCAATAAATATTAAGATCCTCAAGTCAATTAAGAGCTTAGATTAACTTTTCGTTACCACTGCATTTGAACTATCAAATGACGATGAAGTAATAACAATTATTGCAGACTGATTCAAGCAAGTCACAAGCAAAACGGTACATTCAGATTTAAGAAGTCGTTCACAGGATGCAAGGTATTTGTTGATAGATACTCAATGGCCGGTTCACTGACAATAACCTTGTGCGCTTTGCAATCTCTGTGTATTCCTCCAGATTCTCACTATCTAAGTCTATACTACTCTATAGTCTGATTTGTTGATAGTACGGGGCATGCAATTCTTTCCCCTCTTCATATGACTCGTCCAGTCTCTGGCGTCGAACGAGGACTAGACAAGAAGCTGCTTTACCAGGACGTTCCACGCGCTCGGCGCCTTGTCAGGGTTGAGGACCAGTCTTGGACGACCTTCTGGTCTGGTCCGTGCCGCTCGCCGGCATGGCGACCAGGCCGGCGAGCCGCTCGTCTGCTCGCCAAGCCACCGCGCCGTCAGCATGAAGATGAAGGTCATCGAGCAGGCTGAATACGGAAATGGCGGAGAGTTACCGTGGTGGGCGTGGGAGGATAGGGGCCAGGGCCGCCTGCTTGATCGCGTCGCCATGGACCGCTCGCTACTTGCACGCGGTAAACAGAGACGCCAGCTTTCACGCCGAGGCCCAATCAACGTGCACCGCTTCGCCGGCCGCGTGAAAGATGGTACATTCAGATTTCAAGAACCGTTCGACTCATTCGCATAATTTGTGCAACTTAAGCGATGTTGAGAGTAAAGAGCGACAATTGGCTACACGTTGAGATTGGTGCTCTTGATGAACCCAGTGCGTCTCACCGTCAATGTGGAGTAGCTTCACCCCTTGTGGCAATTGGCGCCGCCGTCAGTGCGTTCTCGCCCGTGCACAACAAACAGAGGCGGCAAAACGAGAAACAGAGGAAATGTGATACAGAGTACCCGGCCAGGTTCGCCAGGGCACAACTAACCCTCGCGACCAGGCACGCTGCACGGCAGCCTCAACCGTCCCCAAGCGAGCTGCCGTGTCGTCATCTCTATGCATCTGCGCCGTAGTCTAGTCAGTGACCAGGGCGACGGGCCGCCTCAGTCACCGACGCGTCGTCCTGGTCCGGTGCAATATTTGATGTCTCTAGCTAGGTGGAGGCGCGGCACCGCCGGCCAGGGCCAGTCTCCCTGGTTGTTCCCGCGCGCGCGTCGCCGATCGACGAGACGAGGCCTGTTTTGGCCGTCTATATCTTCGTCGACAAATACCGCGATCGAGCCGCCGGCAGAGCAGAAGACGAGCGGCTCATCAACCGCGGCGCTAGCTTCATCATGGCACACGTAACAGAGAAAGGTTAATTTGGACTGCTTCCAGAGTTCTGGTTCTCTCAGTCTCAACTGGACTCGTGTCTCAGTCCTAATTGGACTGCAAACGACGAATCGGAGTGAGGATATAGCGACGTGGGCGGACACCGAACAAGTCGTAGCCTAATAGGAGGCCTCCACGCATGGTCGAGCATCTCCACGAGCCTGGGCCTAACAGACGGTGAACAACAAATGTAATAGTTCAACAGGCAACAGCATCTCAACGGCCTTAGACTCGTCCAGTTCCGGTGATCAGCTTTACGAATGGTGGCGCCCTCGATCTCTCTTCCCTGACCACAAAAATGGAGGGGCTCCACTGTTTACTGCCTCAGTGGATCCGTCACTGCATGCAAGTCATTTTTTTTTTCCTGTATTTGATTTGCTTCGTCACTGAGAAAAATGGAGTACAACGAGCGACGATGACGTCTTTCGATGTCAGATGATGATCACACATCGGCCGAGCTTTTCCGACATAGTGCACGCGCAGGCGTTAAGCCTCCCGCACTGTTAGCCCTCCTTTTCTGGAATGCAAGTCAGCCCCGATGCAAATTTGTCATTTAGCACGTCAACGCGAGCAAGTGAGCAACAGAGCGCGAGTAGTATGTGCACGCACAAAGACAGAACCCACACGTTGCTAGCTGGATTCACTACTGCAGCGTCGTTGTCGCGCTCGACTTGCAGCAACCGATCAAGTTTTCATTAAAAAGGAAAGGATAGATCTGTGACGTGTTGGAAGCCATTCACATGTATTGGTAGGATGCAAGGGCGGAGGGTTAGAGGCAAGAGGGTGGTGGGAAGGGCCTGTGCCCCCCCCCCCCCCCCCCCCCCCCCACAAACAAATAAAAAAAGTGCACAAACAGGTTTGGTTTAAAATGAGATGCATTGCACGAAAGAAACACAAGCAGTGGACAAGTCATGTTATATACCCCCTTTTTTTCAATAAATATTAAGATCCTCAAGTGCCTTCACTGGGAAAAGAAAAATAAGAGCTTAGATTAACTTTTCGTTACCACTGCATTTGAACTATCAAATGAAGATGAAGTAATAAACAACTATTGCAGACTGATTCAAGCAAGTCACAAGCAATCCGGTACATCCAGATTTAAGAAGTCGTTCACAGGATCCAAGGTATTTGTTGATAGATACTCAATGGCTGGTTCACTGACAATAACCTTGCGCTTTGCAATCTCATCTGATTTGTATGTGTTCCTCCCGATTCTCAATAGTCTGATTTGTTGATAGTACGGGGCATGCAAATTTTCCCCCCTTCGTATGACTCGTCCAGTCTCTGGCGTCGAACGAGGAATATGACAAGAAGCAGCTTTTCAGGACGTTCCACGCGCTCGGCGCCGTGCCAGGGTTGAAGACCAGTCTTCGACGACGTGCCGCTCGTCTGCCCGCCACGCCACCGCGCCGTCCGCATGAAGGTGATCGAGCAGGATGAATACGGAAATGGCGGAGCTGAGCTTCCTGTCCGGTCATGGCTGGAGGCCAATTCTGCTAAAGCCTGAAGCTGGGCATGGGCATTGCCTGCGCCGCCGCTGCTCGTCAAGCACGACTCACTCCGGGGACGCCAAAAAGGAAGCGCGAGATTTACCGTGGCGGGCGTGGGAGGTTAGGCAGGGGCCAGGGGACCGTCTGCTCGATCGCGTCGCCACCTTTCACGCAAAACAGAGTAATGTGAAAACAGAGTATTTATGGATGCACGGCCGCCGAGGCCCAAGCAACGTGCTCGGCTTCGCCGGCCGGCGTCGCCTAGCTATCGGGAGTACGTGCTGCCCCCGACCGGCGCCTCGCTCTGCTCCTCTTTCAGAGTGGGTGGGTGCCTTGACTCCACCAGGTCCATCCATCTCGTACGGCACGCAGGTTCTGTACCCGTTGTGGAACAGAACAGGCACAGAGGGCAGAAGTCCATGAGCCCCCTCTCGATGTCGATGATGAAGAGCCTGCTGCTGCCTTTGCACAGCGCAAGCATGCAATATTGCAATGCTCCTCTATCGAAGCCAAACCACGCGCGACACTCGTCCAAGAAGCGGTAGTTAGTTGTAGCCGCAGTCGAGCTAGGCGCGACGGCTCTGGTGGTATCTAGATCACTTGAGTGTGAAGCCACGTCGCGCGGTCACCGTCTTGCTGCGTCCAAACATTTATGTGCCTGTTATACGACACACTGGCAATCGAAAACCGGCCATCTCCAGTGACGCGCAGGACAGGGAGTTCGCGCGTCACCGCCCCCTCCAAACCGAGTACACTAGTATGTACAAGCCTTGGCGTCTGTACAGCCAATGTGAACGACGGCGGCCTTTGTCCCCTCCTGATGAAAAAGGTCGCTGCGGCGCAGGCACACGGTGGGCTCGCTCTGTGTGTGTGTAGTTCGATACCAGCCCTTGGTCAATCAAATCCTGGCGTGGCGCACCGGGTCGGGGAGTTGACCTGCGGGGGTACTGTGGCGATGAGACCTGCCAGGCGAACCCCGTGTACCCCGACAGATGGCATAACCAGCCTGAGATGTGGTTAGAGCAAGGCTTACGGTTTCGCCGGCAGCAGGCGATTCATAAGGAGAAGTGGTGGTGGGGCCCACGGCTTTTCAATTCAGTGTGCATGACGTGGTTGAGTTTGAGAGGTGGAGCCGTGATCAGTTGATCAAATAACCCGATTTCGCCGGCAGGAGCGGGCGCCGAACAAGTCGCCGGCTCCTCTCTCTCTCCTGTTTTCTCTCTCTTTTTGATTGGTTTGCGTCGGCTGAATGATGCCTATAATACTTGCTCTTATGCTACGACCACAGAATCGAATCGATTGTTCGCGAGTTCTCCACGTGTCACATAGTTACAGGGTGGTTGCTGACCAAAGATATGGCTGAATGTAACAACTAGAGTTGTTGTCGTGTGGTGTCGATCGCTCTGAAGTCTGAAGTATTTTGCGGCGCATGCATATTCTTGGCGTTTGACATGCACAACTAATCCTCGCAACCAAGCAACTGTCGTCACGGTGCCCTCGACCCTCACCGAGCGAGCTGCCGTGCCGTCATCTATCTGCGCCGGCCCGCAGTGACCAGGACGACGGCCTCTCCGGTCGCCTCAGTCATTCACCGACTCAAGGGCGCGCGTCCCGGTGTTGGAGGAGGCGGACGTACGACGTTGAGGTGGAGACGCGAGCGGCATGCACCGGCCGGCCAGGCGCGTGGTTCCCGTCCTACCTTCGTCGCCGGCGGGCAGATGACGAACGGTGCTTTGTTGCTCGAGCGCGTGGCCCTGCATCCGCACTGCATGGGAGAGAGAAATACTCCTACAGAGTAGACTCAGGTGGCCGATGCCGTCCGGCCGGGGCCCTTGTCGCCGTGTCCAAGCTCGCAAGCAACGTGCGCCGTCGAGTCCATGTCTTCGTCAGCTCGTGTTTGCTGTCTCACTCAGGTCGACTTCGTGGGTGGCCGGCCCAAGAGACCGTCTGTCACACCCGGTTTTAAGGCCAAAACCGAATGCTCATCTATATGTGTGCTCAGGATCAAGTTTCACACATATAGGACAAAGTATAGTAAAACAGAGTAACCAGTGTCATAAATACATCGTACAAATATTACAATAAATGTCTTAAAAGACTAAACGAATACAAACGATAGCGGAAGACTCCATAACGCCACAGGCAGTCGACCGGGGGCTCCACAAGCTTAGTCTTCACCATCGTCTTTAAAGTAGTCCATCTTCACTCTCTGAGCAGCATATCATGATGGTAGAGGAAATAGCAAGCGTGAGTACATGTCGTACTCCGCAAGTGTGGAAAAATATGCAATATGCAAGCTTATAACAAGAAAGGCTGACATAAGGTTCATAGCAGAAAAGCATCTTAACTTAACATATTATTAAAACACCTATATTACTAAGTGAAATAAACCCCCCCAAAGGTTATTAACATAAGGTCAACTATACAGGTTACTCCACCTGTAAAGCCAAGGGTTACTCCACCCAACCAATCTACAGGTTACCCCACCTGTAGAACAAACGGGCTACACCACCCAATTCTGGTTACCCCACCAGATCCACCCAACCATTCCCACTAATCATGTGAGGATCCAGGCCGCTCCTGACCGTGAGCACGGCTGTCATGACAGTTTTACTTCTCTGCAGAGGTGCACAACTTTACCCACAAGGTGGTGATTTCATCATCCGTCGATGACTAAAGTCTCCATGTTGCCACTTCACACTACCGAAGGTGTGAGGCCAAGAGATCACCATATGGTCTTTCAAAGTGCTTCCCAGCCGGCAAACATCCTATGCTAAGGTTCCACCGCTGTGGGATTACGCCATCCAGACAGAAGCCCCCTCTTGCACCGTGGCTAGGATTACTCCATCCATCACCTAGGAATGAGATTACTCCATCCCACTCCTCTTCCTCGAATGCTGCCAAACTGGGAAGACAACATAATACTTGACCAAGTCTACCATAATCAACCTTGTGCTTTGTGCTGTTGTCCTGGGTTGCCGCTCCACGAACCGGTCCTTATGATCACAAGCAGGTACCACCCACAACCAACAGTACCATGACAGGCACATGTGCATACCCGCACCATCATCAACATCCTCCTGCTTGGATCACCTAAGTTCCATGTTGCTAAAAAGATTAACCGGTCCGTGAAGATTATGTTGAAGTGAACCATTAGTCAAGATTATTAGTCAAATTATTATCCATCCCAAGACAGCAAGCTAAGCATTACCTACCCATCCATATTATTATAAACCACACCCAGGCGACAAGGAGAAAGTAAAGGAACTGGATATGACACATGGGATTCAATTTAAACGCAATGCATAATTAAACTAGAGGGAGAAAGAAATAGGTTCAGAATGCGTCAAGGGCACTTGCCTCAAAAGAAGTGCTGCTGCTCAGAGTCTTCATGTTCTTTGTCTTCATCTTGTTAGCTCTCGAACACACGTTTCTAAATAACGGTAACATGCAAAGCACACAAAGCACAAACAATAAGAAACAGTACATCAAACAGTATAAAATTACTCTAATAACAGTACTAAATGATAGAGCTCAAGCCTACGATCACGTGAGCGCAAGAATCACTTAAAACGGAGTTACGAGCAAAAAGTTATGATGTTTGAAAGACTAAACACTAAATCTGGAAAAACAGAAACAATCACGAAATGAAATGTGCGTGTTGCCGTTGATTGGATACATATTTTGGAACAAGGTTTCCACGAGAATATGCGAAATGTTGTGGAACATGTTGGACACAAGGTGATTGGGGCACTGGTTTACCTCAAATAGAGATCAAATGGTTGGATCTAGATGGGGTTGTTCTGGAATAGTTAACGGTGGCATTGCGTTCCTGGTCGATTCATAAATGATCTCGGCGAATCCTTTGGGTAACGTGTAGTAGACTTTCTGGAACACAACATGGTCTTGAGTTTAGGTCAGAAAAGTAGAGGGATTGGTTGGAACACGAAAAACAATTACCATCAGACGCGCTGGACAGATCCAGAACCGGAGCAGTAGTCATTGCGAATTAGATCCCTGTCGAACCAGGTCATATCTTGGGCTGAATTTTGGATATGTTGTAGAGGACTCCATTGCGCACCTTCTGGCAAAATTTGGTTGCATTTGGATGGACGGATCGCCGGGAACGTTGATGCCAATATGTGACTGTGCTGCTGGACACGAGGGTGGCGACGCGTGGCGGCAGCCTCACGGCGTGGGAGGGGTTTGGGGGGCAAGGAGGACGTGGGGAAGGCTCCCGTATATGTAGAGGGGGTGGCCTAGGGTTTGGTAGAGGGTTTGGGCTTGACCCATAGGTGGGGAGGGGTGAGGAAAGGTGGGCCTTGGCCCAAACGGCAAGGAAATCGATGGGGAGCTGAGATATGGTGGTGGACTGCTATAGTGTTCGGCCCATTAGGGCTTGGGGCCATGTGGAGGACGTGGGGAGGAGTCCAGGTATTCCTGGGCGATGTCGAGATGGTGTCCTAATGAAAGAAACATGTGGACTAGGAAGAAAAGTGCATTATCAAGCGTTAAATAATGTTTTTCTTTCCTTTGGTGAGAAAACGGTAAGTGGTATGAATGTGGATTGAATCATATCTTGGAAGTAGATTGTCGGAGACATCATATCGACATGAATGAATGTATAGATGACGAGAGGTGATGTTATAAAAGGAAATAGCATGACTCATGGGGTCAGAACGAATATGCATAGAGGTGAGGTGAGGTGCGATTTTGAGTTGGTTATTGGAATCACAAGCGTAGCCAAAAGATCTTGACAAGTCAAGTGAAGATAAAGGAGGGCAAAGGGGACATGCCAAGGGATCATAATTAAATGATACGAAAGATTAATGACTAGGTATAAGACATAAGACGCACAAGTGATATATGCATTATTTTAACATCCAACCTTATGTTGTGTACAAATGACATGTGCACCTGCCATTGCATCAACATAAATTTGGCAATTAAAATAATATAATATCATTGCATGGTTACGCCAATACAAAGGCCACGAGGTACCATGACTGGTAAAGAGTTTATAGAATGGATAAACAGATTTGTTGGTGGTATATATATGGCTGGAAGTAGATAAACAAGAACACATGATGCTTTGATTGAATGGGTGAATATAGTTGAATTTGAATGCTATTAGGTTATAGCGATAGAAGGGATAACAAGAGAAGTGCAGAGGATTTGTAGGATCCTATCGTAACAGTGTGTTCTCCAAAGCAACGATGCATGGAGAGATGCACACATCGGTGGGACGGAGTCGAAAGACAATGTTGAGGAGCTTGGAGGGATAGAGACAGATGACAGGGAGACCCGATTTCCATAAGAGAGGCGAGATAGGAATCTGAACACTGATTTTTCTTGATGGACAAGGGTGAACACCAACTGTGGCGCAACATTGGGTTCTAATATGGCTACGTATGTAGGTTACAAAGTAAGTCACGATAGATAGAAAATAAACAAATGAATGAAACGGTTGGGTGCAAACTGATGGAGAGAAAAAGAAATAAGGAATGATCAAAATAATAAGATCCTGTTGATGAGATACAAGATATGTGGGATTTGGCAAGAACCATGTTGACATGCTTCCCTAACATCACCATGAGTTGCTTGAAAGATTAATTGACGATCAAGACACGACAGAAGGCCAAGGCATTTGAGCTATAGCTGGAGGTTGAAGCTAAATTGAAGAGGTTGTAGCTAGTTTTCAAGCAAAGTGCGGCAAAAAGAAGAGAATATCTAGACAATGACAATGATTTGCCATGGCTTCTTTGTAACTAGCTTGCAGGTAAAGAGAGGGCCAAGAGGGAAGGGTAAAATATAATAGCAAGTCTAGACAATAGTTGGATACACAAGTTGCAACATTCAGTGCAGATGGACTTGGTGTATATTTTACAAGAAGGCCAGTTTGAAAGAAAACCAATTAGACAAAGGCTGATTGCGTGGTGGTACCTAAAGTCTGTTGGATTGACTGCACATTGATGAAGAAAGAAAGACACATAAGTAGATAGATAATGGGTCTCGAGAAAAGATCAGGTGCTTGTTGTAGTGCAGCTAGCTTGATTACAAACATCGAAAGAGAGAGAAAGGAAAGAAGATTGAAAAATGAAATCAAGCTGCATGCAAGTGGCTTGATTGCTTGCAAACAAATTATAGAAATGAACAAAGAGTAGAACGGCAGAGTAGCAGCAAAGAGTATGGCTTGGTTGTACATAAGCTTCATGCCACGATCGAAGGAAAATAAATTAAGAATGGTAGATAAGAGAAAAGAAAAGGGAACATACGAGGTAAAACAAAATGTATGCATAGATATCTCGATTGCATAGTTTTGTTGCACATAGATGGCTTGGTTGTTGGCATGCTGATGGAGAGAAGAGAAGAAGAGAAACAAATAGGATGACACTTTGGCCGAGATTAGGCCTAGGCTAGGAATATGACTATTATCGATACTCGAAAACTGATTCGATTCCACAAGATCACTATCGAATTTTGAAATTCATTTTTCACACAGAGAAGCACCTAATGCAGACTAACGGGCATGAATGCAACAAACAAATTAACATAACTTATATTAATTTAATTTATTTAGAAAATAATTCTTTTGCCTAAAGAAAAATGACAACAGTCGAATATTAAAGTTAAATTTTAAACTATTCCCAAAAAGTTTTAAAATTTAGTGAAATTTGAGTCACATTCCAAAATTTGAAATTTTGGGGTGTGACACCGTCGTCGCTGTCACCTGAATACCTGATTCTATATACACAGCGCCTTCTGTTCTGCTGCATGTATGGCCGGTTAGCGGATAAAGCGGCGCGCGTGAGGATGGGATGACAGACGCGGCTGCCTATTAGGGCATCACGCCGGCGTGCTGCCGGGTCACGTCCGCCGTCCGCTACTTCACCAGTTCTTGCAACACTGCGCGAAGGGGAGAATAGAGAAGGCTTTCACGAGAGACGCGTGCAGGAAAATGGAGTATATAACTTTAAAAGGGTTGTTGTTATACCTTTAAAAGTCAAATTAATTGTTTTTGTTATAAAATGGTTGTCACTACTTAACTTGGCCTCATCACTGAGAAGGTGCACATGAAACGGGTTTGAGTATGCTCAAAAAATAATCTTTTTTAGTCTGGCAGCTATGCACTGATCTAAAACACTGACGGCAGTGTAGTGAGACGTCGACGCTCGCCATAGCTGCTTCAATGTACTGATGATGAGCTTCGAGAAAGTGAAACAGGTGTGCATCCACTTTTGTCAAGGCTTGGATCTTGTACGTGACCATCGACATTCCCCACGGGTATGTTTAGGGTTTAAGGTTTAGTGTTTAATGCTAGCCAAGGGGGCAATGCACTTCTTCAGTGATGAGGCCGAGTTCTACCCTTGTTATTTCTTTCATGATGAGGCCAAGATTATTCATGCGTACCTCGTTTAATGGTAGCCAAAGGGGCCATGCCCCCCCCCCCCCCCCCCCCCCCCCCCTCTTTTTCTTCTTCTGAGTATATATAGGTAGTGAGTGAGGTTGTATTTGAGATAAGCAGGGATAATTTAGTTGTAGCAAAAAATAAATAAAAATGTTGAAAGCCTGAAATATCCCTAACCGCCTCTTGTTCACCCTTCCTTCCCCACTACCTGATTGCCCGTATAGACACCATCGAATTGTAAGATTTCTATCAAGGGGGAAATTGTTTTATGCTAGCATAGTGTATCCTGTTTCCCAACATACAGGAGGTGATGAGAACGTGTCGTGTATTACAGGGTGGTTGCTGCGCAAGGATTTGGTTGAATGTGACAACAGGAATTGTGATCGTACTACGTGTGGTGTCGAACGCTCTGAAGTCTCACAACTATTTTGAGGCAGATTGAAACCAAAGTGTGATGAAGAACAAACAGGGGGATGACGACGCTTCTGGATGTTTTCATGCATCCATCCCAAAGGTTTGTGCTGCTAGCTGCTTCGAAGCCCTTGCAACCGGCGCGTCCTGGTGTAAGAGAACGAAGCGAGTCGCGCGACGTGGCGCGGCACCGGTCAGCCGTACGGGGAGGCCTGTTTTGGCCGTCGTATCTTTCTTCGTTGACAACGCGAGCGCGCCGGCCGGCGAGTCGTGTCAAGCAAAGCTGGTGTACGTCTGGTGATACGCTAACAGTGGCGGGCGGCGCTTCATGGCACGGTGCGACGGATAACAGGAAAGTGGCTTTGGCGTGGAACAGAGTGCTGTGCTGGCGCATGTCTCGTGGACAACTAACTGGACGTGGTCAGCTGGAAGGGCGGCCGGCGCCGATCGATCGATGCCGGCCGCGTCGCTCGTGCGTCGTGTCCGATCGATCTCGCAAGCAAGCAACGTGCGCGACTCCTCCGCAAGCACGGGCAAACCGGCAGACGCACAGCCGTGCGAACATTCGACGTTGTTTACAGCGGCGGGCGTCGCATCGTCAAACCGAGCCGAGGAGGCTGTCTGTCTCAGGTCGCGGTCGTGCCCGGCCCAAGACCGACGCCTTGGGTGACTTGGGTCCGTGCCGCTTCGCGCCTGATTTTGTACCAGCCTGCCCATACACACAGAGGGCCGCCTTCCTGACCGACCGACGATCCTGAGACAGCCTCCTCGGGTATGCTTTTGCTAAGAATGGGTGTGACGTGGTTATGGACCGCCACACCACAAGATGATCTGGTATGCTTTTGCTAAGAATGGGTGTTTTTTTTTAAGTATAATAAAATGGTTCTACAAACTTTTGGTGATGCACAGTTATGTTAGTACTTTTAACTACATATTAACCTTTTTCCCATGGTTGCAATTGAAAAGTTTAAATAAAGAAATTATTTTTTCCTGTTGCAACGTATACGCACTTTGCTAGTAAACTTTAAAAGTAAAAATAATTTTGTTTATTATAAAATGGTTTCCACTACTTAACTTGCCCTCATCATGGAGGAACTACACATGGGACGGGTTTTAAATACCTCAATATCTTTTTTTGGGGGGGTTTAGTATCTCAAAAAAAAAAAAAATTTGTTGTAGCTCGGCAGCTATGCATTGTAGTGAGACGTTGACGCTCGCCATAGTTGCTTCAATGTACTGATGACGAGCTTCGAGAAAGTGAAACAGGTGTGCATCCACTTTTGTCAAGGCTTGGACCTTGTACGTGACCATCGATTTAGTGTTTAATACTCTAGCCAAAGGGGGCAATGCACTTGCTCAGTGATGAGGCCAAGTTCTATCCTTGTTATTTCTTTCGTGATGAGGCCATAATTATTCCTGCGTACCTCGGGTTTAATGCAAGCCAAAGGGGCCATGCCCCCCCCCCCCCCCCCCCTTTCTCTTTTTTTTTTTCCTTTTGGGTATGTATAGGCAGTGAGTGAGGTTGTATTTGAGATAAGCAGGGATAATCTAGTTGTAGCAAAAAACATGTTGAAAGGCTGAAGTATCCCTAACCGCTTCTTGTTCATTACTTGCCCTTCCTTCCTCACTGCCTGATTGCCGGTATAGACACCACGCATCGAATTGTAAGGCTTCTATCATGGGGAAAATTGTTTTATGCTAGTATAGCGTATCCTGTTTCCCAACATATAGGAGGTGATGAGAACGTGTCGTGTATTACAGGGTGGTTGCTGCGCAAGGATTTGGTTGAATGTATGTAACAACCGGAATTGTTATCGTACTACGTGTGGTGTCGAACGCTCTGAAGTCACAACTATTTTGAAGCGGGCGGATTGAAACCAAAGTCTGATGAACAACAAACAAACAAGGGATGACGACGCTTCTGGATGTTTTCATGCATGCATCCCAAACAAAGGTTTGTGCTGCTAGCTGCTTCGAAGCCCTTGCAACCGGCTGGCCGTCTTATATAATTCGCCGTTACACAACGTACGTAACAACTAATCCTCGCAACCAAGCAGTGACTGACTGCTACATCTATCTTGCAGTCACGCTGCTGCACACGGTGTGCAGCACACCACCACCGGCCGAGCGAGCGAGCAAGCTGCCGTGCCGTCATCTATCTATGTATCTGCGCGCCGTGGGTGACCTGGACGACGGCCTCTCGTCTCCGGCCGCCTCGGCCCGTCACCGCGTCCTGGTGAAAGAGAACGTAGAGAGTCACGCGACGTGGCGCGGAGGCGCGGCACCGGTCAGCCGTACGGGGTGTCCTGTTTTTGGCCGTCGTATCTTCGTTGATAACGCGTGTCAAGCCAAGCTGGTGTCTGGTGATATGCTAACATGGCACGTACGGTGCGACTGATAACAGAGGAAGGTGGCTTTGGCGTGGAACAAGAGTACTGGCTCTTGTGTCGTGGACAACTGGACGTGGTCAGCTGGAAGGACGGCCGGGGCCGATCGATCGATGCCGGCCGCGTCGCTCGTCGTGCGTCGTGTCCGATCGACCTCGCAAGCAAGCAACGTGCGTCCTCCGCAAGCACGGGCAGACGCACAGCTGTGCGAACAGTCGACGTTGTTTACAGCGGCGGGCGTCGCATCGTCAAACCGAGCCGAGGAGGCTGTCTCAGGTCGCGGTCGTGCCCGGCCCAAGACCGACGCCTTGGGTGACTTGTAGGGGTGAAAACGGGACGGATAGTTTTCGACCGACGACCGTCGAATCCGAAAAAAAATAATATGGGCAAATACAGGATGTGTCAATAATTATCCGACACTATCCGTGTCCGAACCCGAGTTCGAAAAATAATAGCGGGATAGGATACAGGATGAGTGATATCCGTCCCGAATCCGAATATTATGTGATCTGAGTAATTTTACAACAATTATACCCATAATATATGGTGTAAAATTGAGAGATTAACATAAATAAGAGTCAAATTATTGTTCATTATACATATCAATAGTTAGTATGCCATTTTTTACTCTAATTGTTTCTCCATCCTTTGATTTTTCATCCTTAAAAACTTTATGACAATACCCGTGTCCGACTCTGAATCTGAACAAAAAATATAGGACAGGGTATGGGATCCAAAAATAATTATCCGGTACTATCCGCTCTTACTCTGGATCTGAGAAAAAAAATATAGGATAGGATACGAAACGAACACTATCCTGCCCGTATTCGATCGTTTTCACCCCTAGTGACTTGGGTCCGTGCCGCTTCGCGCCTGATTTTCTGCCAGCCTGCCCATGCAAACAGAGGGCCGTCTTCCTGACCGACCCACGATCCTGCAGCCTGGCTCGCGGCAGTACTGCTACTCATGATCGTCGGAGAGACTGGATCCTCTGAATTACTTCAGAGAAGCTATTTGGTGCATTAGCTTGTATCTGGACCATTATATTCAGATCTACGGCTATGAATGCTTGGCACCTTTCTGAATAGAAACCTTAGCATGGGCCCGCAGAACATCGTCTCCACGCGATTTCTCTCTTCTACATTGCGACGGTCAGGCCATGGATTCCAGGCAAGGTGCTCTCCAGCCAGCAAGACAAGAGGCCGACGCAGCACTAAAAATTATCGTGATTGCCCAAGGCCGACGCCCCGCCCGCCCTTGTGCTCACCGGCTGCTGCTGCTCCGCCTGCCTACATGCTCGCTGGAGGACGCCGCCTCCTGTCCCTTGCCTCGCCGGAGCTCGCGGCCATGCCCGTCCGATGTCACACCCCAAAATTTCTATTTTGGGATGTGAAGTCTTTTTCTTTAGTTTTTAAAACTTTTGTTGAAAATCAAATGAATTTGGTTTATGCAATGAAAAATGAATTTATAAAATTATAGAATAGGTTAAGGATTTTTAAGGTTGGATATATTCTTGTTCAATTTCCACAATTTTCATCGCCATCATTTGCCCCGCATCGCTCTATCTCATCTCCTTGTCATCCTCCATGTCAAGAAACCGTCTACATTCATTCCACCTACCACGTTCAGTCAAAAGGAAAGAAAATGAGCATTAAACATCAAATTAATGCATTTTCCTTTATTTTTCCCTCTTTCCTTCCTTTCTCCCACCAACTCCACCTCTCCCTACAAATACAGGGCCTCTCCCACGTCCTCCCCATCCCCAAAAACCTTCATCACGCCGCCAGGCTGCTGCCACTCCTCCCTGCTCTCGCGCCCAGCCATGCCGCCACTGATTGGCATCAGCGTTCCCGACGATCCAGCCAACTAAATACCACCAAATTTCACCAGCAGGTGCGCCATGAGTTCCTCTACAACATATCCAAAGATGACACCGAGAGGTGACCTGAATCGACGGGGATCTGAGTTGCAATGACGACTACTCCCGGTTCTGGATCTGTCCAGCTCCCCTGATGGTAATTCTATCCTTTTTCCCATCCAATACCTTGTCCTTTCTGTTGCATAATCGACACCCTGTTGTGTTCCAGCAAGTTTTCTACTCTTTCGCTGAAGGATTCCGCTAGATCTCGTGGGAACCGACCAGGAACACAATGCCACCATCAATTATCCCAGAACGACCTCATCACAATGCAACTGATCGATCTCCTTAGCAGGTGAACCCATGACCCAATCCTCCTGTGCCTGACGTGTTCCACACCATTAGGCATACTACTGTGAAAACCATGTTCCAAAAAAAGCAGCCAATTGACCGAAACGCGCATGTTTCTTTTATTCTCTGTGCACAGCCTTTCTGTTCAATTTTTAGAAATACCTTGTTACATTGAATTGCTGATATCTTTTTGTTGGTAGCTCCGATTTAGGTGATTCTTGCGGCTAAATCTTCATCTTTTTGTAATATATCCAACCATAGTGTTTTTACGACATGATTATGATGTTTGTTGTACTGTATTTGATTGTTTGTGCTTTTCTTTTATCGTTAGTTCTTGCGAATCGATGATGACATGAAGAAACGGTACAAGGATATGAAGAACAAGAGTAAAAGACCGCTGAGCAGCATTATATGAACAGGCAAGTGCCCTTGACGCATATTGAACCTATTTCTTTCTCCCTCTAGTTTAGTTATGCATTGCGTATAAATTTGAATCCTATGTGTCATATCCTTCTTTTACTATTTCCTTGTCGCCGGGTTGTGGTAGATGATAGTGGTGTCATGGGTAGATTCATGCTTAGCCTTGCTGTATGTTGGGATGGGAGTGTCCTTAATTTTGACTAATTATCTATGCAACCTAATTGGGAATGGTAATGGTTAGAAACATGGTGATTAGGAATCTAGGCAGGACGGTTGGTTTGGTATGGTGCCGGCGTGCACGAGACTATGGTATGTGTTAGTTTTCTGCTTAGATTCTAAGGACCGGTTCATGGAGCATGTAACCCGGCATATCTGCGCCATCACAAGACTGCGATGGGAGCAGCTTGGCCAATTAATTAGATGTCTCCTTACCTTGTGTGCACCATTCTGATGTTTTGTGGCGCCAGAGGGGGCTTCTGCAGCGGAGGTAAAATGGACTCCAATATGCTGTTAGCGGTGGAACGTTAGCGGGTGCATACAGGTTTAGAGGTGCTTTGTAAAGGCATCGTAGTGATCTCCTGGCCGCACACCGTAGGAAGTGTGCAGTGGCATAATGGAGGTTTTAGTCACCGACGGGTGATGAAATCATGACTTGTGGGTAAAGTGGCGCAACCTCTGCAGAGTGTAAAACTGTCTTGCCAGCCGTGCTCACGGTCACGAGTAAGCCTGGACTTATTCATAATTAGTTGGTGGTGGTTTGGTTGGTTGTTAGTCGGGTGCTGGGAACCCGATGAGTTGGTAGCCAGGTGGTGGGAACCTGGTGAGCTGTTGTTGGTTGGTTTTGGGGGTGATCATCACACTTAGTAATATAGGTGTTTTATGTTATAGTAGTAGGTTGCTTTCTGCTATTAACTATATGTTAGCCTTCCTTTCATATAAGCCTGCATATCATATTTTCCTACACTTGCGGAGTACGGCATGTACTCACGCTTGCTTTTTCCTCCATAATTATCAAATGTTGCTCAGTGGGAAAGCCAAAGACAACATTGAAGACGGTGCACAGAAGGTCGCGTTGCCGCCACTCGATTGCCTGTGGAGCGCCCTGGAGTCTTCTTCCGCTGACGTGCTTTTAAACTCTGATTTGTTTTTAATAAAGTTGATTTATTCGTTATAGAACTGTATATCATTATGATGTCGCTATATGTATGATAAAACAGATCCTAGCATACATGTAGATTGCACTCGATTTATGCTATATAAAAATTGGGTGTGACATCCGAGCAGCCGCTGGAGGCCGCGGCCACGCCCCCCGCGTTCACTCCGCAGAGATGATGATGACGGATGCCGTGAAGGGGCCTTTGCGGCGCGTTAAGTCCCCGGCGGACGCATGGCAGTCCGGTGATGCTGGGCGGGTCCTTCGGTCCATGGCCTCGGTGAAATCGAGAGAGGAAAGAGTGGGGGAGTCGACGGGGAATCCGCGAGAGAGGGACGGGAAGTGCTGTGTGACTGTGTCCTTGCGAGTTTTTTTCCGACGAGAAGGTTCAAGCCACTGTAGCCATTGATCTGAATACGGACGTCCCAGATGTCGCTTAATGCAGAGAAAGGTACTCGTATCTCTGAATTAACTGAAGTAATTCAGAGGATCCAGACGCCGGCGTGAGCTCAGCTGAGAGGGCACCACGTACGTACGGCGGCAGCACGCAGAGTTTTGCGGTGTACCGACCTAGCTATGAAGTCAGCGGGGCAGCGTGGTTGTGGCGCTGCACTGCGCCACCGGCCAGGCCTGATTGGTGACTGCTAGTATATCTGACTCCTCTCAGTCACGCTGCACACCACCGACCGGCCGAGCTGCCGTGCCGTGGCGTCATCTAATTAATATATCTGCGCCGTCCTCCTGGTGTAATTAACAGGACGGGGACGTTGAGGTGGTGGCCTGGAGGCGCTCGCCGTACCGGAGGGAGGCCTTGGTCGTGCTCGTGCGATGAGGTGACGCGCCGCGCTCAAGTCGTCTTCGTCGACACACGGTGGGTGATACGCATGACACGGTGCCACAGACTACAGAGAATCAGCGCTTGGCATATCAGCCGCGGTTTATTGTCAGCCAGTAGTACTTTTCTCTCATAAAAATCAGCCGCGGCTTATTAGCATCAGCCAGTCAGCAATACTTTTCTATCACAAAAATCAGCCGTGGCTTATCAGCCCAGCCCAACCGAACAGACTGAATGTGGCTTTGCCGTGGAACAGAGTACTAGCCGGAAGGGCGTAGGTGTCCAAGCTCGCACCGTCGCAAATGTGGCTTCCACGCGGCACTGCGCCACTTGTCGTCGTCGCACGTGAAGCCAGGCCGCTGGCGAGACGGGTTCCGGCGAGCCACGCCCGTCCGACGTACGGCGGTGCAATATTGTTCGCCGCTGGACGACGCCAGTCAAGACTGTTGGTACTGCGTTCTGCTCGCTACATCTCTGGTCTCTGGCGTCGTACCAAATTGTGTCCGGTGCGGTGCGGTGCGGCACGAAACGGCAGTCGGCGCCGGGCGCCTTGTACTCGGGCATGTCGCCGGCGCACCAGGTCACGTTACCTCTTCGGCTCTTGTACTACGCGAAGCGAAGGGGAGAGAAATAACAGAGGAGGAAAATAGAAATGGCTTTCACGAGAAACAGAGGAAATGTGACTCTGTCACGTCTACCATCCGCTACCTCCCTCTTCCGTTCTCACCCTACTATGCTCTCTCTTAACAGTACCACGACTTCACTCAATCCATCGATCTTGCACCACTGCCCCAACCTACCTCTCTTGATGGTTTTCCTCATCCTTTTTCTTTTGAGTGGCCAACAATATTCTAGTAGAAGTTGATGTATTTTTTAGCAGAGCTAACAACATACCAACAAACCAATTTTCTACAAACTCATTAGCCACAGTTATTGTGGATACTAACAAATACACAAGCTAATGTCCACCATTTCAAAGAAATGGTAGGGAAATGGGCTGATCTTTGTAGTGAAAAAGGAAATGGGCTTTACTTTTTCTTTACTTATAAAGCACGAGAATTATGTAGTCGCTTGATATGGCTAGGCCAGAGAATGGCATTTTCTTCTTCTCGATAGAGGCAAGAGGCAAGGCACTAACATGGTATATTGAAGGGAAACATCCTATAGCCTAGGGTAGAAATGAGTTTGTAATAAGTAATAACAAATTTATGCTGCCAATGAGAATATTCCAATGATGTTGGCGGTGGGGAAGCTAGGTTTGCAGGGCTGGGTGCATATGCACCCACATCTAAATAGAAATCCATCGTTGACCTCTGAATTTTGGCAGCAATTATTCATATTTCTGTGGTTGTGAAGATACTGCACGCCTCTTTAATTTAGTTTATCCCTAGACATCTGTCAAAGAAAGAACCGTTGTCCACCAAAAGGAGCTAGCAATCTCATGTACTCTGCTTCGCCCCTTGAATCACATGCATATTCTTTTATCGCAGTCGATGAGAAAACGTTAGTAAAACTACATTTCAGTAATCCGTCTGGCCTTAACCTCTACGCAAGGAGATCTGACGTATAGACCTATGATTAGGTAACTACTTCTTCTTTTATTCGGAATATGCAACGGAAAGTGGGCCTCTATCTACAGATCATGGATACCTGGGCGCTAGAAAGGTTACCGAACCAGGGTTAAGTGTTGCTGTTCAAACTTCACGGCCTTAACTATCGGATGTATATGAGTAAAATCAGACATCAGTATCACACAACCTAGCGCTATCCAGATCTTTCGTTGATCCAGGCGATTTTGGGAAGGACTCCGCATTCTCCCACAAAAGGCCAGGCCTTGAGTTTCTAGCCGACTCATATAAGTGAGGGTGTAAATTGAGTTTAGGTGACGTATCTTTCTCTCTGATGTTCTCTGTGGTCTCAAAGGATGATCAGTCGGATAGCTTTTCTACCGGATATTGACATTTATGTTTTTAGTGACTATATAGAATCCACCTTTTGCCTTTTGATGAGGGTTGCTGAACAGGGAAATAGGCTTCACAGCTGTACACACAAGGGTTTACAATTGGATTAACATTTATTAGAGTAAATTGCACCGGTGATGAAACAACTTGTAATATGGGTGTGGTTTAGTCACATAACTTTAAAATTCCTCAATCAGATCACATAACTCTTGTTATAAGGGTGCAGATGTAGTCATAAACTAAAAATAGATTATATGACAAGTTCATATGGAGCAAAACAAAATCAAGATTCAATACGTATTCAAAATATATAATGTTGTGGTATGCTTTATGACTTCGTATGCGCCGCCATAACAATTTGTGTGAAATAAACAATTTCAAATTGTGTGACTAAACCACAGTCATCTCATAAATTATGGTACCACCAATGCAATTCACTCTTTATTTTATATATTAACTGAATTGGTGCCAAGGGGCAATCGATAAGAGCACGTCCTTTGAAATAGAATATGTGAGGTGTGTGTATAGATTAAATGTTGTTGAGCTATAAGTTGACTTGCTCACATTTTTTTATTAGTTTAGGCTTTCGGACGCAACAAATCAATGCACAATAGCGTAACATAATATCAGAGCCAGAAATCTTGAATACAAATCTTAGTAACACATTTTCTGATGCGTCGCTTCTGTTTTTAAAGAGCATAATGTGTTGTTGTTTTGCCCTCCTATGCTTCTAGACTATGTAAAGTCCACACAAGACCGAGCCATGCATGCAAAGATGTTGCATTCGGGTGGGGGCTAAGGTTGTGTGTGTAGTTCCTACAAATTCCACAACGATACCAGCCCGTGGTCAATCAAATCCTTGCGAGGCGCACCGGGTCGGGGAGTTGACCTGCGGGAGTGTGGCGATGAGACCTGCCGGGCGAACCCCATGTACCCCGATGGCACAAACAGCCTGAGATGTAGTTATGCTGCGACCACAGAATCGAATCGATTGTTCACGAGTTCTCCATGTGTCACATAGTTACTGGGTGGTTGCTGAGAAAAGATCTATTATATATATAATTGAGGAGAAAAAGGAGCCACCACGTTCGCTCTAAAATGCTAAAAATTCCCACGTTAATCCGAGAAAATAAGAAGAAAAAATTACCCACCACTGCCATTATGAAAAAAATTACCACAAAACCCCCTATAAATATTTATAAAATAGCTAAATTCAGAATAATAAAAAATAGCCAAAAATACCCCTCACACATATTTATAAATTACCCACCATGCCATTATAAGCAAAAAAATAGCCAAATTCGGAATAAAAAAATTAACAAAAATACCCTTGATACCTATTTCTAAATTACCTACCATGCCATTATAAATAAAAATAAAGCTAAATTCAGAATAATTAAAATGTGATGAGATAGTTCACCAAATTTTCATGGACCTACATGTACGTCCATATATATCTCTCATCTCCAGATCTCATGTATTCAATCAAATATTACCTCACCCGTAATACACATGTCAAAATTTCTTGCTCAGACGGCAGGTAAACTAAGCCATGCTCGCCTACAGCCCTTGGTTGATTTCTTGCCGGCGTGGAAAACTTGCTGGGCTGAAACTTACAAATTTATTGGGACCAGTTTCTTGAGCAAGTCATGTCGCTGGGTACAAGCTTGCAGATGGATTGGCACTGCAGTATACATGACGACAAGGCAATATGGAGCATATATCTGAACCAGATGGATGCGAGCAGCCAGCGATAAGTTTTAGCAAAGTTCACGTATACGTATATAAATTCGAGCGATTCCGCCGAGAAGCCATCTCTACATGAGATTCCAGCATTAAGAAATCTCTTCGAGCGATTCCTGCGAGAAGCTATTTCTCTACGTGCGATCGCGACGTGAAGCTCATGAGTGAGCCACCAGGTTCGCTCTCAAAGCCTAAACATTTTCACATCAATCCAAAAAAAATAAGAAAAGAAGATTGCCATCACTATTATTATGAAACATTAGTCTAAAATCTCCCACAATTTTTAAATTTACTCTCTCTATTTGTTTTTTGTTTGTATGCAGGTTAGTAGCAAAAAAAAAGAGCATTGACATACATATCAACAACGTTATTTGTTATATATCCTGATGATGAGCTTTAGCATCCATAGCCATTGAACTCCGAAGATGCACGTGAGTGCAATACATCTGCTTACATGGAACCGGCATAAATTGTTGGCAGCGCTAAGTAGACCTCTCAGCGCAAGGTCATGGGTCTATGAGAAGCATATGTAGTTTAGGTCTTCAAGAGATCCTAGGTAAGCGTATCCGCGGGTGACACGAATAGCTAGCTTGATCAAGACTAAGACTTTGAACCATGGCTATCTGCTATACACCCATATGTGTTTCGTGGTCGATGTTTGAACACCGAAGCATTATATGACAATGCTAACAAAGTACCTTAATGGTGAGATGAGCATATGTAATATAGGTGTTTTAGGGGTCCTATGTAAACGTAAATACGTGGATGATACAAACGACTGGCGTGATCAGAGCTAAGCCCTTTAACCATGGCTATCTGTCATACACTCATATGTGAGCATCGCAGTGCCATGATCAATGTTTGAACACAAAAATATCATATGACAATGCGATTAACAAAGTACTTTAGTGGTGAGATGAGTATGCAAACTAGGCGTCACCATGGATGGATCCATTTTGTAAAGCATGGAATGGGCATTTATAATTCACTTATGTGCTTCATGTCAATGGAAACAAAGGAGAAGACTATCAAATTGAATATATAAACAATTATATAAAGCCCAAAACTTAAGAGTGCAAGAGACCAAAGATGTCAACAAAATTAATAAGGTCATGACTACAGGCTAATCAAGAAAATTAATAGGTAGTGTTTATTTCCTGAGAGTATATTGCACATATTTTATTTGGGTTGTGTCTTTCTACGCTAAATCATGTTGTGTGTCCAATTTTCTTAAAACAAAAATTGAAAGAAAAGCATGTCCAAGATGAAAGATGCTGATAGAAGAACAATATATCAGAATAAGCTGAGTGAACATGACAAAATAAATTATAAAAAACAGTGGGAGCTTTGTATTATTAAAATTGCATAGAAAAACATTAATTCAATTCAGTTTCTTGGTTTAATAAAGGATGCAGATATGTTAGGATTGACACAATCTATAAGTATTAGTAGAGTAACAAGAAAATAGCATCACACTCAAATTGACAGACTCGGTGAGAAATTTTGTCCAATTAATTTCAATTATGTTAGAAATACTATAAATTTATAATAATAAATTATTTTTAAACTCTTGCAAAATAATGTAAAATAATTCAAATAATTTAAAAAGTCTAGCCGCGTAAATGCGCGGGCAGGCATTCTAGTTAGGCTGAATGTAACAACTGGAGTTGTTGTCGTGTCGTGTCGATCGCTCTGAAGTCTGAAGTATTTTGCGGCGAAGAAAAAACCGACGTCTGATGAACAAACAGGGGATGACGCTAGCTTCCTTGATGTTTTCATCCCAAATGTTTGTACGTAGTCCTGCTGTCAGTGCTGCTTCGAAGTCCTTCCTCGGATGCTTGAGCTATAACCGCTGCTCGCCGGTGCATACTCTTCGCGTTCGCCGCCGCCGCCGCCGTGGCGTGCGTGGATGCGCGGCGGCACCGGTCAGGTTCGCCAGTGCACTAGTAACTAATCCTCGCAACCAAGCACTGTCGTCACGGTGCCCTCGACCCTCGCCGAGCGAGCTGCCGTGCCGTCATCTATCTGCGCCGCGGTGACCAGGACGACGGCCTCTCCGGTCGCCTCAGTCACTCACGGGCGTTAGAGGAAGCGAAGGCCTATGGAACGCGGACGGACGACGTTGAGGGGGAGACGCGGCAGGCCAGGCGCGTCGTTCCCGTCCTATCTTCGTCGACCACACGAGCCGAGCGCCGGCGGGCAGATGACGATCGGGCGGCGCTTCATTGCTCGAGCGCGTGGCCCTGCATCTGCACAGCATGGGAGGGAGAAATAACAGAGTAGAGTCAGGTGGCCGGGGCTCTTGTCGTGTACAAGCTCGCAAGCACCGTGCGCCGTCGAGTCTATGTCTTCGTCAACTCGTGTTTGCTGTCTCACTCAGGTCGCCGTCGTGGGTGGCCAGCCCAAGACCGTCGTCGCCGGCACCTGATTGTATGTACATAGTGCCTTCTGTTCTGCTGCATGTATATCGGCGCTGTTCTTGGCCGGTTAGCGGATAAAGCGGCGCGCATGGACATGGGAGGACAGAAGCATGCATGTTGCCGGCGTGCCGGGTCTCGACCGCTACTTCACCAGTTCTTGCAACACTATGCGAAGAGAATGGGAGAAATAACAGAGGAGGCGAATAGAGAAGGCTTTCAGGAGAGACACAGGAAATGTGGTGACTCTCTGAGCTTGCTAGGGGAAATGTTCTGTTTTTGCGGGAGAAAAAAAAAATGGAACGTCCTCCTATCCATGCCTGCTAGAATGTTTACATCTGTTGTTGGAGGAGGGGGGAGGGGAATTGCTAGAATGTTTACATCTTTTGTTGGAGGAGGGGGGAGGGGATTGCTAGAATGTTCACTTGTTCATCATGACTCGTTATAACTTTAAAAGGGGTTGCTATAACTTTAAAAGTCAAAATAATTGTTTTTTTTTATAAAATGGTTGCCACTACTTAACTTGGCCTCATCACTAAAGAAGTGCACATGGGACGGGTTTTGAGTATGGTCAAAATATATTTTGTTGCAGCCTGCCAACTATGCATTGACCTAAAACGTTGGCGACAGTGTAATGAGAGGACAGACAATCGCTGCGATTGTTTCAGTGTACCGATGACGAGCTATGAGAAATAGAAACAAGTGTGCATCACTTCGTCGAGGCTTAATCTTGTACGTGACCATCGAAATAACGAGGCACAACACAAGGAACATCGGGTTTCAGGGCAGCCAAGGGGGACACGCCCCCCCCCCCCCCCCCCCCCCCACCTTTTTTTTCTTCTGGGTATGTATAGGCAGTGAGTGAGGTTGTGTTTGAGATAAGCAAGGATAATCCAGCTGCAGCAAAAAAAAATGTTGAAAGCCTGAAATATCCCTAACCGCTTCTTGTTCATTACTTGACTTTCCTTAATTCCCCACTGCCTGATTGCCGGTATAGACACCATCTAATTGTAAGGTTTCTGTCATGGGGAAAATTTATAGACCAACCATGCACTTAAATTGTTTTATGCTAGCATAGTGTATCCCGTTCCTCAACATACAGGTGATGAGAACGTATCGTGTGTAACAGGGTGGTTGCTGAGCAAAGATCTATTATCTTAGTATTTGAAGGGAAAAAGAAGTCATCACGTTCGCTCTGAAGGTTACAAAATTACCACGTTAATCGGAAAAAAAGAGAAGCTACGAGCCGTCAGATTTTATGAAGATCTAACGGTCTAGATTAAGTAAGAGTCCATGTTAGAAGGATATGTACCACAATTTGCGGAATAAAAAAAAATAAAATCACGTCATGATGATAGGTGTTTAGGAAAGGAACAAAGAGTCCGAACTAAACAAACACATATAATCTCTATATATCCAGAACAAAGAAAACAAATTAATTTGTCCGGTTGAGTCCTCCTTGAATTCTAGAATCCAACTTTGTTACTATACATATTATTATGGTAAGATTGGATACGTAACTAACTAGGAAACTCCTTCCAGCTTTCAACCCGTGCAAACTCTTGATGCCATCGGTAGCTGCGCCTGTACCAGGCCTTCTGGCTCCCGGCGCACTGGGTGCCCGGCACCATCGTCTTACAGCGCCGCTTCATGCCGCGCCACAACGACGTGGTCCTCGCGAGCTACCCGAGGTGCGGCAAACCACGTCGCTCAAGGTGCTGGCCTTCGCCGTCGCGGCGCGCGCAGCGTACCCGCCCACGGGAGTCGAGCAGCCGCTCTGCCTGCTCAACCCCACGGCTGCATCCCATTCATTGACGAGATCTTCGGCGGCGGAGCAGGAGGCCAGGCTCGACGTGCTCCTGTCACCACGGCTCAGAAACACGCACCTCCCGCACACCCTGCTCCCCAAGCCGGTCACGAACAGCGGGTTCAGGGAGCCCAAGGACATGGTTGTCTCGCTGTGACATCTTCACGAATGACGGCACGCGCACAGCTTACGGTCAGGAGGCTAGATAGAGCAGAAACAAGAATCCAAATCAGATCTAGGAAAAAAAATATCAATCAAACTACAACAAAGTTCCTTATGCGGCCTGTGAATAGCAAGATAGGCAGCAATAATGTTAGTATCACTAACTGGAAGCTTCCTTCATCATGCATGATAGTACTATAATATAGCGAAACAGTAGAACAATAAATAGCAGTTTCCTGACCTTAATCATAGGTCAATGTCCTCATCGGTGCAGTCCAAATTATCACTTGACAATATATCAACATAAGAAGAGCCTACCAATTAACAAGTCACTATACTTTTTGTGCATAGTAAAACAGACAGTTTACCTGCAGCCGTGTGGTGACCTGGACGACGCTCTGTCCGGCCGCCGCAGTACGTCACCTACGCAAGGGGCGCGCGTCCTGGTGTAAGAGGACGAAGCAGAGTAACGCGACGTGGCGCGGAGGCGCGGCACCGGTCACAGGCCCGTCGCCGTACGGGGAGGCCTTGATCGTTTCCCGTGCGCGTCGCCGATCGACGAGGCGCCACGCAAGGCCTGTTTCGGCCGTCCTGGCCTATCTTCGTTGACAACGTACGCCAACGGGAGCGCGCTGGCTAGCAGGTAGGCGACGAGCGGCACGCCAAGCCAAGCTGGTGATATGCTACAGCGGCGGCGCTTCATGGCACGCACGGTGCGACGGATAACAGAGAAAGGTGGCTTGGCGTGGAACAGAGTACTGGCTGGCTCCTGTGTCGTGGACACCCAGACGTGGTCAGCTGGAAGGGCGAGCGGCGCCGATCGATGAGATGACGCCGGCGTGAGCTCAGCTGAGAACAATCGCCGGGCGGGTCACGTCGCAATCCGCTGCTTCCTCTGTTCTCGTGCACCACTACGCACGCGAACTGAAGGGGTCCGATTCTTGGTCTCCTCTTCTGCTTCTGAGCTTCTGCTTCTCCCAGCCTCCGTCGCACGCACGCACGTCTATCGGCTTCGCTGAACCGTCGAGCCGCCACTCCCTATCGCGAAACAACAGCTCCGGCTCGGCTTCCTTGGAGACGCCGCCGGAGCCTGCTGCGCTTGAGTTCAATCGGCACCCCTGCCTTCCAGTCCTCCTCCGTCGCCGCCACTCGCCATCACGCAACTTCGCCGCCGCTAGAGTTTTGCGTCGGGGGCCTGCGCTGGTGGGGTGCGCGCGGTTCTTGCTAGAATTATTAGTGGGCTACAACTAGGCCCATTAGAAAATTCTGAATAATTCCTGGAAAATCTCAAAGGTCCATCTATGAGTGGTGGGAGTACATCTTTTAGTCCCACATTGCTAGTTTAGGTGGAGGAGGACCAACTTATATAGAAGGTTGTTCTACCCATTCTTGCAAGTGTGTGGATGAGAGGAATAAAGGAAAAACACACGCGCGCGCTCGCTCGCCTCGCCGGGGCGGGGCGGGGCGGGCGGGGCGATGGGCGTGGCCGCGCATCACCTGCGTGAATGGTCCGCCGAAATCCGGCCCGATGCCTTGCGGGTGTGCGGCTTCCTTTTGCAGTTTTTATTTTTCGTGTCCAACACGTTTTTATATGGAAACCGACTCGGTTTTGGGACGCCTTAACCCTAGCGGTTCTCCCTCTATAAATACGTACGGCCGCCGCCCACCAGAACATACCTCAACACGAGTTAGGGTTTTGCCTCTTCCTCCTGCTGCGCCGCCGCTTGTAGTCTGCCCTATCCCGATCGTCGGCGTGCACCGGCGAACGGGAGAGCAGGTCTCCGGAACCGTCGTTCTCTGAGCTCCTGCACCGGGAGAGGGCGAATAAGGTTTTTGGGAAGCGCTCTGCGCGACTGCTCGATCGCTTCCATCACGGCTCGTCTTCCTCAACGTTCGTGTTCGGGGGCTGCTGCTCATCATCGCCTTCGTCGACGTCTTCTCCGCTGTCCCGGCTTGTCTGCATCGCTAATCGTCACGGCTTCTTCATCGTCTCCTCTGAACGATCAGTACGTACTTTCTGAAACCATGTCTCTCTCATATGCTTACATGATCCATGATCCATGCTTGTACGATAGTACTGCGAAGTATGGCAGATCTTGCTCTGTTTACTATGGTTTTAGACTTGTCTAGATCTTGCGTAGACTTGTCTAGTTTATTCTGTAATCTGTTCATCATGTTCATGATTTATTTCTGGATTAAATTAAACCTAAAAGTGCTCATATATCCAACAATTCAAAAACCTTATAGTAGGCACTTTGGTTTAATGGCTGGATTTGTCGATGCACTGAGGCCAGCGCAATTCACTGGCGTGCACTTCAAGAGATGGCAAGTGAAAGTCACGTTGTGGCTTACTGCCATGGGTGTGTTCTGGGTGTCTAATGGTAAACCAGACGGACCGCTGACTGCTGAGCAGGATGAGGCCTATACAAAGGCTAACACAATCTTCAAAGGCGCTATTCTGAATGCACTTGCAGACCATCTTACTGATGTGTATTTTGTGCATGAAAGCGCTAAGGAGTTGTGGGATGCTCTGTGTAACACCTATGGTGGTGCAGACACTGGCACTGAGTTGTATATCATGGAGCAGTATCATGACTATAAGATGGTCGATGACCGTTCAATAGTCGAGCAGGCTCATGAGATACAGTGCATGGTGAAGGAACTCGAACTCCTTAAGATTGTCGTTCCCGACAGATTTGTGGCTGGGGGCATCATTGCCAAACTACCTCCTGCTTGGAGGGATTTCGTCACACAGCTCAAACACAAGAGGCAAGAGATTTCTGTTTCAGATTTAATTGCTTCTCTTGATGTTGAGGAGAAATCTCGGGCTAAGGATGGACGACCTAAAGGAGTTGAGGGTCAAACCAGTGCTAGTGCCAATGTGGTACAGCAGCAGCAGCATCAGAAGTTCAACAAGGGCAAGGGCAAGAACAATAAGCCAAAACAGACCACTACCTTCAAGAAGAAGAAGAACAAAGAGAACGAGGGTTGCTTCGTGTGCGGTGCTTCTGATCATTGGGCAAAGAAGTGCCCAAACCGCAAAGGAAGAAAACCTCAACAGGAGCAGAAGTCTGCGAACATGGTGACCATTGCTGAAAGTGGAAATAGTGGGTACGGTTTACCTTCTATTTTTTCAGTATTTCAATCTATAAGTTGGTGGCTTGATACTGGTGCTAATATTCATGTTTGTGCTGACGCTTCTCTATTTTCTTCTTACCAAGTCCAACGGGATTCTTCCGTCCTGATGGGGAATGGGTCACATGCTTCTGTTCATGGTGTTGGTACGGTCGATCTGAAGTTTACTTCGGGAAAGATCGTGCAGCTGAGGAACGTGCAGCATGTCCCTTCTATCAACAAGAATCTAGTTAGTGGTTCCCTTTTGTGTAGGGATGGTTTTAGGCTAGTGCTTGAGTCTAATAAACTTGTCGTTTCTAAGAGTGGACAATTTATTGGTAAAGGCTATGATTGCGGAGGCTTGTTCCGTTTTTCCCTTTCGGATTTCTGTAATAAGTCGGTGAATCATATTTCTAGTGGTATTGATGAGAGTGATGCTAGTGTTTGGCATTCACGTTTATGTCATTTGAATTTTGGTTCTATGTCTCGACTTTTCAGCTTGAATTTAATTCCGAAATTTTTCATTGTCAAAGGTTCTAAATGCCATAGTTGTGTGCAATCAAAGCAACCTCGAAAACCTCACAAGGTAGCCGAGGAGAGACATTTGGCACCATTAGAACTCATACATTCAGATCTGTGCGAGATGAATGGTGTGTTGACAGAAGGTGGAAAAAGATATTTCGTGACGTTGATTGATGATGCGACTAGATATTGCTATGTATACTTGTTAAAAACGAAAGACGAGGCTCTAAACTACTTCAAAATCTATAAGGCTGAAGTTGAAACTCAACTTGAGAAAAAGATCAAACGTATTAGGTCTGATCGCGGTGGTGAGTATTTTTCTAACGAGTTTGACTTATTCTGTGCGGAACATGGTATTATTCATGAGAGGACGCCTCCCTATTCGCCCCAATCAAACGGGATTGCCGAAAGAAAGAATCGCACTTTGACTGACTTGGTTAATTCCATGTTAGCCACTGTTGGATTATCCAAGGCATGGTGGGGGGAGGCTTTACTGACATCATGTCATGTCCTGAATAGAGTTCCCATGAAGAATAAAGAGAAAACTCCGTATGAAGAATGGATTGGAAGAAAACCATCGCTTTCTTATTTACGCACATGGGGTTGTTTGGCCAAAGTTAATGTGCCAATAAACAAGAAGCGTAAGTTGGGACCTAAAACTGTGGATTGTGTCTTTTTGGGATATGCTCATCATAGCATTGCTTATAGATTTTTAGTGGTTAAATCTGAGGTATCTGATGTTTATGTCAATACATTAATGGAGTCTCGTGATGTGACTTTCTTTGAGGACATATTTCCTATGAAAGATTTGCATAGCATTGATAGATTATCTTCTGATGTGATTCCTGAAATAATACCTGAACCTGACACATATTCTGAACATGCTGAACATACACTTGAGTCAATTCCAGAGGAGAATGACAGTGAAGCTCCTAGAAGGAGCAAAAGACAGAGGACTGCAAAGTGTTTTGGTGATGATTTCACTGTGTATCTCGTGGATGATACTCCTAAAACCATTTCAGAGGCATTTGCATCTCCTAATGCAGATGATTGGAAAGAGGCTATCCATAGTGAGATGGACTCCATTCTTTTTAATGGTACTTGGGAGGTTGTTGACAAACCATATGGTTGCAAACCTGTGGGTTGCAAGTGGGTGTTCAAGAAGAAGCTCAAGCCTGATGGTACTATTGATAAGTATAAGGCTCGACTTGTTGCTAAGGGCTATACACAGAAAGAAGGCGAAGATTTCTTTGATACTTACTCACCTGTTGCTAGAATGACCACTATTCGAGTTTTACTCTCTCTGGCTGCTTCTCATGGTCTTCTCGTCCATCAGATGGATGTTAAGACAGCTTTCCTTAATGGGGAGTTGGAAGAGGAAATCTATATGGACCAGCCAGACGGTTTTGTAATTAAAGGTCAAGAAGGCAAAGTGTGCAAGTTGTTGAAATCTTTGTATGGTCTGAAACAAGCTCCTAAGCAATGGCATGAGAAGTTTGATTCAACTCTCATATCAGCAGGCTTTAGTGTCAATGAGGCTGATAAGTGTGTGTACTACCGCTATGGTGGGGGTCAAGGTATTATACTGTGTTTGTATGTCGATGACATACTGATCTTTGGAACAAACCTTGGCGTGATTCATGAGGTCAAGTCGTTCTTGTGTCATAGCTTTGACATGAAAGATCTGGGAGAGGCTGATGTTATTTTGAACATCAAGTTAATCAAAGGAGAGAATGGGATTACTTTGACGCAATCCCATTATGTAGAGAAAGTCTTGAGCCGGTTTGGCTATAAGGACAGCAAGCCTTCTCCAACACCTTATGATCCCAGTGTGATCCTTCGAAAGAATAAAAGAATTGGTAGAGACCAATTGAGATATTCTCAGATCATTGGATCACTCATGTACTTAGCTGGTGCTACGAGGCCTGATATCTCATATGCTGTGAGCAAACTGAGCCGGTTTACTTCTAATCCGGGAGAAGCTCACTGGCATGCACTTGAGAGAGTTATGCGCTATCTGGTTGGCACTATGAACTATTCGCTTCACTATTCTGGATATCCTGCGGTACTTGAGGGATATAGTGATTCGAACTGGATATCTGATGCAGATGAGATATATGCCACAAGTGGATACATTTTCACTTTGGGTGGTGCTGCTGTTTCATGGAGGTCATGCAAACAGACCATCTTAACGAGGTCTACCATGGAAGCAGAGTTAACTGCATTAGATACAGCTACCGTTGAGGCCGACTGGCTACGAGAGCTCTTGATGGACTTGCCTATCGTTGAAAAACCTGTGCCGGCAATCCTTATGAACTGTGACAATCAAACGGTAATTGTCAAGGTGAATAGTTCTAAGGATAATGATAAGTCATCAAGACATATTAAGAGACGGTTGAAATCTGTCAGGAAGATGAGAAACTCCGGAGTTATATCATTGGATTATATACAAACTGCAAAGAACCTGGCAGATCCGTTTACTAAGGGGCTGTCACGTAATGTGATAGACGCTGCATCTAAGGAGATGGGTATGAGACCCATATGAGTTATTCCATAGCGGTAACCCAACCTATCTGATCGGAGATCCCGTGAAGTAGGATCTGGGAAGAACAAGCTAGTGGATGACTAGAGAGTACCTTACCTAACCCACTCGAGTAAAGATGCATTACTCTCATTTTCTGCATGGCAGGTTGGCAAATGCCTTAATATATTCTGTTGGCTTTAATTAGCGAAGATGTTTTCCTGCAGAACATTCTTGAAAGAATACACCTATATGAGCCCGATTGTTGTAAGGTCGCAATCTGTGAGACTTGGGTGATCTCTATTAAGCTCATGAAGAGACCAGGGAGTATGACCTATATGCTCCACCCGCGGGGTAGTCTACTGGAGGTCAAGTATCAGTTTGACTTCAAGTGAAATTTGTTTGCACAAAACTTGCAATTCAAGGCGTAGTCCATTGTTCAAGTTGTGAATGAGTGTAGCTTATTGTTCTAGATGGATGTTCAACTTAACAGTCTCCATCGAAGCACTGGTATATCAAACAGCAGTAGGATCTGGCAAAGTCTTAAATGGGACTTTGAAATCTGATGGGGGATTGCTAGAATTATTAGTGGGCTACAACTAGGCCCATTAGAAAATTCTGAATAATGCCTGGAAAATCTCAAAGGCCCATCCATGAGTGGTGGGAGTGCATCCTTTAGTCCCACATTGCTAGTTTAGGTGGAGGAGGACCAACTTATATAGAAGGTTGTTCTACCCATTCTTGCAAGTGTGTGGATGAGAGGAATAAAGAAAAAACACACGCGCGCGCTCGCTCGCCTCGCTGGGGCGGGGCGGGGCGATGGGCGATGGGCGTGGCCGCGCATCACCTGCGTGAATGGTCCGCCGAAATCCGGCCCGATGCCTTGCGGGTGTGCGGCTTCCTTTTGCAGTTTTTATTTTTCGTGTCCAACACGTTTTTATATGGAAACCGACTCGGTTTTGGGACGCCTTAACCCTAGTGGTTCTCCCTCTATAAATACGTACGGCCGCCGCCCACCAGAACATACCTCAACACGAGTTAGGGTTTTGCCTCTTCCTCCTGCTGCGCCGCCGCTTGTAGTCTGCCCTACCCCGATCGTCGGCGTGCACCGGCGAACGGGAGAGCAGGTCTCCGGAACCGTCGTTCTCTGAGCTCCTGCACCGGGAGAGGGCGAATAAGGTTTTTGGGAAGCGCTCTGCGCGACTGCTCGATCGCTTCCATCACGGCTTGTCTTCCTCAACGTTCGTGTTCGGGGGCTGCTGCTCATCATCGCCTTCGTCGACGTCTTCTCCGCTGTCCCGGCTTGTCTGCATCGCCAATCGTCACGGCTTCTTCATCGTCTCCTCTGAACGATCAGTACGTACTTTCTGAAACCATGTCTCTCTCATATGCTTACATGATCCATGCTTGTACGATAGTACTGCGAAGTATGGCAGATCTTGCTCTGTTTACTATGGTTTTAGACTTGTCTAGATCTTGCGTAGACTTGTCTAGTTTATTCTGCAATCTGTTCATCATGTTCATGATTTATTTCTGGATTAAATTAAACCTAAAAGTGCTCATATATCCAACAGTTCTGTGGGCGGTCGATTCACGCGGCCGGCGAGATCACCCGTTTCCGTTACGGTTGGCCACCTGCTACTCATTAAATCAGTAGCAGGGCGCGCGCGTGCTGCTTGCTGACAACTATGCCCTCTCGACATCAGATCAAGGACTACATGTCGTCGTTGGATCGGACGTTGTAGATCCAACTGCAAATCTATTGAGCAAAAAAAAAAAAAAACAAGGAGGTGCGGCTCCGGCCACCGCTGCCGGCTGTTGTCGCACCGCCTCTTAGAGCAAGTATTATAAGAGTCACACAGCCGGCGAAATCCAATGAGAAAGAGAGAGAAAGCAGGAGAGAGAAGGGGGCGAGCGACTGGCTAGTTGCTGGCAGGAGCGGGCGCAACCGCGTATTTCTCTCACTTGCCCACCGCTCCTCCACTCAAACGCATGCACGTCTTGCAGAGGACACTAAAAGCTACGGGCCCTGCCATCACGGCTCATTGCGAAATGCCGGCTACCGGCGTAACCATAAGGCCTGCTTGTAGCCAGTGGCGGAGCGTGACATGATGTCAAGGGGGGGCCGGGCCAGCAGTATACATTACCATCAAATCTCTACTAATTAGTACTAGTAACGAACAATGCCCCCAAGCAGTTCTGTGCTGCCGGTAAGCGAGCTAGGAGAGCGACCTGCGAAGCTATGGCAGCCCTCATGGGATTAAATATTGTTGCTGCATGCTCATCGCTTCATTAGTCCATGCGTTTACACTGCTTTGGCCATTGGCAAGGGGGGGCCGGAGCCCAGAATGGTCTCCATGAGGCTCCGCCCCTGCTCGTAGCTAAGGCGCTACCGAGACCACTATAAGGTTCCTATGACTCACCGGTTTCATCGACCAATCCTGCACATTTTGCTCTTGTTGCTTCTGTATTCTTCACTTTAATCAACGATGAATGAAGAAGCGACAACACAAAAAAGTGGAGGATTGAACAATGAAACCAATGAGTTATATGGATCTTATAGTAGGCCGAGATGACCCGCAATGGAAGAACATGCCGGGGGCTCACCGCCGCTGACAAATCCGTCGGGTGCTTGCCGCCGCTAGTCGACGAAGTAGCCATATCTGCTCGTCAAGGAAGCCGCCCTCCATAGACACCGGATCCGCGGCTCCTCCTTCACATGGACGCCGGATCCGCCACTCCCCCTTCGTGTGGATGTGAATCCGCTGCGTGGGGTTCCGCCGTGGAGGATGTCGTGGACGCCGGATCTAGAGGAAGGAGCTCGTGAACCCAGCAAATATGGCAAGACGCCATTGAGAAACGTCGTTGAGGGAGCCAGGTTCTCCACGCCGCCTTACAGTTGAGAGGGAGAGGAGCTGGTAGAGGACCATCAAGGGGGTTGGGAGAGGACAAAGGAGAGAACGGAAGTGGGAGAAGGGAAGGAGGCGGCGCTGAGGTGAGAGTTGGAGTTAGGGTTCAGGAGAGGAGCAGCAGCCGGGAGGTTTTATACTCGAATAAGAGATATTGAGCAGGGAGGTGTGTAAGTGGGCCACAGAGAAGAAGCAGCGGCGGGCTGTTGGATGGACCGCCGCTAGAACTTGATTTGTAGCGGTGGCCCAAAACATGGTATGCCTCTGCAAATAAGGGAAACTGCTAACATCAGTGAAAGTCGTTGCTACAAATGAGAGAAACATTTCTAGCGAAGGTCCAAAATAAAACCGCCGCTGCGTCATCGAATAGAAAACATAATCCCTAAAAAAAGGATGAGGCGGAGGACGGGATGCGCAATCCCCACGTTGGGAACATACGTCTACAAAATCCGACGACGGATGAGAACCTGCATCTACAAGGAATGACGGTGGCGGCTGCTGAGCACCTATTCCTATTATTGGTGTACTTTAATCAAGAACGAAGCTACAAAACATAGAAGGGTAAACTATGACGACGAGAATGAATTGCAAGCACATGAAATGGATGCAAGCAATAACACTCCATCAATCAACTAAGATCGATCTTGTACGCGACCAACGAAATAAGGAGGCACAACACAAGAAACCTCTGGTTTCATCAGACTTTGTTGGAACTATTTTGAGGCAAATTAAACCAAAGTCTGATGACCAACAAACAGGGGATGACGCTTCTGGTGTTCTGGATGTTTCCATGCATCCCAAAGTTTTGTGCGCCACCGCCGTGGCACCGGCCGGGTTCGCCGATGCACAACTAATCCCCGCAACCAATTAAGCACTGACTCCTATATATATCTTGTAGTAGTGACGCTGCTGCACACCTACCACCGGCCAAGAGGCACGGTCGCCGAGCGAGAGCGAGTGAGCCGCCGTGCCGTCATCTATATGTCTGCGCCGTATGGTGACCTGGACGTCTCCGGCCGCCTCGGTCGGTCCGTCACCGACGCAAGGGGCGCGCGTCCTGTTGTAAGAGGACGAATCCAGTCAGGCGACGTGGCGCGGAGGCGTCACAGGCCCGTCGCCGCTCGGGGAGGCCTTGATCGTCCCCGTGTGCGTCGCCGATCGACGAGGCGCCGCGCAAAGCCTGTTTCGGCCGTCCTATCTTCGTTGACAACGCGCGCGACCGCGCCGGCGAGCAGACGACGATCTAGCGCGCGGCGTGTCAAGCCAAGGTGGTGTCTGGTGATAATGCTACAGAGGCGGCGCTTCAGACATTCATGGCACAAATAACAGAGGAATGTGGCTTCGGCGTTGAACAGAGTAACGGGCTCTTGTGTCGTGGACAGCTGGACGTGTCAGCTCAGCTGGAAGGGCGGCGCCGATCAATGCCGGCCGCGTCGCTTGTACGTCGTGTCCGACCTCGCAAGCCGAGGAGGCTGTCTCAGGCCGCCGACGGCGTGGTCGTCCAAAGACCGACGCGTTGGGTTGGGTCCGTGCCGCTTCGCGCGCCGCGCACCTGATTTTGTGCCCGCATGCCCGGCCCATATAGAGGCCCGTCTTCCTGACCGACGACGATCCTGCCTTGCTCGCGGCAGTACTGCTGCTCATGATCGTCGGCGGCCGGGTTTGCCGTACGTCCTACCTTCGTCGACCATGCGAGCAACAAATGAGACGCCAGCTGAGAACGCAGCACGGCGGCAGCACGCAGAGTTTTGTGGTGTACTCCCTCCGTTCGCGTTTTGTTGACGCTTCGGACAAGCAAATGAAGTAGCAAAGAACTAGATACGGCTGTCGGAACGTGATGAACATATAAAACTGGAAGGAGTACCAGACTACCAGGCGACGGCGCGTCTCTGGAGCAGAGCACGGATGACCTGGCTATGAGTCAGCGAGGCAACGCAGGGAAGGCGCTGCACTGCGCCACCGGCTAGGCCGGGTTCCGGCCGGCCACGCCCGTTCGAGATCGTACGTACGGCGGTGCATTGTTTGCTTGCTGCTGGACCCGCGCCGCCGGTCAAAACTGTTGGTAGTGCGTTCTGCTCGCTACTACATCTCTGGTCTTGGCGGTGGGCGGTGCAGCATACTCCTACCATTTGTGTCCGGTGCGGCACGCCGGGAACGCGCGGACGACACGACGGTCGGCGCTGGCAGTGGCTGGGCGGGCATCTTGTACGGCCTGGCGTTCACGGAGGTGCGCCCTGCTGTTCCTGGCCGGTTAATTAGTAGCGGATATAGCGGCGCGCGTGGGCGTGGGCGTGGGAGTAGGCCTGAAACAGGTTCGGGTCGACCCAGCGAACCGCACGAACCGCCCCTCATATTTTCGTTCGGTCCGGTTCGGGTCGAACCGGAGTCCGAAGGGTTAACATCCTGGCCCAGGGCTTAATAGGATTGATAGAATACTGATATCAACAAGTTGCAACTTCTTTTCCGGGAGCTCATCTCGAAAGAACTCCTAGGTTAAGCATGCTTGGCCTGGAGTAATTTCGGGATGGGTGACCGACCGGGAAGTCGTTCCTAGGTGCGCACGAGTGAGGACAAAGTGCGCAGGAAAGACGTGTGTTGATCTGTGGGGCCAGTCTTGACGTCCTAGAGAGCTGCGCGGGCCCGGCCTCGAGGAGGCGGGACGCTACAAGTGGTATCAGAGCCGACCCTCGCGGTTTCACGGGCGCGTGTGGGCGCAGTTGCGCAGGCATGGTGCGCATGGCTGGTGTGGGCCCAGAGTGGTCACACAGCATGGCACATGCACTGGCACTAGACGCACGGACGTGGCCAAAAGGGGACGTTCCTGGACTGGGGTTGACCGACGAGGACGTCGGTCTTCTAAGGGGGTGAGTATGTAACATCCTGGCCCAGGGCTTAATAGGATTGATAGAATACTCATATCAACAAGTTGCAACTTCTTTTCCGGGAGCTCATCTCGAAAGTATAGCTGGCCAACTGGGCCGGTCCGCGGCCCACTATTTTTGGCCCGGTCCGAGCACGGCACGGCCCGGTGCGTGAGTGGGCCGTGCCGGCCCGTAGCCCGCCTAGGGCCGTGCTTGGGCCTAGGCGCAAGCCCGCCGTGCCGGCACGGCACGGCCCGTTTAGCGGCTGGCCCGTTCAGCCCACTATGTGGCCCGTGTAGCACGGCCCGGCACGGCACGGCACGGCCCGTTTAGCCATTTTTTGCATTAAAAAAATCAAAAAAATAGAAAAAAAACTACATTTTCAGTCTAGGGCCGGCCCGTTACGGCACGGCACGTTCGGCCCGCGGCACGGCACGGCCCGTGTAACACAGCTAGGGCCGTGCTTGGGCTTGAAGTGAAGGCCCGTGTGCCGGCCCGACCCGGTCCGTTTATTATAAGGGCCGTGCCGTGCCTCTTCCTCAGCGGCCCGAGCCCGTCCGGGCCTGTGCCGTGCCGGCCTCAGCGGCCCGAGCCCGTCCGGGCCCGTGCCGTGCCGGCCCGGCACGGCCCGTTGGCCAGGACTACTCGAAAGAACTCCGAGGTTAAGAGTGCTTGGCCTCGAGCAATTTCGGGATGGGTGACCGACCGGGAAGTCGTTCCCGGGTGCGCACGAGTGAGGACAAAGTGCGTAGGAAAGACGTGTGTTGATATGTGGGGCCAGTCTTGACGTCCTAGAGAGCTGCCAGGCGTGCGGGCCCGGCCTCGAGGAGGCGATGCCGGAAACCAGAGCTCCAACGGCTAGTCCGCCGCTGGGGATAGCAGCTCGGCCGCGGCCTCCATAGATCGGCGCGGAGGATTTACGGTTCGCGGCGCCGCGGAGATCAAGTACCTAGTCGTCGCTGTCGTGCTCGCACGGTGGGAGGAGAGGACAGAGGCGGATGCCTACTTGGGCCTCCCGCCGGCGCGCCGGCCGGGTCACCTTGCAATCCACCGCTTACTTCTTCGGTTCTTGCACCACTACGCACGCGAACTGAAAGGGAGAACCGGTCCGAGTCTTGGTCTCCTCTGCTTCTGAGCTTCTCTGATGGAGTTTCTATTCAGTTTTGCTCTTACCTTGTGGGAAAAGTTGGATGCGATGTATGGCTAACAAAGTAGTACAAGCCTTATACTACAAGGTAACAGATCTATCTCCCAGCTTTTTTTTTTTTTGAGCAAGATCTATCTCCCAGCTGACCAATTTGGGTCCAAGCAGATTGTTGGGCTGTTCAGTTAGAACTCAGAAGAACTGGCCCAAGAGCTAGTAGCAAAGAAGTTTGGGTCTCTATCCCCATCCTAGGAGATGACAGAGAAGGCGAGGAAGAAACACGTCAGCATATTCCAAGAACCGCTCACCAAGGAAGCAATGGAGGCGATTGAGGATGTACTCAAGGCAATGAAAGTGGACAAGAAGGCAAAGAAGGGCCGCAAGAAGCAGGTGGCTCCTGTTTAGGCATGAGGAGCGTGAGGCTAGAAGCACAAACAATCATTTCCATCTTCTGCCCCATGTTGCAGTAGATGAAACCATTAATAATAAACAAAAAAAGTATACCTTTTGATAATCATGTACTGATATCGGCACCTGGAAGGGTGTAAGGGCGGAGGCAAGAAAGTGGGGCAAGGGGCATGTGCCCCGCTTCCCCCTTGCAAATTAGATGTACGTTTGATAGTACTAGCCCGTCAACCAGCTAGCAATTTATCAAATACATGAATAGTAGTAGGTTATAAAACATAAGAATTCATAGTTTCATTATTTCAAATACCAGGATTGCAAATTGTAATTTATCCAGATTCTAATTAAACTACAGCTTTACGTTTTATCCCTTTTCTATTACATATCAATTCCACAATGATATATGCATATCAAACTGGCTATCTAGCTGAAAGTTAATCTCTATGATTCTCTAGGATATTTTATTCTTTTGATTTGGATAATCATTTCCCATAAATCAGCCTAGTATCAACTATAAAATATGGTGAAATAAAATTAATTTTAATAGTCATGCTATTTCACTGTTATAACTTATTATTGGTCATTTATTAAATTTGAGTTAAAATGTGGTAAAACTTGCTGCCACAATATACAAATGAACAAGTTACCTTCAAATGGATGTCAATGCTCATCTTGGATGTATAATTATTTTAGACATTGAGAATATGTTGTCTAATCTCTATGTTCCTCTTAGACTTGGCTAGCTCTAATCTTTTGGTAGTCTGAAGGGGACGCAATTCTCTTGATTTTATTCATTTTTTGCAAAGTATAGAACGACAACCTTTTGAAAATGCCAAGAATGTACCCGCCAAAGCTGCAATCGGACCTACCTTTTATTTTGCAGATTTCTTCTATTTGCTAGACATGTCGAATAAATCTTTAAGCAAAAGAATTTTTGAAATTATGTTGTTTGCCAACTTTGATATGTTGACACTGTAATATATATGCAACAATAGTGTTCGACGATATTTTGTACAAAGTCTCCTAACAGTTCACGTATATGTACTATCCATGAGAAAGCA
>CM017444.1:7769781-7902751 GCA_007726485.1 Eragrostis curvula | reverse complement strand
TCAAGTTATTTTGTAGATAGCATACTATTGTAAGACTATGATGTTATAGAAATTAATGTTAGTATTAAAGTTAATTTTTATGCAAAAAAATCCCCTCGGTCCTTTTGCACAAAAAGAAAAGGCAAGCTAGAGTATCAGTCTTGATCCAATTTAGGTGCATATAGAGAGCCTGTACATCCGTCCACTTTAAACATTGTATACTTTGATTATTATTCTGACTCCTAGTGTAGTTTAAATGTTTTACCCATCTTCCACCGTCAGCGTAGTTGGTGAATTGGTTGAGTGTCAATGTTTCAGTGTTGCGCATGCTATTTGGATCTCGTTCCCTGCGCAAGTATTTTGCTTTATTCTCTATAACTTTGGTCTGCTAGAGGAGCAAACTCACGCATGCATAGAAAATGCTGAAGCTTATTTGCGTTCACTGCTCAGGTTTATCTTATTTTCCTATCTCCTTATCAAAGCTTGCAAATATATGCCCCGAAAAAAGAAAAAAGCTTACGATTCTCGATGTCCAGCTTCCATACATGCATGGCCATACTTTGCATTGTAGGCCGAATCCCGCGTGCATGTAGGCACTCTTCCCCATCGATGCTTGGTGGCCTTCTGCTTCGCGCCGCTGGTTCATGCACTGGTACGTACTCGCACGGGGGTAGCTGCTGATGTGCGATGACCGCATGGTGCGTGGGCGCTCGATCAAGCACCTAGCGTATTCTTGATGTGGTTGCAAATCCTCCGCATCGATCTAGCTCTATTGGTTTTCTGTTCTCATCTCGATCCCGCTGTTGCTAGCCTGGAGCTGTCCGTCTACAGCCCCAAACATCTGTCCATCTTCTGAGCATGTGGTAAGCCATTTTCTCTTGATGCAAGCCCAGAAGCACATATATCATGTCAGCAGTCAACAATCATCTTTCTCAACGTCAGGAGTCGCGCCGCCCGCCGTGCTTATACGTAGTCCGATGGATCTTCCTCGTCCGCCGTTGCTCGCCTAAAGCACATGTATGTCTTATGCTCCGTTGCGGTGCATGCGGCAAGAAGGCCGAAGCCGCCGGCGTTGACCATTGTACGCAGGTTATTGTATTTGTTCTAGACTGTAATCACGTGCTTATGTATTTGGGTCTCTGAACAATCTAAATAGTTTTTCCTTTTCACGTACGTACAACTAAACAATGAATTTGACATGGATCCTATGTTTAATTTAGACCGTTAGATCTTCATAAAATCCAACGGCTCATAGCTTCTCTTTTTTCCAATTAACGTGGTAATTTCGTGACCTTGAGAGCGAACGTGGTGGCTTCTTTTTCTCTTCAAATACTAAGATAATAGATATAAATAAATGTGTTTCTCCTTTTCATTTTGTGTACTTTAGTACACTGGCACGCCCGCAATTTTCTTTTACATTCCCGAGGGCAGTGTTAGGGAGAAATCCACCTTCTTTGTGTGATTTTTCTGCCTAAACAAATAGTTCTAGTCATATAAATTTTAATTAACTATCAAACATAATGCACGTCTAAAATTTTAGAGATTTGAAAGTACATAACAACACTTGTATACACCTGTCCTATGTTTTTTTCTACAGAGAAAGGTTGGTTTGGACTGCTTCCAGAGTTCCGGTTCTCTCAGTCTTAACTGGATCCGTGCCTTGTTTAATTTGTGCAGTGCGGTTAAAGAATTCACCAGAACATCGAAATCCTATATCTCTTCTCTGAGTCAGGCTACATTATCCAGCATCTTCAGATTCAGGTGCTACTGTTGATGTACACATTCGTGGGAGTCTCTTAGGCCCTGTTCGTTTCTTTTAGCGCTAAATTTTAGAGGCCTCTAAACAAAGAGAACCTAGTACTAAATAAAGTTTAATGACAAAACCTTTTTACAGATGAGTACATCTTTACGAGACGAATCTAATGAGCCTAATTAATCTATGTTTTGCTACAGTAATGCTACAGTACCATCATCTAATCATGGCGTAATTACCCTCATTAGATTCGTCTCGCGAATTAGACCAAGATTCTGTAGTTAGTTTTGTAATTAAACTTTATTTAATATAGCTTATCTAGAGTTTAGACCCATCTAAAATTTAGACCCCTATACACCGAACACCCCCTTAATTAGGTACTCTTACATCGCCTCATATTTTGGAAAAGTTTCTATCTACCTGCTTGTTGTTATGTTAATCATGGGTTAAAAGTGTTTCTCACAATATGTATCCTTTATTTTTGAAATTTCTAGATGTGTGGCCCCCGTGTGATTAGTTTGTTGTGCTTAGGTTGTATTTGACTCTAGTCCTTTTTTGAAAAATAATTTGACCCTAGTCCTGATGTATGGAATCCTGGGTACATATATTCCATAAACTAAGAATGCCATCATTTATAAGTAATATCAAAACAGAAATTATAATTTAATTCTACCAAGGCATACAAGATGTAGTGTCTCAAAAACTGAATGCTGGCTGCTTGCCCACTGTTTAGATTGTGAAAATACATTTTATATTGCTGAGTTATTAGTATATAAAGAAGGATAGAATAAGAAGATATAATTCATGACATCACTATCATGTGTATATATCTTTTGGCTAGGGATGTAACTTGGTCTTGCATAGATATAATAATAATAAATTGTATTGCATGTTTCCCCTTGGTATAAAGGGCAGAACGTTATAAGCCCAAAGCAATGCAAAAAATCATAGAGTTAGCGTTGCTCAATATAGATGGTAACCCAGAAGCAGGCGATGCATTCCGTGCTGCTTATACTGCTGGTCCTCGCATCAGGTTCTCTCTTTCCCTCCCCCCCCCCCCCCCCCCCCCCCCCACACACACACGTCATATTTAGCGAGATTGATTTATATATCTGATTTCCGACATAATAATTCTTAGGTTGCGAGGCTATTTCTCCAAAAATTGAGAGTCTGGCTTGCTGGAATCAAGCAGATAATCAGGTGAAGTGCCCCTGGTTTAAGAAGTCATCTTTATGCAAAAATGAGTGCAGCCAAGAAAGTTACGATGATGGTTCTGGTCAAAAAATAAAGTACGATGATGGCCTATGCGGAATTGTTTTTCCTTCATTCAAGATGCGTTGCATGTGTCACAAACCCGGCTGCAATTGACATGACTATATGTGTGCTATAACCTGGCTAAAGAATAAAATCTTGTATGTTTGGGGAAAAAATTACATACATATACTGCTGCTTTTTGTGGGTGACGCTGTGACGGTATGGAACCAATGTTTTCCTAGACGGTAAACGGTAAACAGTCGGTCGACCATCATTTAGCGTTTAAACCCGTTTAAATAGGATTAAACGGGTTAAACGGCCGTTTAGGCATAAACGGTGGTCACCCGTTTAGCGTTTAGACGCCGTTTAAACGGTGTTTAATTCTGTTTAGGAAAACAAGGTATGGAACATAGTAAACTTCCAGAGGAACGGCGAGCAAGAGTGTACTTTTGGACGCCGGGGGGGGGGGGGGGGGGTGGTGTATGAGCTACGAACTCTAGAAAGGCTTTCTTCCCACGCTAGCTCGCACATTCAAGCACTCAAAAAGTCACTTATGTGGTCAATCCTGATTACTGTGCATATGTGTTATGATCCTCGAAATGGAGGAAAAAGGCCACATTTAATTAGAAAAATCTGGTTACTTGATCAACTTTATCAAGTGTTGAAGATTAGAATTTATTATGGGCTAATACTTTTCAATGCACGAGAGAAACATGAGTTAGAGTAACATGGTACTAGACTGAAGAAAAGGAAGCATGTTGAGGGATTAGCCGTGCCTCCTCCCGCATAACAGAGGAAGGTGGCTTTGGCGTGGAACAGAGTAACGGGCTCTTGTCCCGTCGACAACTAACTGGACGTGGTCAGCTAGAAGGGCGGAGCCGATGGATGCCGGCCGCGTCGCTTGTACGTCGTGTCCAACCTCGGAAGCAACGTGCTCCGCAAGCACGGGCAGACGCACCGTCTAGTGAACAGTAGATCCACGTGGACCGTCAAACCGAGCCGAGGAGGCTGTCTCAGGTCAGGTCGCCGACGTCGTGGCCGTACGTCCAAAGACCGACGTTGCCGTCGTTCGACGTACGGTGGGTGGTGCATTGTTTGCTGCTGGACGCCGGCGGTCAAAACTGTTGGTAGGGCGTTCTTCCGGTGCAGCACGCCAGGAACGCGCGGACGGGACAGCGGCCGGCCTGCTCGGGCGTGTTGCCGGCAAGCCGGGTCAAGTCCGCCATCCACTAATTCTTCGATTCTTGCACTACGCCAAGTGAAGGGGACAAATAACAGAGGCGGCGCCTAGACATGGCTTTCTCGAGAAACAGAGGAACTGTGACTTTGACTTTGCTAGGGGATCTCTCTCTCTCTCTTTCTTTTCTAACAAAAGGAACGACGTCCTCGTATCCATAGTTGCGGGAGAAACTGAAGGAATGTTTGCCAGTCCATCATGAGTCATCACTACTTGCGGGAGGAGGCGACGGTGGGGCTTGCTACCTAGCTGGGCACGTCCGCCGCCGGGCACGCCGTTGGCAACTGGGTAGAAAGAAGAAAGGGAGCGGACCGAGCCCACACGCGGGTCGGGTTCGATTGAGTCATCCACTTCAGTAAAGCAGGCGTAGCGGTTGGACAATGATCGAATGCTGGAGCATCGGCATCGTGCCCAGGCATGATCCTGCCTGTTGACGTTGTAATGCTGGTGTCCGCGACATCATGCGCATCAAGCCAGAAACGCACGCATGAGTAGGGATGTTAATGGATACATTACCTACTGGAGAGTCGTGAAACGTCACCATCCCCATCGAAAGTTTAATACACCGTCTCCGTCCCCATACCCACCTCGGGTCCAAAATTTCCCCATACCCATGCTCGTATGGATCTGGATACCTATCGGGTTACCCATACCCATTAATAAACATCACAAAAATTAACATTCAACTGCATATATTAACATATCGGAATGATTAAATTATCCAAAGGTAAATAAATTTGACCACTTAACATTCTAGGTTTAAAATTTAGCTAAAAATAGAACAAAATGTTACCTAAAAGCAGAACATAATGCCCAAACTAAAGTTCTCTGCAGCCTATCGCATCAAACTAAGAGTCTGTGTTGGTTTTCTGCAAAGAACTTATTTCACACAATCAAACACTAATAGTTCACGGCACTTGACTACTTATTAAGAATACAAAATTGTTGGTTTTCTGCACTGTCGTACCCAATGGTTAAATAGGTATAGGTTGTAGGAGAGCGGCCCTATATCCGTGGTACCTAATGGGTGACAAAAATGCCCATTACTAGACCCATAGGGTAAGAAATAGGTCCAAACCCACACTCTAATAGAGGGAAAACCCATCAGATATCGAGTGATGGGTACCCATTGCCATCCCTACGCATGAGTGTAAATTGGCGATCCGCATCGGGCATCCTATACAGAGAATGCGGCATGGGCGTGGGAGGCCAGGAACCGTCCCCGGTGAGCCACGTAGCCATCCGCCCGTTACTTCAGTTCTTGCAGGACACAAAGTGAAGGGGAGAAGTAAAAGAGAAGGCAAATAGAGATGGCTTTCAAGAGAAACAGAGGACTGAGTATGCTAGGGGAAATGTTCTTCTTGTTTTTTTTTTGGGTAAGAAATGGAACGTTCTCTTATCCATACTAGAATGTTTTGTTGTTCATCATGACTCGTCACTATCAGATTGTTGTTATTACTTCTCTTTTTTCCCCGAAGGGACTATTGTTATTATAACTTTAAAAGTCAAACAATTGTTTTCTTTTACAAAATGGTCGCTAGTACTTAACTTCGCCTCATAAATGAAGAAGTGCACATATAATTATAAAAGGGTCGCTAACACTTAACTCAGTCTTTGGTAGTTCTTAGTTGCTACCAAATTACTAAAGCACCATGACACGGGTTTTGAGTATGCTCATAAAATATTTTTTATAGTGGCAGCTATGCATTGACCTAAAAGATGGACACCGGTGTAGTAAGAGGTTGACGCTTCGATGATGCTACGGCAGCTTTCAATGCTTTCATGACGAGCTTCGAGAAAGAGATAGAGATGTGCCTCAGTGTGCCTCCACTTCGTCGAGGCTCAGATCGTGTACGGGACCATCAAAATTCCGAGGCACAACACAAGGAGCCTCGGGTTTGAAGCAACCCAAGGGGGCAACACCCCCCCCCCCCCCCCCCCCCTCTTCTTTTTGTCTCTCTCTTGCTTAGGTATGCATAGGCAACGAGTTTGAGATAATCAGGCAGGGATAATCTAGTTGTAGCAATGCACTATGATGGTAAAAAAATGTTGAAATCCTGAATATCCCTAATGGATTCTTGTTCATTACTTTCCTTTCCTTACCCTCTAAAGTCACGTCTGATTGCCGATATAGAGACCATTGAATTGTAAGGTTTCAATCATGGCAACGTATCCTATGAGAACCAGGTTCGTGTGAGAACTATGAGAACTTCAATCTAAACCACATGATTTTGATCCAATGGGGCGTATGAATTCAGGTGGGAGGGTGGATTTGCAAAATCGCCGTCCACTTAATAATACTTTTGCAAATTCCCCCTCCCACCTCTCCCTATACGCCCCCCTTGGATCAAAATCATGTGGCCCAGATTGAAGTTCTCATAGTTCTCATACGAACCTGGTTCTCATAGGATACGCTCTCTTCAATCATACCCCCTCCCTTCTTAAGTATATATGATGTTTAGTACAGGTAATTCAGTTCAACTCTTCTAAACGTCATATATTTAAAAACAAAGGTAGTAATTTGGCATTCCATGCCATATGTAGTGTAGTAGTATAGACTCTTTAACCAAATATTATTATCAGTTATAAGGAAAAAAAATACTTTGACACTTTCTCAATAATTATACCGCTTATTGAATGGGTGGCCCAATGTCCCCAATGGGAACAATGTTCACCTCACCACCCTGTCAGCGCCAACCCTGCTTCCTCTTAATCAATTATTTTTTCCTTGGTGAATTTTAAAGTTCTCTGAAACCATAATTTCTCAGATACCATAATTTAGTTTAAAATCAGCACCTGCTACCAAGGAACATATGCTCTTGCCTGGTGCTACAACAGCTATGGGATCAGTGTTGTTCAGTTCTGGCTTCATCTTTTGTGAGCTCCTACCGTGTGGTACATTCAGATTCAGTGCTTGGCAATTATGATGCAGGCCTCGCTGAAGGAACATCTCATTCCATTAACCAGGTACTGACATATCGTCAGTAACTATTACCCGAATACAAAGTGGCAGGACCTCCAGCACCGGATCATCCTCCAAATTACAGTCACAGCCCAATGCGGCAAGTGCATGGGCCACCCGATTACAATCTCTAGGCGTATATTGAACTACAACATTAAGAAAATTCAGAGACAAAAGCTCTTTCAGTTCCTCAATAAGAATGCCGACAGCAGTACTCCTATAGGCATCAGTTTCGATCGCCTGTTGCGCCTTCAGGGCATCAGTCTCCAAGATGATATTGCCAATCACCAACGTGATAGCTGCCTGGACTCCTTGCAAGCACGCGATCAGTTTGGCATGGAAAGCATCCAGCAGATGCATCATTTTCCCTCGGCCTGCCGATACCACATCACCATCTTGGTCTCGAATAATATATCCCCAGCCACCGGACCGGTCCGACGGCGAAAAGGAGGCGTCACAGTTCACCTTGATGAATTCACCCTCCGGCTTCGACCAACGCTGCTTGATTTTGTACATGGGCTTCGCCTCCTTTTCATTCAGGTTCGCCACCTCAGCAAGATAGGCATTGATGCTCTGTGTCAACCCGGTCGTTGTTCTCCTCTGTTCTCCCTCCCTGATCCTGTTTCGTTCCGTCCACCATGTCCACGTCGTGATCAGATCGAGTTTCATTTCTTCACGCAATGATAATATAAACTCAAACACCTCCTTCGCTGATTCCATCTCTGCCATGGTAGCTCTCTCCTTGTTCAGGTTCAGAGAACGCCGTAATTCCTTCACTTTCTTGCATTTGAAATATAGATGGGCACCATCCTCATCCAATCGCTGGCACACCACACACTTTGTATCAATTTTCATCCCTCTCAGTTTCAGATTTATTCTCAATGGGTGGCTGTTACTAGCACATCTCCAAGCAAAGTGTTTCAGTTTTACCGGGCATTTCAGTGACCATATTCGCTTCCACATACTCTCTTCTGCTGCGATAGGCGATCGTGAGCTTGACCCCTGTCCCTTAGTCCTTGATCTGAGTATATCATCACGACACAATTTATAAGCACTCTTCACTGAGAACAGGCCGTGTTGATCAAAGTGCCATGCTACTATATTCTCCCTCCCCTCATGGACAGGTAGTGCTAGTATGACATTTGCATCTTCTTCATAAAAGATATCACGCACAAGCTCAGCATCCCCCTGCACAGACATTGGATCAATCAGCTCTGAAACATATCTCAGCAGGTTACTCGCTCTTGGTTATCACCACATCCAGGCGTTGGCGATGTTCCTGAATCGGATGGCGGCCTGTTCGTGGCCGTCAACGGCTTGTACGAGCAGGGAAGAGGTGGTAGAGACAAGTCATAAGATAGAAAATCTAGCTTTACCACGAGAAAAACAGAGGAAACAGAGTAGTACGCTATATCTTATCGTAGCCGGCGCTCGTAGTGTACGGGCTCGTAGTGTACGGGATCGGAAGTTAGCAGCAGGCGCATCGACGGCGTCCCTGTCGCCGTTGAGTAGGTTCGCCAGTGCCCAACTAATCTTTGTAACCATGCACTGACTGCTCTATATCTTATCGTCACGCTGCTGCACACCACCGACCGGCCGAGCATCACGGTCGCCGAGCGAGCGACCGAGCTGGCCGTCATCTATCTGCGCCGTGCATGGTGACCAGGACGACTGCATCTGTCAGCCACTGACTCGAGATGCGGCACCTTTGGAGCTACTCCCTCCGTCCCAAAATAGGTGTCGTCGGACGTCATGTTTGACCTTTCGTCTTATTCAAAAAAATTATTTAAATAAAAAAATAAATATGTCATGATTAAAATATATTTAATGATAAAACAAATTGTAAAAAAATAAATAAGATTTGTATAAAAAATTTGAATAAGACGAGCGGTCAAAAAAGTCAACAGCGACATCTGTTTTGGGACAGAGGGAGTAGCGCGGATGACGTTGAGGTGGTGGAGGCGCGGCACCGGCCGCCAGTGGTACGGTCGGCGCCGTGCCCGTGCGCGTCGCCGATCGATAAAGTGACGCGCCGCGCTTAAGAGGGAGGCCTTGGTCGTTACTCTTCGACGTCTTTGTTGACACGCGCGCGAGCGGCACATCAAGGTGGTATGCTATACTAGTCTGTTGACGACAAGCCCTGCGATGTGGACCCGCTGAGGAACTCCACCAAGCAACAGCGGAAGCAAAATCTATACCTGCACAAAAATATGAAGAGCCAAACCCTGAGTACTAGTTACTCAGCAAAACTTACCCGTCAACGTGGCTAACTACAGCCGACTCCTAGCATGCAAAAGCTACAAAGGGTAGGCTGACTCCATTGCATAACCCGCACTAATTACTTGGTCCTTACTTTCAAGTTTTATTTTAAATTAAGTACTTAACCAATAAAACAGTGCACTTATCTATAAAACAGGTATAAGATAACAATACATCAATAAGCAGTATAGCAGTAAATAGATATGCATAGATATACATATGACAGTAATGAACTAGCATCATCATATCATCAATCAGAGCACACTACGAGGTGGCGCACTGAGCAAGGTTGCTCATGACCGGAGCGGCGGCATCGATGTACATCCTGCAGGAGAAAACCTGACCATACGCCGCACACGCGTAAAGTCGCATGCGGCAACTGTTTGCAAGGATCCCCCTGAAGCTAGGCTGGGTCCAACCCCTCCCGAGAAAGGCCTTCCCGCACAGTCCCCGTCCCAGACGTACGCCCTGATTGGGAAGCATCCTCTCTCTCCCGAATACCATGACAGAAAGGGCAGGCTTCCGCCGCACACCAGGGCAACCCAAGCTACTAAGTTTACTAGGCCCATAAAAACACTAGCATATGATCAGTACATTCGAACTTGCTCAATAGGGCCAACAACGAACGGTCCTTAATCGACACAGACGGGGCTACACCACCATGAAGGGCCAGCCTTCTCCAACCATCCTATACAAGCAATTTCCCGTCCGGTCTCAACAAATCCTAAATCCAACTAGTACAATCCAGGGGTCCCTATCATGCGAGTGGGACCTACCACCCGACTTCTACCGTCCGCTAGCCACTAAGCCTAGCAAGTTCTAACGTAACCTAGACCACATCTACAAAAATAGGACACAAGGTAGAATATGGAAGGGTAGTCCTAATGCAGTTCTAAGGTTTTCACATCAACTCCTAATAAACCTAATGCACAAACAATTACTAGCCCCAATCAAGTGATAAACAAAAATCCTAAATAGGTAGGCATGCACCGGGGCTTGCCTGGCTCAAGAACGACGCTATCTCTAGCACAGCCAGCAACGATCAGTCAGTGGCTCCTCCTGAGCGGCTCAGCATCCTGGTCCTCCACCTGCTCCTGAATCACCTCGAGAGCTATATGCCATGACAAGGAAATGCAAGTTAGATGCAATAACATGATGCAATTAAAATATATCTTTACCATACATAAAAACCTCAGTTGGTGGTGAATGGTGGTGGTGATCGTCCACCCCTCAGATTATGTGGGCCCCATTGAACAGCAAAGCCATGCCATTGACTAACGACTATTTGCTATGCACACCAACCACATGGATCTATATTGCTATGCGCACACGGGATGGTTGAATGGGTAGCATACCAGCAAGATACTACTATGCAAGATATATAAACAGTATATGTCTTCTAGGATTTGAATTCTGAAAACTGATTTTGCTAACATGATATATAAAAAGTATTGCAAAAGTTGGTTTGCTTTATATAGTAAATAAAGTATAAACAAATCTTGAGATTTTGTAGTGTCCAAACGTGTTTGGATGGGGTAGTTTGAAACAACTTAAGGTGTGATACTTGCTTGCAAACAAATGGTTTGCCAGGATCTATTCATGACTATGCTGCAATTGTTAAAACTGCAATTCAATTCAAGATAACATCACATCTTGCAAAAAAAAAATTGTTTGGCAAAATTTCATATTAAAATTTAAAAATCGTAGCAGCGCACGGGCAAGTTGGCTAGTTTATTTATAGGACAGTCATTTACACTGTAAGTGCAAATGATTAATTTGTTTAATTACTTTCGTCTAGAGTCATTGACTTTCAATTAAGTTAATCATTTAATTGGTTTGAGTTGATTAAATAATTAATTTGATTTCAAAAATAAATTTATGTCCAGTGACGTTCTTCTGGTGAAAGTCACCACTGGAAGTGATTTTTGGTGAAGTTTGATGATTTATGGATGAAGGGATTATTTATAATAATTTATACAATGTAGAGAAAGATTTAATTCATAAGAAAATAATTAGTCATCATATGACAGTGCAAAAATGTTCTGCATGTGTGTTATCAGTTACTTAACAAGCATGCAAGAGTTCCTGATTTAATGAGCAACAGAAAATTTATTAAGAATTAAACAAGGCTTGCATCAATTATAATTTTACAGAAAACCGGAAAATGAGTTGTAAGATTTTTGAATTTTCATTTAAGTAGATCTGAGCATAAGGAAGCTAACAAAATTGGTTTCAGAATTTTTGGAGTTGTATTCGATTTACCATGAATTTTACAAGTTTCTGGCAATTTCTGATGATTTACCGATATTCGAGAATTGAATTAAAATGAAGCGGACCAGTCAGACGAGGGCCACAGAGATGACCACAAAATCTGGGCCGCACCAGATCCACGGTTGCCACACGGGATCCTTCCACTCAGTGGCGAAAGCACACTGAAGGCCACACGGGTGGAGCACCAGATCGAGCGTGGCCGCACTGGATCCGAACTCTGCAGGCACATATGCGTTGGCCGGAGCAATCGCCGGAGTGCGGCGGCGAAGCTCGCCGGAGAAGGGTTTCCGGCGCGGAATCAGTGAAAGGAAAGTACAGGGAGGGAGCGCGCGGAGAGGAGATCTCACCTCGACAGCTTGGGCTCGCGGGGACAGCCAGAGTAGTGTCGACGACGAGTGGTGGCGAAAGGTCGATGTCCGGCGAGGTCGAGGGAGCAGAGGAGGGCACCAGAGCGGAAGGGATCTGGCCGGAGAGCCTTGCAGCACACTGGGGAAGCTCAACGCGCATGATGTCAACGTCGAGGAGCTCTGGAATGGGGTTGTTGGTGGAGGGCGGTGCAGGGCACGACGGCGGAGGATGGGGAGAAGCTTCGAATCTGGCGGACGGAACTGCGAGACGACGAGCAAGTGAGCGTAGGAGAAGCGCGAGGAGAGGGCGCACCCGCGTAAGCAACAGAGAGTCAAGAAGCTCACCAGGCAGAGGGAAATTTGACGGCGGAGAAGCGGGCCGTGGCGACCGGGCGCGAGGATGACGACCGCGATTTCCGAGTTCACTGCCGAGGGAAAGGTTGGCGGCCATGGTGGAAGGGGTAGGGCGTCTGCGCGAAGCTGCTGGCAGCGCAGCTCGGCTGGAGACGGCTCGTCGGCGGCGAGCAAGCTCGAGCTCTGCACGGCGATGGCGGCGCTCTTGCTCGGGTTCTTGGCGAGAGGGGAGGGGAAAACCGGCGAAGGAGGCATGCTCAGGACGAGTGGCGCGAGAGGAGGGGGAAAATGGGTCACGGCGTCTTCTGCGCGGTGGGGGAGCTCGCCGGGCATGGCAGCCACGCGGCCATGACGCTCCGACGGCGTCAGTGAGAGAGAGCGCGCGGTGAGAGGATGACAGGTGGGCTCCACAGGAATCTTTCGATTTATCCGAATTTTCCAAACTGTGAATTCCCTCAAACTTGTGCACACTATTTAAAATAGTAAACAAGCTCGTAAATTCACGAAACTGGTCTCTACTGAAAGATCTTGATCTGGACTTCAATCTGACCAACATGAACATCTGGACTCCCAGTAAATTGCAAACTGAAGCTGGTCAAAGTTGGGCACGTTTTAATCTTTGGGGATTTATTTGAGCCTTCAAACGAATTTCAAAAATCGTGATAAATTCTCCAAAATTCTTTATTTTTGACCTACATCCACTGGTCTTTTTGGTTGCCAAAGTTGTTATTGAAAATTTTGAGTTCCTTCACAAGCCTTGGTTTGACATTTATTTGCACATTTGATTTCGAATTTTTGAATTGATTTGAATTTGAGTTCAGTTTGCTTTTGGGCTGTTTGCACTATTAGCATATCGGTGACACGGGGTGTCACATGCGGGGAACATTTTGTTCATCAAATCGTTCCCGGTCGCAGGATTCGGTAGTTATTTCGCGCCACGGTACAGATCGATAAATCGTGCAGTTCTTGGAAACAATTTGCTCGTTCGTGTTCACAGAGCCTGACCAGTTTTCGTCCACTCGTTCGTGTTCTAGAAACGAACACATGCGTTAGCAAGAATCGGCTCTTGTTCTTCTGATTTTCTTCTTCTTTGGAGTTCATGTTGGTGTTCTTTCTATTTTGTACAGAGAGAGAACACAACCCCAAAAAAAATGATGGTATTTATCTTGGTGTTCTTCACGATTTCATTGTACATGCTTTGATTTGTCCGTTTTGATTCTATTACTTTTCACCCTACTCACGTGTGTTGCATCTGAGCAAGAAGTTAATGGTGTATGCGCTTGTGCGTGATTGTTTGGTTATATGGTGTACTAGTTCATTTTAGACACAGTTTACATGAAATTTTTAGATCATGTTGTATTTTGAGTGCATTGATATGAACTCTGGCTGTACACTTGTGGCATGGATTTATTTGTAGCAGAATAAATATGGATGATTAGGAGTACAATTATGTTTGCATTTCTGGTACATCTACCTTCACTATCATTTTTTTTTCTTGCAACATGAATATACGTTGAGACAATTTATTTCGTGTTGTACATATATGTCTGGATGTGCATGGCTTGCTATTTTTAGTTGTTGTGGCCGAAATGTATTAATTCACAATCTATTGAAAGAAGCTAACAGAAAATATAAGGTTCCTCAGTTCCTGAATTCAGTAAACTCCTCTAAGTTTTTAGATGTATGTCTGATGTTCACATGGTTAAAATGCGAGTAAAAAGTCAGAATACCCTTTTTTTTTAAAAAAAATAACATGCACGTCCCATGAGTGGTACTGATTTGTAGGCTCATGGATGTAACTCATGTTTTTCCTATTAAACAAATCGTAATTTCAGAAGTCCATGCATGGTGAATTCTGTGTGCTTGATGTTTGTTAAAATCTGATTTACGAAATGTAAAGTCAATGAAAAAACAATCTGATTAGTCAAAGAAAAAAGGATGTTGTGAAGGTGCCCTTAGCAGGAAGCCAAAAAAAGAAAGAGGTATAACTCCATTTGCGTTTTGAATTCGTTGGAGCAGGCAGAAGCAGATTGCTCCCTCGCAAAAAAAAAAAAAAAAGAAGCAGATTGCTGCTCCCGGGAGCGACCTCGCGCAGATTCTGTTCCCGGTCGTGCGTTTAGTCAGGTGTCAGGCCTAGTAGGGGAGTGGATGGCGGGCCGCTTTTCTAACGTGGATAATTGAGTGCGAATCTCGAAGCGCTTGGACGTCAGAGATAAGGTCCTAAGCGTAGGACGTCCACAGGAACGATTTTGCCGATGGAAGGACCGTGTCCAAGCTCGCAAGTCGCAAGCACGGGCGGACGCACCGTCGTCAGTAAACAACAGTCAATATGCAGCGTCGCGGCCGGCGGACGCGTTGGGCCGCCCGGTGAGGCGACGCGGCACTGCGCCACGTTCAGCGTGTACGGTACGGCGGTGCATTGTTTGCCGCTGGGCGCCGGCGGTCAAAACTGTTGGCAGGGCCTTCTGCTGGCTACAGTACTTACAAAGATGGTCCGGTACGTGTAGCATGCCAGGAACGCGCGGTGCAGCCTCCCTGTTCCCCGCCGCCGTCGCGCCCAGGGGTGGTCGGGAAACGACACTCGGACCACCCAGTCCAGTCCGGCCAGCGCACAGGAGCTGTTACGCCTTCTCGCCGGCGCAGCCTCCAAGTTCGCCACCGCGGTCGCTCGCGCTAGCAGTCACGTCACCGGCTGGAGGCCACGCTGTTGGTCACCGGCACGCACGCAGCAGCGGTCGAATCACGTTGTAATTTACTTTTGTTTAGTGTGCAATTGCAAGCCAGGAAATGGAACCTCCAAACGTACATCGAACTGCCAACGGATTTATCACCTTTTTCTGGGTGTGCTTGCTGCCTCCTAATAACTACTACAGTACGAACGTTACGTACCGGTACCGCCGCGTGCCCGCCGAAACCCAACGCGCGCTGCGTTGCCCCCTTCCTTCGCCTTGTCTGTCCAAGGTGTAGTGGCACCACCACGAGCTCCAGGCCGCGAGTCGGTCGGCAATTCAGGCGTGCCTTGTTTGTGCAGCGCAGTTTACAAATGACCTGCAGGACATTGAAATCCTATCTCTCTTCTCTGCGGCAGGCAACATTATTATCCTGCATCATCAGATTCAGGTGCTACTGTTGACGATCACATGCATGAGAGTCTCTTAATTAGGTACTCTTACATCGCCACATGTTTTGCAAATCAGCCTGTTCGCCTCGCTGCAATGCAGCCGTTTTACTGTAGCGACTGCTAAAGAAATAACTACGAACACTGTAACTGCTGCTGAAGAAATAACTGAAACACTATAGCTGCTGCAAAGCAGCGAGGCGAACATAGGTTTCTATCTAGTACCTTGTTATTCTGTTAATCATGGGTTAAAAGTTTTTCGCAATATAGATCCTTTGTTTTTGAAAATACTAGATGTGTGGCCCCCGTGTGAGTTATTTGTTGTGCTTAGGTTGTATTTGGCTCTTTGTAAGTGTCTGCGTTGTACTGTGTAATCACAAGAAAAAAAAGTTGTATTTCGCTCTAGTTCTTTTGAAAAGTAATTTGACCCTAATCCTGATGTATGGAATCCTGGGTACATATATTCCATAAACCAAGAATGCTATCATTTATAAGTAATATCAAAACAGAAATTATAATTTAAATCTAGCCAAGGCATGCAAAATGTAGTATCTCAAAAATTGAATGCTGGCTACTTGGCCCACTGTTTAGATTATTAATACTTTTGATATTGCTGCGTAATTAGCATATACAAAAAGAATGCGAAGATATAATGGCATCACTATAGACTCGTACTATGCGTCTATGGTATTTACGCTTTTGAAAATGTAAGAATTCAGGCTGGGTGAGTTATTCGAATTAGTCAAATTGGTGTATACTCTGTTTATATTCATTCATTTGCCTTTTGTCCATATTAGAAAAATCAGACTATTGGTCCACATCAGAACTCGACAAAAGCCCAGAGAAATGCGATAATGAGCCCAAAGCGCTAGACCATGGGACGGGAATGCTAGTCGCACACACATGTGAGACAAAAAGCGCTTTCGGCTCCAAAAAGCGGCAACTCGTGGGGCCTGCGTGCAATTAGGGGCTAGGAGCACATGACATGAAACTTCTTTTTTTTAAAAAAAAAGAAGACATGAAGCTGCTGTCGGACGGCGGCGGACTGTGTGGTGACGCGGCGCACGCGACTTGCAGCAGCCAACCGAGTTTCCATTAAAGACACAGTGGCAGAGGAAAGAGGGTGGTGGAAAGGGCATGTGCCCCCCCCCCCCCCCCCCCCCCCCACACGCACACACACACACAAAAAAAGTGGATAAACAGGTTTGGTTTAATGAGATGCATTGCACGAAACAAAGACCAGCTGTGGATAAGTCATGTTATATACCCCTTTTTTTCAATAAATATTAAGATCATCGAGTTCCTTGACTGGAAAAGGAAAAATAAGAGCTTAGATTAACTTTTCGTTACCACTGCATCTATTATCTTAATATTTGAAGAGAAAAAGGAGCCACCACGTTCGCTCTCAAGGCCACGAAATTACCACATTAATCGTAAAAAAGACAAAATATGAACCGTTGGATTTTATGAACATTGAAAGGTCTAGATTAACCGAAGAGTCCATGTTAGAAAAACGAAATAAATAGCATATAATTCGGAATAAAAATAAAATATATCTTAATTCGTATATTGCTATATATGGAATCCTATGTGAATACAATCCGTTTGGAGGACGAAGCGAGCTGCCGCTCTCATCGTGAAGAGATGAATTCGGTCTGGGTTGGACCGTGCCGGGCCTGCTACACGGGTGCTGATGATTAAAATCATTAAAATATAGGCTAATTACTTAAGGTTCTTTTGGATTCGTGCTGGTTTTTAAAACAGCTCCAGCGAAGCACATCTCATATATACATTATCGTTTGGAAAAGTTGGCAAAAGAGATGAGCCTGGCGTCGGAAAATAAAAAAGGAAGAAAAGAGACTATGGAAACGCTAGACTAGATTGCTTGGGATCCGTTTGAACTCTTTGGACCGATATCATACCATGCCCGACTTTTTTTTTCTCTTTTAACGAACGAAGCTAGGGCTTCAGGCATGATCCGAATAGAATAAACAAGACTCAGCATTGACGATGAAGCTACCTGACTCAAAAGCGGCACGCATGGCATCACAGCATAGGGCAGATGCCGGACGACTACGTAATCGATCGGAGAGACGAATGATGATGTAAACATGAAAAAATTTACGCCATGACCGCCGGCCGGCCTGACCATTAAGGCATTAAGAGCATATATGCCGGGGAGAGCGCTACGGAGTCGACCAAAAAGATCCCGCATCCGATGCATGATAGAAGTGAAAGAGATCAAGGAGAGCATATATAAATGCAGAGAAGCATGGATGAGGCAGCCTAGGCCGTCGCCGGGCTCGCCATGTATAGTCACATACTCGCATAGTCGCATGCATGTCTTTGCGTTCAACTTCGCAAAGATTGTTTGAAGCAATATCACTGGGTCCAAGGTTGTTACGGTATGCGATGCCTAGGAACACTAGCGATGGAAGCAAATGGATGACAGGTTAGTAATCTATTTTTCCTCTCTCATCTGCCATTTTTTTTCTTCTTATACAATTGAATTGTCATTGAAAGGTGTTGCTGACATGTACGTGATATCTACCAAGACGTGAGACAACTAAGCAACCCGCAAGGCCACGAACCAATAAGTACACAAGACCATGAGAACAGAGGTCAGAAAAAATAACAATGCTGAAAGTGTAAGCATAGCCAACATGCTGCACAACTAGGGAAAAGGTGAGCACACTAGCGGACTAGAATGTCGAGAGATGGAATCATGGGATACGCAGCATGGAAGATAATTTGATTTGTTTCCTGTATTTATGTTCCTAGGAGATTAAGCAGTGGATTCCAAATTCCTAATGGAAAAGAGTTTGTGAATGCAGCATTAAGGGGCAATCACAAAGGTTTTGAGTAGTTTTATTTGTCTAAATAAATGTGCATCTCATCGCAAAAGAAAATACATCTGCGACTATATGCATGATTGAATTAATCATATGTGGGACAATGCCAACGCTCGGTGTCCCGAGTGGCCAGAGCAGAGGCTCCAGGGGCGTTGCCCCTGTCGGCCCGGGCTCGAGCCGCGGCACCCGCGTGGTACTGTAGCGTGAGCTGCAGTGCACTAAAAAAATCCCCTCGCCTTCTCTGGGTCAAAGCACATGGTAAAGACTCGCGCCGAAGCTCACAACGGCCAGCTGAGTCCCTGTGTAGCATCAGGGAAGGGGTTCGGGGGTTTTCTCGGCCTGCGTGAGAGGCTCTTCTCCTTAAGCAAATGCCGTCGGGGGCGGTCTTACCCCCGGCAGGTCGAGTTTTTTTTTTCATATGTGGGACAATAAATAGGGGACTAATACAGAGTGATAAGGGCCAACAGTCCAAGAACAACAAAAATGATGCCATGCATCACAACAGAAATGATGCATGGATCAAAACGGTTGGGTAAGCTTAGTTTCCGCCACTAAATCAACAATTGAGCAAGTGAATGGTTGAGTTTATTTGAGCAGCCAACCAGGGGCGGAGCCAGGTTCAGGCCAACCTGGGCTCCGGCCCCTCCTTGCTTTGTGCAAATCTTTAAGGAGATGAACAGTGATAAAACAGTAAGATAAGCAGTGGCCGTTAATCACCATGGAAATAAGATTGATTCTTCAATCCGGCCCCCTCTTGCCATTGGTGCTAGCTCCGCCACTGCAGCCAACCAACCAACCAAACAATATATATTGTTCTTTTAAAATACAATAATTTAGTAGTAGTCTTCTATTATATAAATATGTGAATTTCTATGTATTGAAAATCTCTTTGCACAGACAAAATTTAAAAAAAAAATCAAGATTAGACTGAAACTTTTCTTAATTAGATGGCTCCCAGTAATTCGTCATGAATTATTTTCTTTAGTTCTCATATTTTTAATTTAATCATTGTTATAAAATAACACAACATTCTAGCCGCGCAATCGGCCACCTCCTAGTTTGAACTATCAAATGAAGATGAAGTAATAAACAATTATTGCAGACTGATTCAAGCAAGTCACAAACAATCCGGTACATTCAGATTTAAGAAGTCGCTCGGTACGTTCACATACCTTGTGCTACTTAACGGGATGTTAAGAGTAAGAATTAGCCGCCCGTCGATGACCCTCAAATTAGTGCTCTCGATGAACCCAATACAATATATGAGAAAGATAGCAAGAGGAGGAATATGCAAAATAACCTTGCACTTTGCAATCTCGTCTGATTTGTTTGTATTCCTCCAGATTATCAGTATCTAGTCTATACTCTATAGTATGATTTGTTGATAGTACGGGGCATGCGAAATTTTCCCCTCTTCACATGACTCGTCCAGTCTCTGGCGTCGAACGACGAATACAACAAGAAGCAGCTTTGCCAGGGCGTTCCACGCGCTCGGCGCCGTGCCAGGGTTGAGGACCAGTATTGGACGACCTTCTGGTCCGTGCCGCTCGCCGGCATCACGGCATGTCGACCGAGCAGGCGAGTCGCTCGTCTCCCCGCCACGCCACCGCGCCGTCAGTGGGAAGGTGATGGAGCATGCTGAATACGGGAATGGCGGAGCTGAGCTTCTTCTTGTTCGGTCATGGCGGGAGGCCGTTCTGTTAAAGCTGAAGCTGGGCATTGCCTGCGGCGCGGTTCGTCATCACGACTACGGGGACACCAAGGACGCGCGAGATTTACAGTGGTGGGCATGGGAGGTTAGCCATGGGCCAGCGCCGTCTGGTCGATCGCGTCGCGGTAAACAGAGACGCCACCATTCAAGCGAAACAGAGTGTAATGTGAAAACAGAGTATTTATGGACGGCAGCCGAGCCCAAGCAACGTGCTCAGCTTCGCCGGCCGGCGCCGCCTAACCATCGGGAGTGCTGCCCCCGACCGGCGCCGTGCTCTGCTCCTCTTTCAGAGTGGGTGACTTCACTCTGCTACTGAAATGTAGGTGCAACCCAAAACTCCATTTTTTTCCCCCTATGCTACTGTCCTCGTGCAAGCAAGGGGTGAGGATTACGGAGGTCGATTAGGATCTGTTGTTGCTTACTAGAGAGAGAGAGGCTCATAGTGGAGTGGACGGGGACGCGGCAGCAGTGGAGATCAACGCGGCTGCTGGACGTTGGGGAAAAACAGGGGAGCCCGACACGTGAAGAAACTGATGATGCTGTGAATAGGGATGGCAACGGGTGGAAACCCGCCGGGTTTTGCCTCCTCAGACCCGAACCCGCCAAGCAAAAAATCTACCCGTCGGGTGACCCAATAACAGTCACGGGTGGAGTTTTGAACCCAGACCCAAACCCGCTGGGTGAAATCCACCCGTCGGGTACCCATACCCGTCAGCCATGTCAAATTTCCAGCAGCACAATAATAGTAAAAAATGCATATCCAATTTTAAAAAAAATGAAATGGCTGAACGAAATACAGGAAAAATAGCATCTTTAGCTGCTGATGTAAAGCTGAACTGAGGTAAAGCAATCACATGCTAATATCTAGTACTTGCTTGCTAGCCGATTTATCTCCAATGGAAAATCAATCACGTTCACGTATCAGATTCGACCACAGTGCTAATAATACTTGCTTGCTAGCTAGCATTCAGCAAGGCGTGCTTAATGTTGAGCTGGCGGTGTAGTAGCCGCAGCAGGAGGTAGTTGGGTAGCCGCAGCAGGAGGCGGTGAGGGAGCAGCAGTAGCTGCAGTTGGACGCGGTGGCCGTGGTCGTCTTGTTGGGACTCAGGTGGCGCAGCTGGTGCCTGCTTGCTGGAATGCTGGGAGACGAGAGAGGGGACGAGATGGATGCAAGAGAACGTGAGACGAGAGGGTGGCGGCTGGGATTGGGTGGAGGCGCACGGAATGGAAATGGAGCTAGGGTTTGCTTTGGTGTTTTATATGCTGCGAAAGTGGGCTGCACAGTGTAAGTTGGGCTGGACCATCAATGTAAATGGGCTGCTAGTGCATTTGGCCTGAATCCCTACGGGTGGCGGGTTCGGGTTTTGCCAATCCGCCTCCGAACCCGGCCCACCCGATGGGTCAAGGTTTCTCTCCATTAGTAGACCCGTGGGTACAATATTTCACCTATACCCGCCTCCTAATAGGAGAAAAACCCGTCGGGTCGCGGGTAACGGGCACCCGTTGCCATCCCTAGCTGTGAAGCAGAACTTGGAGCTGCGGCGCTGTTGGGCTTGCTGGCCGAGTGACCCAGGTGCTGTATACGAGGCCCCTTCACTTGTTGCCTCGTGTATTCTATCTTTTTATATTAAGCAGCTACATCTAGCATTCCATTAACTTTTATGGCCAGCCTAAAGAAACAGAACAAAAGTTTTATTTTCTAAAGCATCAAATATGATGGATGCGTACAAATATATATATATTTTTTTTTAAATAGGGCCAAATGCCCCGGCCTTCTTTGGAGGCCTTGCGGGTACCAGGGATCGATCCCTAGTCGGCTCAACTCCACCCTTGGAACTTTGCCAACTGACCTATGGTCAGTTCCCATGCGTACAAATATATTTGCAAAACTATAATCATATTTTACAAAGACAATACTGTCAAATCTTCTTCACACTGGTAACGTATAACAACTCGTAACTTTTTTAAGCGCACGATATTCTGACATTACCTATCGAAAGATTATCTACAATCGATCAACAAATGATTAACCTCGAGATGGACCACCAAGCTTAAGCACAAAGAACTCCACCAGGTCCATCTCGTACGGCACATAGGTTCTGTACACGTTGTGGAACAGGCACACAGAGGGCAGAATTCCATGAGTTTCTCCATGAGCCAGCCTCCTCTCGATGTCGATGATCAAGAGCCTGCCGCCTTTGTACAGCGCAAGCATGCAATGCTCCTCTATCGAAGTCAAACCACGCGCGACGCTCGTCCAAGAAGCGGTAGTTAGTTGTAGCCGCAGTCGAGCTAGGCTAGGCGCGACGGCTCTGGTGGTATCCAGATCACTTGCCACGTCGCGCAGTCACCGTCTTGCTGCATCCAGACATTCATGTGCGTGTCGTACACAATGGCAATCGAAAACACCGGCCGTCTCCAGTACGTGACGCACAGGAACGAAGACCGTCCTTGTTCGTCTGAGATAGGGAGTTTGGTGGAGGAGACGCGCGCCGCCGCCCCCTCCAAACAGAGTATGTACAAGCGGGCGGAGGAAGTTCCGGTACGTCTGTCAAGAGACGCAGCCATGGTTGGTGTGGAGAGTGATAGGAAAACGTGTCGTCGACGTAGAGGCAGCTAGCCAGCGGGCGGATCGAGCTCCGGTGAACGACGCCTAGCTATCCCAAGCAGACGAGGTTCCAGTCATCGGCCGAGTTTTTCCGACACAGTGCACGCGCAGGCGTTAAGCCTCCCCTCCCGCATGGCTGGCCGTCCTTTTTCTGGAATGCAAGTCAGCCCCGATGCAAATTTGTCGTTTAGCGCGTCAACAAAAGCAAGTGAGCAGCAGAGAACGAGCACTATGTGCACGCACGAAGACATAACCCACACGGTGCTAGCTGGATCCACTACTATGGCGTCGCTGTCGCGCTCGACTTGCAGCTGCCGACCCCATACAAATCAGATGCAAGAGCGGAGGCACAGTGGAGGAGGAAAGGGCTTGTGCCCCCCCCCCCCCCCCCCCCCCACCCCAAAAAAAAGAGTGCATAAACAGGTTTGGTTTAAAATGAGATGCATTGCACGAAAGAAACACAAGCAATGGACAAGTCGTGTTATATACCTCTTTTTTTTCAATAAATATTAAGATGTTCAAGTGCCTTGACTGGGAAAAGAAAAAATAAGAGCTTAGATTAACTTCTCGTTACCACTGCATTTGAACTATCAAATGACGATGAAGTAATAAACAATTATTGCAGACTGATTCAAGCAAGTCACAAGCAATCCAGTACATTCAGATTTAAGAAGTCGTTCACTGGATCCAAGGTATTTGTTGATAGATACTCAATGGCTGGTTCACTGACAATAACCTTGCGCTTTGCAATCTCTGTGTATTCATTGCTCCAGATTCTCGCTATCTAGTCTGTACTCTATAGTCTGATTTGTTGATACTAGTACGGGGCACGCAAAATTTTCCCCTCTTCGTATGACTCGTCAGTCTCTGGCGTCGAACGAGGAATACGACAAGAAGCAGCTTTATTTTCAGGACGTTCCACGCTCTCGGTGCCGTGCCAGGGTTGAGGACCAGTCTTGGACGGTCCTGCTCGCCGGCGAGCCGCTCGTCTGCCTGCCACGCCACCGCGCCGTCCGCATGAAGGTGATCGAGCAGTCTGAATACGGAAATGGCGGAGCTGAGCTTCGTGTCCGGTCATGGCGGGAGGTCGTTCTGCTAAAGCCTGAAGCGACGCAGCTCGTCAAGCACGACTCATTCCGGGGACGCCAAATATGATGGATGCGTACAAATATATTTGCAAAACTATAATCATATTTTACAAAGACAATACTGTCAAATCTTCTTCACACTGGTAACGTATAACAAGTCGTAACTTTTTTAAGCGCACGATATTCTGACATTACCTATCGAAAGATTATCTACAATCCATCAACAAATGATTAACCTCGAGATGGACCCCCAAGCTTAAGCCCAAAGAACTCCACCAGGTCCATCTCGTACGGCACACATGTTATGTACCCGTTGTGGAACAGGCACAAAGGTCAGAAGTCCATGACTTTCTCCATGATCCCCCTCTCGATGTCCACCTGCCACCAATTTTTACAGATCAAGCATGCAATGCTCCTCTATCGAAGTCGAGCCACGCGCGACGCTCGTCCAAGAAGCGGTAGTTAGTTGTAGCCGCAGTCGAGCTAGGCGCGGCGGCTCTGGTGGTATCAAGATCACTTGCCACGTTGCGCGGTCACCGTCTTGCTGCGTCCAGACATTCATGTGCAATCGAAAACACCGGCCGTCTCCAGTACATCACGCACAGGAACGAAGACCGTCCTTGTTCGTCCGAGATAGGGAGTTTGGTGAAGGAGACGAGCGCCACCTGTTGAGATCCTGGCAACAAGTATATGGCAAAGGAGATAGTGAAGGCTAAGTCACACCCGCCTAAGGTAACCGAAGCCACCCGGAACCACGCGAAGGACAAGCGAAGAAGAGCGGAAAGAGCAGACGGCGCAGGAGCCCAAAGTTGCCAAGCTAAGAGCTATGCTAAGGTAGCCGATGGCATGCATGTAAATATAATCATCTCGCCCCTTATAAATATGGAGGGAGATGATCCTGTATTGACATCTGGTTTTTGGGGGCCTCGAGCCAAGGACGGAATCATTTGCACCGCACTCGATCTTCTTAACATTTTAAACACCTTCGACCGGCATCGCGGGCAAAGAAGGGCTTCGCACGTCTCATAACAGGGAACCTAAAAGATGACGTCTTCGTCCGGCTTCGCGGACAATGAAGGAGGGCTTCGCATCATCAGACAGGCGATGATATCCACTCAGGAGGGCTTCGCAGGGTAATTCGAAGGCATTAGAATCCATCGAAGGTTTCGGGTGAGCAAGATTTCATCAACACTCCGTTGGAGGGCTTCGACACGTCACCTATAGACCTTCGATCCCCCAACATTTGGCGCCGTCCGTGGGCCGAACCCACGATGAAAAGAAAGCAAGATTACCACCAAGCAAAAGCTGCGAAGGTAAGAACAGAGCAAGGAGGATGGAAGCATTCAACCATCCGCTTCACAACAGACGACATCAGAGTCTCCGATTATCCACATACAGACGTCTTCGTGATCAAAACCGACATCGAAGGGTATATGGTCCACAGAATCATGATCGACAGTGGAAGCTCAGAAAATATCATCTTTAAAGATACTTTGGTACGCATGCAAATCAACAGCCATGCGAATACCAGCAAAACAACCCTGAAGGATTTTGAAGGAGAAGAAGCATGTTCGATCGGAAAAATAATGTTGAAAGTAACCTTCGAAGACGAAGATAGATTCATAACCCAGGAGACGGAGTTCATAGTCATAGACTCATCCAGCGAGTACAATGCAATCTTCGGAAGGCAAATCATAGTAGCTTTCGGAGCCGCAATCCATCACAACTACCTGATGATGAAGATACCTTCGGAACAAGGCACCATTAACGTATGCTGTAACCCCTTCAGACCAAAAAGTGGCAAAGAAAGCGACTCAGCAGAAAAGAACGAACATGAAGGCCATCATGCGAAGGCAGAACAAGCAAAGCTAGAACCTTCAAGCGAAGTCGAAGAAGTAATCTTATGGCCCAAGAAACCAGAAAGAACGGTTAAAATAGGAAAAAGTCTGTCTAAGAACGAAAGAGAATAGATAATCAGGTTCTTGAAGCAAAACTCTGACATCTTCGCATAGTCACCACAAGACATCACAGGAGTCAAAAGAGAGACAATTCAGCACGAGTTAAAAGTCAATCCAAAAATAAGACCCTTCGCAGACAAGATCAGAAAAGCGGCTGAAGAAAAGAAGGCCGCCGTAACAAAAGAAGTAAACAAGTTGCTAAAAGCCAGTGTCATAAGAACAACAATATTCTCGAGCTAGTTATCCAACGTCGTTCTCGTCAAAAAGAAGACAGGAGAGTGGAGGATGTGCATTGATTTCACAAGGCTAAACAAAGCATGCCATAAAGACAACTTCCCACTAGACCGAATCGATACAATAACTGATTCGGTAGCCGGTTGTCAATTGCTAAGTTTCCTATATGCTTATTCAGGCTATCACCAGATTCATATGGCGAAGGAGGACGAAGAAAAGACAGCCTTTATCACCTACGATGGAACCTTCTGCTTCGTAAGAATGCCGTTTGGCCTTCGGAACGCGGGAGCAACATTCGCCAGACTCGTGAAGATGATCTTCGAAGACCAACTGGGAAGAAATGTTGAAGCATACGTGGACGACATAGTTGTAAAGACAATAGAAAGGGCTGACCATTTAAAAGACCTAGATGAGACCTTCTAAAATCTGAGAAAGCACAATGTAAAGCTGAACCCAGCAAAATGCGTCTTCGGAGTTGAATCAGGCAAACTACTGGGATTCATGGTCTCTCAGCAAGGGATCGAAGCTAACAAGAAGAAAATCGAAGCTATACAAGACCTCGCCCCACCAAAATGCCTAAAAGATGTGCAGAGACTAGCCGGAAGGCTTAATTCTCTAAGCAGATTCATTCCGAAATTGGCAGAACGAAGTAATCCCATCTTCAAGGCACTCCGAGCAAAGGAAAAATTTCAATGGGGATCCGAACAACAAGAAGCCTTCGAAGGCATAAAAAGAGCTCTTACAGAATTAGCTGCTCTGGCCAGCCCAACACCAAGAGAAGACCTGCTCCTATACATTGCAGCTTCAGTATCAGCCGTAAGTGCAGTACTTGTTCATGAACACAGCGAAGACAAAGTTCAAAAACCTGTATACTTTGTCTCCGAAGCCCTGTCAGGAGCAAAGCTACTCTACCCAGAAATAGAAAAGATGACTTACGCAGTGATCATGGCTTCAAGAAAATTGAAACATTATTTCAGCGACAGGAAAATAATAATACCAACCTCTTTCCCCCTTCGTGACACACTGCGAAGCAGGGAAGCGATTGGACGAATAGGAAAGTGGTCAACAGAATTGGCACCCTTCGACATCGAGTTCAGAGCAAGAACAGCCATCAAGGCAGCAACTCTCGTAGATTTCATAGCAGAATGGACCCCCCTACTCCCGAAGCCTCTATCCAAATTGAAGAATCTTGCTGGACAATATTCACTGACGGTGCATGGGGAGCATCAGGAGCCGGAGCAGCGGCGATAATAACGTCACCTTCGGGAATCAAATTAAAATAAGCTGTCAAGATGGACTTTCAGTCAACCAATAATATTGCAGAATACGAAGGAGTACTGTTGGGGCTTCGCAAAGCAAAGGCTTTAGGTGCAAGAAGAGTGCTCATTAGCACAGATTCTGAAGTAGTAGCAAATCAAGTCGAAAACAATTACAAGACGAAGGACCAAGAACTGGTCAAGTATCATAAAGCGGTCATAAAAATGCAAAAATATTTCAAAGGCTTCACTGTGCAAAGCCTAAAGAGAAATCTAAATCAAGAAGCAGATGCTATAGCGAAGGCCGCCGTCAGAGGCGAAGGTCTCCCCCCAGACGTTTTCTTTGAAATTCTAAATAAATCAACCGCCGAAGAATCAGCAAGAAAAATTCACCAGCTTTTCCAGATATGGGAGGATTAGAGGGCTCCAATAATAGCCCACCTCAATAATCAGTATGAACCTCAAGACGAAGGCGAAGCAAAGAGAATAGCACAAAAGGCAAGAAATTACAAATTAATCGAATGCCAACTATACAAAGGAGGAGTCTGTCAGGCCTGGTTGCGATGCATTCTACCAGAAGACGGAAGCAACTCCTTCATGAAATACATTCCGGCATGTGTGGATCTCATATCGCATCAAGACCTCTCGTCGCGAAGGTATACAGAATGGGTTTCTACTGGCCAACCGCCACCAAGGACGCAGAAGAAATAGTCAAAAAAATGCACTGAATGTCAATTCTTCGCAAGACATCAGCGAAGCCTGGCAGCAGAAGTACAGCTGATGCAACCCATTTGGCCATTTTACCAATGGGGCATCGATATAGTTGGGAAACTACCAGCAGCTCCAGGAAATCTCCAGTACACCTTCGTCGCAAGGGATTACTTTTCAAAGTGGATCGAGTTCAGAGCAGTAGCTTCGATCACTTCAGAAAACATGAAAAAATTCGTCTGGCAAACAGTAATCTGCAGATTCGGAGTACCCAAAAAGATAGTGGTGGACAACGGAAAACAATTCGACAGTCATCTATTCACAGAATTCTGCGAATCGTTGGGGATAAACCTACGCTTTGCATCATTATACCACCCTCAATCAAATGGAGCAGTCGAGAGTGCAAATAAAAGAATATTCGAAGCAGTACAAAAGAGGCTACTCAACATCAAAAAAGGAAAATGGCCAGAGGAGCTTCATTCAGTACTCTAGTCGTTAAGAACAACTCCATCTAGATCAACTGGTTTCAGTCCTTTCAAGCTACTCTTCGGGGAAGAGGCAATGACACCGGAAGAGATACAAAACAAGTCACTACGAAGCCTAGCAGGAAACTCTGACGAGTCAACTATAACTTCGAAGGAAAACTTGGAAGAAGTTCGCAACGACGCTGTTCTCAACCTTCAGAAATACGAAGAAGAAACCCAAAAATGGAAAAACAAAAACATCAGGCCGAAGGGAATAAAAGACGGAGATCTGGTACTTCGGCGAAAGCCAAACGAGAAGGCTGTTGGAAAACTACATAGCAAATAGGAAGGGCCATTCATAGCGAAGGCAACTGTAAACGAAAGAGCTTTCAGGCTGCTAAGCTCCGAAGGAGAGGAAGTCAGTCACACATGGAATGTAGAAAAGCTGAAAAAATATCATGTATAAAAGAAAAACCGGCCTGTACTCTTTTCCTTGCAAAAGGGAATCCTTCCGAAGGGAGCAAGGTTTTTAACGAGGCAGGACCGAGGAATACAATTTTTTCCCTCCTAAAGATGTTCATCGCGTTAACCGTCCTAAAGGACAAAATCGAACATACGACATCCCCTAAAAAGGGAAGAAAAAGTCATCAAAGGCTAAAAGTCGAAGGCCAGGCGTCAAAAGCCAACAACCTTCGATCGCGTTCAAGAGGACATGAAAAATAAAAAAAAAAGTAGAAATTGAAGGACAAAACGTCAAAAAGCTTACACCCTTCGACTGCGTCCATAGGACATGAAAAGAACAAAAGGCAAAAAAGTCCATTGTTCTCCACGAATCGAAGCTTCAAAAGAAGAAGCCTTCGATCGGGCAGTATTCTCCCAAAAACAAGAGAAAGAAAACGCGAAAGAGAAATACTAAAAACGAATTTCAGATATCGCGCAGAGACCAACGAGGTCATCCAAATACATTAATCGAAGGGCAAACTAAATAAATATACAGAGTTAACCTTCGTTTAAAGTAAAGTTTTCTATAAAATTCAAAACAGAACAACAATCACTCTTCGGTGGCGTTATCATCAGACCCACTCGAAGTACTAGATCCTTCGCTGTCAGAGGCACCCCGACCACTTGGAGAACTAGCATTCTGGTCGGCCGAAGGGCTTGCGTTCTGCCTTCCAGCTGAGACTCCAAAGAGAGCAGAAATATGTCCACGGCTAACAGCGCTCCAATGAGGAATCAACTTCCTTGCCGACTGTCGAGCCACCCCTGCAACGGATTCTGTCGCGGTCGAAATAGCGAAGCCATTATCCAATATTGGATCGACACTACCTCCGGACAGGCTTAGCTGCGCGAAGGCTTCTTCAATACCAGCAGCCCCAGCAACGACGCCGTAATTCCTGGCCACATCCTTCAGAGAACCAGAGTTCGTCGAAATCCACTCGGTGAACTCAAAGGCCGTAGCATTCGGCAAAGGGAAACCCGAAACCTCACCGCCAAGAAAAGTTATGGCATCCCTCAAGTTCTTACAAACATTAAAGAGGGCGGTCAAAGACTTCCTTTCCTCCATTCGCTTCTCGGCGAGCTGATGCGTAACTTCGCGAAGCCTCTCTTGTTGCGATTGAGGCGAGTTTGAACGAAGCGGAACTGGGTATCAATGGCACCTACAACCGGAATGGACTGAAGCACAAAAAGAGGCTTTAGAACAAAACGTATCTTGGCATGAAAGAAAATAATTAAAAGAATAAAAACATACCTTGAGATGATTAGTATAAAGAGATTTCAAGAGCCATCCAGAGTCAACGCAAGCAAGCTTTCGCCTTTCACGATAAAAGCGAAGCTCCCCCATGATTTTAGTAACATCTTCCGAAAGCTCTTCGCTAGGGAAGACATCAGACGAAGTAAGCGAAGGAAGCTTCGGGTCAGTTCCTTCTTCGCAGTTCGTAAACTCCACCGGCTCCTCATTATCATAAGGGAAGAAACGAGGCATGTCAGCGAAGGGATCTTCGCTAGATTCAGAACCTTCGCCTTCGTCATCACTCGAAATATCTGGAGGGGGGGCAGAACTGATAGGATCCACGGCTAAAGCCGGCTCACGATACGAGTCACTACTGGTGCGACGACGCTTCCGCGAAGTACCAACATCCTCAGCAGTCGAAGCCTTTAGAGCGTTTCTGCCTTTTCGGGGCTGGAGCCCCATAATCATCATAAGGCTGACCACGAACTGTGAAGGACCGGTTAAAACGGACCGGTATACGAGCCTCTTCGCGGCCCACAGCTTCCTTCTCAATATAAGAGCCAAGAATCTCTCTAACCCGGCTCTTAACATCGGCAACAGGAAGACCTTCGCCGGTCAACAAGTATTTGCGGAGGCCATTGTCATACCTCCCCTCTGCAAACTGAAGCTCCAAGCCGGAACCGAGTGGTCTGACCTCAGCAGAGATGTATTCTTCGACAAGGTCTCGGGTACTCAAAAGGGATCTAACCCTTCCAAGAGCATCAATGCAAACTCCAAAGTTAGCGTCCGGCTCAACTTGGACGGTTATCAGCCACTCAGGGTGCTTCATTGTGCTAACGATCCCAGAACCTTCGCCAAACTTCACGTAAAACCATCTGTGTTTCCAAGGCGTAAGAACCTTGTTGGTTTGACCATACGAAGGGGCATACCCATGTTTAATGGGGCCCAAAGCTATCTGAATTATCAGTAGAGGTGGGCTGAAAATGAAGTTTATAGTTGCGTGTAAAAACAGCCAAGCTAGGCTCAGCGCCTTCGGACTTGCAAGCCCAAATAAAAGAGGCAAGCCAAACGAAGGCACTAGGAGTCAATTGATGGATCTCCAAGCAGAAGGCGCGAAGGACTTGCGCTACGAAGGGATGAGCCGGAACGCGAAGGCCAAAAAGAAAATAATCAAGGAAAACAACAGCTTCATCAGGTCCTGGCACAGGAACTGTGCTAGAACCGGGAGAACGAGCACGTTCCCGAGCCCGAAGGAGGAAAGGAACGCACTATCAAGGAAGGCTTCGGTGCAGTCAGAAGGACCGAAGTTATTATTGAAAGACCTTTGAGCCAAAGAGATCTTCTTCGGAGCCATCTTCGCGAAAACAAGCACTAAATAAGCGAAGGCGAAAGACTGAAAGAAGCGAAAGAGACAAAGAAAGGCAAGCTATAAGAGTCAAAAGAGAACTCAAATAGCAAGCCAAGATCGGCACGCTTCTTATAGCGACCAAAACACACCGGGAAGCGGGTCAGACATCGAACCACGAAAGGACGCGACGTTAAGATGAAAAGACGTGACGAGCAGACTTGTTGCAGAACTCGAAAGAAACTGGCTCAGGACCTCGTTACACGTGGCACTTCGTCAGTTGAGGGCTAATGTTGGGGTCCTGGCAACAAGTATATGGCAAAGGAGATAGCGAAGGCCAAGTCACATCCGCCTAAGGCAACCGAAGCCACCCGGAACCACGCGAAGGACAAGCGAAGCAGAGCGGAAAGAGCAGACGGCGCAGAAGCCCGAAGTTGCCAAGCTAAGAGCTATGCTAAGGTAGCCGATGGCATACATGTAAATATAATCATCTCGCCCCTTATAAATATAGAGGGAGATGATCCTGTAATGACATCTGGTTTTTGGGGGCCTCGAGCCAAGGACGAAATCATTTGCACCGCACTCGATCTTCTCAACATTCTAAACACCTTCGCCCGGCATCGCGGGGAAAGAAGGGCTTCGCACGTCTCATAACAGGGAACCTGAAAGAGGACGTCTTCGTCCGGCTTCGCGGACAAGGAAGGAGGGCTTCGCATCATCAGACAGTCGATGATATCCACTCAGGAGGGCTTCGCAGGGTAATTCGAAGGCATTAGAACCCATCGAAGGTTTCGGGTGAGTAAGATTTCATCAACACTCCGTTGGAGGGCTTCGACACGTCACCCATAGACCTTCGATCCCCCAACACCGCCAAACCGAGTACTCCCTCTATTCTTTTTTTTTATGTCGTCCTAGTTCAAATCAAAAAGTGTTCAAATTGTTGTCGTCCCTATACAGATGAAAACGCATCTTCCATATTTGCCCTTCTCCTCCACCAACGAGATGCCGCGATGACGGCGGCGACTCGTCGAGATCCAGCGCTCCTCGGAGACGAGCCTCGAATCCTTCCGGGGGCAGCCCGCCGCTAGTCTTCCGGAGCGCCCAGAGGAAGCACACGCTGGCAAGCTCCAGGCCCAATGCGATCTCGCAGATGCACGGCGGCGTTAGCAGCGCCTCGCTCGGCGGCGGCGTATGGCGCGAGGAGGCCAGCCAGGATTCGCCGCAAGATCCCGCGCCCCTCGATGACGAGCCTCCCTTCTGCATCTCACCGGCAAATAATCCTCCATACCACGGCGAGGTGGCGTGAGCTTGTAATCCTCGGCGCCGGCGAGGCGACGTGCGAGCTTGTGCTCCTCCGCACCGGCGAGGCGCCGTACAAGCTAGGTGCGGGTTCGCACCCACAGCAAGGCAAGCAGGTCGGCAGGCCGTTTCCTCTTTCAAAACACTTGCATTTGCCGGTTCTTGCTCGTGCTATTTCTCCTCTCTAATTCTCAATGCTCTGTACTGAAACAGGTTGAACAATCCAAGCAGAGATGGATGACCATGTTTTTTTGATAACGTGAGATGGATGGCCATGTAGCCAGGGAGAAGTAAAAGCATCGTAAACAAGGCCCAAAGACTGTTAGGAAATTATGGATCTGGTGCAATTGCCTCTGCATCAATGTTGACTGTTGATTCAAGCTGAAGTTCCTGACGTTAGTCCATGCTTTGCTTGTCTGAAAAATGTTAGAGACAATGTGATATCACAACTTAGTGATTACTGCTACAACTAGCAGTTGAGCAGGGTAGAAGCTTTTTGAGAATTCCAGAGAAGTTTCAACAAAATCTGCACACACATATCACAAAATATTCTTGATGCTTTGTCTCCCAAGCCTTGAGTATATCTCTCCTTTGTAAATTGTTGCAATGCTCTTAGGATTCCTGTTCTTTAGTTTCCCTGAGTTGGGTTGCTCAATATAGTGCTCTTGGAATAATGCTTGATGTAATCCATCTATGTATGTTCAACAATGCTTAAAGTTCAAAGAGCTTGACAGATTTCTCAACATGTGTAGAATGCTTGTAATGTTCTTGAATTTTTGACTGATTCTAGGATTACCGATTCATGTTGATTGTGTTCAGACCTGATAAAATTTGTAGGACTGGCATGTTCTTTGAACCATATAATTCAGTTATTTAAAAGTGACTACTCAGAGACAATGTGAGGAGTACACTGCAAGCAGTAGTCTATGGTTTGCTTGTCTGAAAAATATTCAGAGACAATGTGAGATCACCACTCGGTGATTACTGCAGCAACTTGCAGTTCAGTAGAGCAGAAATTAACTTCACAATTCCTACTCCAAGGTGCATCTGTTGTATGAGTTCATCGTGGGGGATTTGGTTATTCATTCAGTTGGAGAAAATTGCAATCTTTAAAATACTTTTGGATGCAGGGTGATGTAGTGAGGCCCTAAGAGGGCTTCAGATATGACATCTACTCCCTATGTTCTCTATGTTCTCCGAGTTGTTAACTGTATCAAGATAAGAAATCTGTTATGACTGCCCTTCAAAAAGAAATGATTTACTTTACTGAAATAAACTGAAAAGGGTTACTCCTGTAATTAAAGACTGAAAATATTTTCCCACATGATAGAGTAAAAACATTCAATAACAAAACTGAAGCTACTGCATGGTGAATGAAAATCTGAATAACAAAACTGACAAGTTCAAGTTCCATGACAATCTGGGTGCTAGTGCATCCAGCCATCAATAACAAAACTGAAGCTACTTCACAGGCAATATTAATAATTTACATTACAAGTTCAAGCTTCATGACAATCTGAATAAATCACATGTATTTCCTCTTCTTCTATGTTCAAAGCAACATCCTCCGCTGCATCTTCTATGGTCAAATCAGTATCTACTGGTAGCACATTTAGATCAAGTTCTGCTAGCATTCTTCAACCCTCGGGTGATATTCCTCGAGTCGAAGGAGACCTGACCCGAAATTGTGCCCTTGGTGTAAGCAACATCCTGCTCAACGGTGATCTAACAATGCCCATGTTCCAACGTGGAGATTTTCTTGTCTTGGTTCTTTTTGCGCGGCTTGGCCCTCCTTGCATGGCTCCCCTGCAAGTGTAAGAAATTTAAAGTGAACAAGATATTAAGCATATGGAAGTGCAGTGCAAACTCTTATGCATGTGGAAGGTGTTTTCAAATGTGTTGGTAATCACTTTCAGAAGTGCAGTGCAAACTCTTTTGCATGTGGAAGTTGTTTTCAAATGTGTTGGTAATCACTTTCAGAAGTGCAGTGAAAACTCTTTTGCAAGTGGAAGCTATTGCATTGATAATTTCAGTAGAAACTCCAATGATCATGTAATTTTGGTTGCATGTGGAAGCAGATGCAAGGCTAATGTTACAGTTTAGATGTACGGAATGACAGTTAAATGATCATGTAATTTTAGCATTGCACTGTAACAAAAGTTGAATCTAGACAATGCAAGCAGTGTGCAACCAGAACATGTACCCATGGTTATCAGTAACTGAACAAATTGCATCTCCATACTACTCCAGGACAAGAGGTATTGCACTTCAGACACAATTTTATTTCCCTAGATCATAACCATCGCATGAGGACATGGTGAGTCTGACAATAAGTCGAACACTTGGTGAACATTGCAACAGAGGGTTCAGGCAAAGAGGCACCAACCTGAGTGACGGCGATGAGGATGTTGCCGGTGTGCTTGAGGACATCAATTTGTTCATTGACACCGTCGGCGAGCAGGTTGGAGCGGGCGGTGTGGAGGTACTCACGTCCATTGGTATCGAAGAGGATGCACTTGTAGCCATCATCATCCCGGCTGGTGGGCGCAGCGGGGGCCAGCTCGCCGGGCAGGCGGCGACGGCGCGGATGCGCAGCTGTGCGGGGGTCGGGAGGCGAGGGGGAAGAAGCTGCACGGGCGGGCCGCCGAGGAAGAAGCTGTGCGGGCAGGCCGTCGAGGAAGAAGCTGTGTTGTGCAGCAAGGAAGAAGGGATGGGGGCGCGGCGCGGTGGTCCGGCAGCGCAGCCCGGCGGCTCGGCGGCGCGGCGGCCCGGCCGGGAGGCGCCGCGATGCAGCCCCGTGCCCGGTGCAGCGTGCGGCAGGACGAAACGATTCGCAAGGGTATAAAGGTCTAATCGCTACATCCTTAATCCCCACGAAGCTGTCGGAAACGACATCAAAAGAAAAACGGAGGGAGTATGTACAAGCGGGCGGAGGAAGTTCCGGTACGTCTGTCAAGAGACGCAGCCATGGTTGGTGTGGAGAGTGATAGGAAAACGTGTTCTCCACGTAGAGCTAGCCAGCGCGCGGATCGAGCTCCGGTGACGACGCCGGCCTAGCTCTCTCAAGCACACGCGGTTGGTGGGAGCACAGTTGACGGACGGGTGCACTCCATCTGCGCGTGGCGCGCGGCGGAGTATCGTTGTCCTTGTTGGGGCCGACGATCGAGGAGCACCTGCGAGCACAAGGAGTGCCGTGCATGTCGACGTCGACATAGGACGGCACCGCGGCTCGCCATGAAAGTCGGCGGCGGTGAGGATGGCGTGTAGCCGTTCTCGACGCAGGTGCACTGCAGCTCGGGGAGGACGTTTGTCCGCGCCGCCGGTGAAGGGAAGCGGATGAGAAGGACGCCGCTGAGGCTGGCCAGGAGCTGCGCGTAGGTGCTGACGGCGTGGTCGGCGGGGACGAAGGATGCGAGAGATCATTACACACTGTTTTTCATTTACTAGCCATCAACCCGTGCATTCGCACGGGCTAGAAATATGTGAGGCATGGCTACGTCGTCAATCAGTGTCAATATTTCAATTTTTTATCATATTTTGATCTACGTCAATCAGTATCATATTTTGATCTTGCAAGTAATAATATCCCAACTTGAGAAATAATTAAAAATATGTTGTTTACTTTTGTGAATCATAGATAATTAGATACTATATGTTGATGACCAAATAGTGCATTGAACCTGACTAACTTGCTCCGTTTGAATGCAATACCCTGCAGTATCCATGAGTCTTATAAGTAAGTTCAAAGTGTTGCAAATGGACTTATAAATTCCTTGTAAATAGAATGCAATTCAGAGTTGGCTGTTGATGCAGATTTCACTGATTTTGATTTTGATACACATGATTTTTATGATATTTATCACTTATATGTATAATTTAGTCACATGCACATGATTTTATTACATGCCTAGCTACTTACTGAGGATATCATGTCTGGTGTATGTCCTCATTGAAATCAGTTGCATCGTTAATGCAGACTACATAATACACATGTCACAATTCATATTACCGAAATGTTAAACATATAGCATTTTCTTGGCATGCCTTTTCCAAAAATATTATTTGAAAGCATCATAATGTAAGGATAATGGACAAATATTATTTTTGAAAAATATGTCATTTGAAGCAGGAATGTTTATTTGAATAAAAAGTAAATAAGAGTTACCAAGAGCAGGGGTTGCATACAATTTGGTCAAGATAATGTGCCGTCCTTTCATCCACTGTGTCGAAACTTCCCTGCATCCACTTAGTTTTATTTTTTTTAAAAGGCAGCAGAGTAATAACCTGAACTCCAATGTGCGAAAATGGACCTATACTCTTTTTCTTTTCTTTTTTTGACGCGTGCGGGGTGGGGGGGGGGGGGGGGGGGGGGTGGGGGTGGTGCAAAAAGGACATACATTAATAATAGAAAAAAATCATAGGGATTACAAAATACTTTAACCAAAAAGGTATTATCAGAAAAAACAACTCACCATATAGGGCAAAGAAAAAGAGACCTGAAAAAATAGCAAGTGTTTTATTATTCAAAATTCGAAAAGCTATATTATTCAACAATATAAAAGTGTCTCATTTCAACATAATAGTGAGAAATAAAAAAGAAAGAAAACACATAGATCTCACCTAATGTGCAAACATATCTTTGCCAAATTAAAGTATATATAAGTAGATTGCGCCTGGAAGTATCACAATGCTTATATCTTTACATGTACCACGCAATGTTTTATCTTTATCTTTGTAATAGTGAAGTACATATAAGTAAGCACTTGACAATCTACTGAGACCTCTTCATTTGGGGCAGTAGTAAAAATAAAATGAGTTAAGACAATGAGAAAATAATTGAAAAGGGTTTAATAATATGCTATGGCCCAACACATATATAGTAGATATATCAGAAGCAAAAAAAAATCCTCCTTTGAATTAAAACAAAGGAACCTTCCTTCGCCAAAAAAAAAAAAACAAAAAAAAAAAAACAAACAAACAAAACAAAACAAAGGAACATTTCAACATGTGAGGAACCATATAAATTGATTGGACACAAAAAAAGTTCGTTGATTTTTCCAAGAAAGGGGCAAAAAGATTTGAAATATCTCATGATGAATCTTATTTACAAATTATTCAGTCTGTATGTCTAAACTGCATAAAATAAGTTTCTCATGGAAGAATCGGAACTCGATTAACTTAATTTAATAGGAAGAAATACATGTCACAGTAAGTAAAAAATATTAAAGTAGTACGATAGAAGCAAAACCGAGCTTTGTAGAAAATGCTGAATCCATAATGTGTAAATTCACTCAAATAACACTACCAGAAACTGGGTCTTTCGTGACGGCCAAATACCCTCACTAAAATGCAAAAAACCGTCATGAATTATTTTTCTGTCGGTGAACCGTCACAAAAAAGCTCTCACCAAAGATCCAGTTTCTGGTAGTGTAACTGACGAACAACTTCAAAATTAAATGGATAAGGTATGCCTCCAATTCTCTATATCATTCAACGATTGACTGTATGTAGATAACCATGTACACATAAATCATGTCTTACCTTAAAAGAACTATTGTAGCTCTCAGATCACTTATTGGAGCTCTGCATGCACACGCTCGTAATGTGTGTCCAACCTGATCGATGGTAAGAGCAACTTGCAAGTAATAATATGTCAACTCGAGAAATAATAAAAGAAAAATATGTTATTTACTTTTGTGAATCTTAGATAATATATGTTGATGACCAAATAGTGCATTGAACCTGACTGACTTGCACCGTTTGAATGCAATAACCTGCAGTATCCATGAGCCTTTCAAACCTTTTCTTGCCCCTCCATGCCAAAGATTAAGAAAGGTTAGTAAAGTCAGAACATTAAAGGCCCAGATATAAAAAATGTTAGGCAGAATACCTTGGTTACATAGATTATGTGGGCAGTTAGCAACAGCCCATGTATGATCACCGATGAAGGTGATACATGATGGCAGGAAAGTAAGAGATTGGAGGTTCAGTTTTGTTGACTGTCTTTCACCTGTCACCACGCAACTCGCATCTGGCTGACCTTCTGGAGCAGGGTGAGGGTGGACGACCTCCTAGCAGTGTAAGTACTATCCATGCCTTTCTGCATTGCGTTTCTTGAATACACGCACATCCTAGCTGCAGGAACTTTCTTCTGCTGCTGCCCTTGACCTCCCACGCAAGAACAGATGAAACTATCTATCTCAGACTCGCAGTGAACGCGACGATGACGACAGCAGTTTCAAATCATGTACACGACGGCACTCGGAATTGGTGGAAGACAGATTGGAAACCGAAGTCGCGGCGTGGATTTTCATTGCTGGTAGATTGAATCAGTGGTCGCCAGAGCTTTGGGTTCGTCAAGGTCAGGAGACGGGCGTACTCTTTTGCATGGCAGTTCGTCCCTCCTCCCTCCATGCAGCCTTATCGCATCCCACTCTGCTTCTTCAAGGTGTGGGTGCCAGAAGACCTGCTGATTGCTTGCGAATTCTCGGAAGAACAACGGAGAGAGGTGAAGAGCGAGGCGGAGAGGAAGATGTGAGGGCGGCTGGAAAGATGAAGGGCATCGGTGCTAGGCGGCTAGGGTAAAGGTGGGGGAGAAAAATGTCGGCAGGAAAACATGGGCTTGTTACTCTTGATCAATGGTTGTAGTTTGTTGAGCATCCAATTCGACGGATAGATGTTTTGCTTTTTTTGGTAATTTCTAGGATTTTCATCCGATTAACGTGGAGGCACCGAAAGGAGCCTCCAATTAGTAAATATAAGATAAGATAGTGTATTATTATTGTGCTGCTGCAGTGCTGCGTATGTTTATATTTCTTTTTGGAACATGTGGCTGTTTCTGTGCTACAATTATTGGCGATTGATTTAGCACCCTTTACATTTGTACTTTGTGTGTGCGTTTTGCTTTTGTTAAGATCATTGCTACCGGTTGCTGAAGTGGTGAGCTATTGAAAGGTACAGAAGGCATTTAGAACCATGCATATGGTATTATCTCATATTTCTTCCATAGTAAAATGAGGTTATTTTTTTAGCATTTTCTAGATCAGGTCTTAAGAATTTCAACCTAAAGATAAAATACAAGGATAGGCTTTTTTTCTCCAAGTAAGTTTCGTTCTTGTGTGTGTGTGTGTGTGTGTGTGTGTGTGTGTGTGTGTGTGTGTGTGTGTGTGTGTGTGTGTGTGTGTGTGTTTAGGTAGCTATGGGGCACGTGTCATTTGTGCGCGGGCCGCCGCGCATGTGAGTGTGATGACATTCACAAACAAATAAAGATTTTCATATTTATGTTGTAGCCGCGTAGCCTTGTCCTTGTTACTTAAGAGCAAGCACAATAATGGGCTTAACGCCCAACACGTCAGCCTCTTTCCTGACATGGAGGAGAGATGAAGTGATGCTGGTCGCAACTGCAAGCGACTTGCTGAGCACAATCTCCAAGGCAAATTATTCATGTACTTGCTTTTTAAATGATGATTTGAGTTAATGTTATGTGAATGACATGTGGGCCCAAAGTAGGTGTTGGAGTATGTGTAGAGACAAGCTATTGCTTGATATGGTCTCTAACTGGAGCCAAATGCTTGTCTCAATCATTCAACTTGCTCTAAAGATGGCTCTACCGTGCCATTTGTATGCTTCATGAATAACACCATGAATGCTCCAATCGTCTCGTCGCAGACTGCAGGTAAATTAAATAAATTACTTTGTTTCTAGGATTTCACATCTCGTCACTTCTTGTTTACAGGTTATGCCAGTCTGAGATTTCTTCCCAGTGGTTCTTCTTTGGCTCATACAGTTTATGATGTGATCACTGGTGAAGAAGAAAGAAGTTAACTTTGGGACATTATTTCGATAGAGCGCAAGAGCCCTATTCTCTCTATATGGGCCCATCTGCCCCCCCCCCCCCCCCCCCCCAATACGCCCACACACACCACCCTCTGTTTGTTTAAACATACTAATAACAGAAGGATGGTAGACATGACAACGTATGAACTAGCACGTAACTTCTCAAATCCTCCTAGAAATAATAGGAAAACAGTCGCTTATGTGATTAATCTGGAGTATGGCCTTTATGTGGTAGATCTGGAATGGAGCGGAAAATGCTACATTTAATTAAATTTTTTTTGTTAAACTTGATTAATTTTTTAATTGATGAATATTTGAATTTTTTATGGGCTATACTATTGAAAGAATGAGAGAAACACGAGTTAGAGCAACATGGTGCTGAACTGAAACTTGCAAGAGCATTGGCAGGATGGATTATGTTTCACTGCCAACGAAATAACAGAGCTGCTAGAAACAAAGAAGTCTCTCATGTGGAGGGCTTCATCGTGCCCGCGTCGCCGGCGAGGGGGCCGTGCGAGGCCAGTTTCGGTCGTCCTACAATCGTCGACCACGGGTATTAAACGGGGAGCGACACGTCAAGACAGGCCCGTGATACAATCATACACCGGCGTCGCTTCATGACATGACCTACCATCCAGCCTGGCATATGGTCGATCACTCACCCACGCCAATATAGAATATTGGTCAGAGAAAAGTCAATGGTATCTAATATTAAAAAATGAAAGGAGTATGTTTAAATTTGAAAAAGCAGGAAATTACGTGGCGAAGTCAAAAGTTTAAGTTTTGCATACTCAAAAACTTCAATGGTACAAGTAGTTGTAGTTTTGTAAAACAATTCAAAACATTTAGTTTTATTATATTGCAAAAACACAAATAGTCATAGCCATAGATTTGTGATATTCTTAATTATTCATTTTTCTTAACTTTCTTATTCCACAAGGTTTTGGAGATTCGTCCTGATATCAAGTGGGAACAAAGGCAACGCAGTGGTCTTCCTACTTGAGACCCTAAGGCTGGACAACCCGGACGAAGTGTTTCCTATCTACATAGGAGACGACCGGACCGACGAAGATGCCTTTGAGGTGATTAATCTATTTTTAAACAACTTGCATTGCTAAAATCACAACTGAGAATGATTTCTCTGATGTTTTTGATTTGCTCAGGTGCTCAGCGACCGAAGCAACGGCATCGGGATCCTTGTGTCGGAGGTCAACCAGGAGGCCCACACGTTCTACACACTGAGGAGCCCGGATGAGGTATGGACTATTCCACTGTGGCATTTGTATATATACTTTACTTGCTAGCTGTATGCTTGGACTGTGCCACTGACATTTGTGCATATTCTTTACCTCAGATTAAGGAATTTCTCAGGCTCATAATCAGCTGGAAATTAGGAAAACGTAGTGAGTGAATGAAGGAGAATAAAGAGTCAGAAGAAGCTGAAAGTGCCACTGAAGTTGCATTATATTTCAGATTTGTTTGTGTAATGTAAAGATATCATAGTTTGGGTAAAGTGCAAGAGTCCTATTCTCTCTATTAGTTTTAAAGACAATGGGCCCATATGCCCCCCCCCCCCCCCTCCTTTTTTTAGAAATACTAATAATAGAAGGATGACATATCACAACGTATGAACGTAGCGCTACATAGCTTGTCAAATCCTCGTAGAAATAATAGGAACAAAGTCACTTATGTGGTTAATCTGAAGTATGGCCCTTATGTGGTAGATCTGGAATGGAGGGAAAATGCTACATTTAATTAAAAATAATCTTGTTAAACTTGATCAGTTTATGAATTGTTGAATTTCGGGCTATACTTTTCAAAGCATGAGCGAAACACGAGTTAGAGCAACATGGTGCTAAACTGAAGAAAATTACTTGCAGGAGCATGGCGAGCATGGATTATGTTCCACTGCCAACGAAATAACAGAGCTACAAAAAAAAGAATGTTGATCAGAGAAAGAACAAGCAGGGTAGCTTAGATATTCAGCTCACCTCCGAGTTGGTCAAGGAGATTTTGTGAAGTGGGTGAAAAAGTGAAACTGGCACTGGTTTCGACCAGCCAGCTAGGCCATGACTGAGAATAGAAGCAAACAAAGCATATCTGACCAATACCGGACCAACGTGCGCAAAATGAAGATGCCAAAATGCACATGAAAATATGTCGATGTGGAGTAGAGTTCAGACCCCGTTTCCCCTTCTTTCCTGGCCGTCTTCCCCCGCCCGGCGTATCCGACGCCATTGGACGACTCCTTTTGCCTGCACGCGTACGATGACAAGCGTAGTAGCGGAGTACTACTACTCGCGGAGGCATCGCAGGCCCCCGCCCGAATTCATATGTGTGGACAGACACTGACGAATTTTGGGCGGACGGATTCCATGACTCGTCGTCCAGCCTCTGCCAGTCCGCAAGCCGCTGTGCTCGAGCGAGAAAAAAGTCAGGAAGCAGCTCTTCAGGGAGGACGTTCCACGCGCTCGGCGTCGTGCCAGGGCTGAGAACCCAGTCTTGGACGACCTTCCAGTTGCTGCCGGCATGGCAACTGTGCTACCGTGCCTTCAGTTCAGCGTGAAGGTGGTCAAGCAGGATCCCCCTTCTTTACCCGTTATGGAACAGGCACGCAGAGGGCAGAAGTCCTTGAGTTTCTCCATGATCCCCCTCTCGAGGCCGATGATGAAGAGCCTGCCGCCTTTGTACACGCAAGCATGCAATGCTCCTCTATCGAAGTCAAACCACGCGCGACGCTCGTCCAAGAAGCGGTAGTTAGTTGTAGCCGCAGTCGACCTAGGCGCGACGGCGCGCCTCTGGTGGTATCCAGATCACTTGAGTGCGAAGCCACGTCGAGCGGTCACCGTCTTGCTGCGTCCAGACATTCATGTGCGTGTCGTACAGACGGGCAATCGAAAACCGGCCGTCTCCAGTGACGCACAGGAACGAACGAAGATCGTCCTTCTTCCGAGATAGGGAGTTTGGTGAAGGAGATCGACGCGCGCCGCCGCCCTCTCCAAACCGAGTATGTACAAGCGGGCGGAGGAAGTTCCGGTACGTCTGTCAAGAGACGCAGCCATGGTTGGTGTGGAGAGTGATAGGAAAACGTGTCGTCCACGTAGAGCTAGCCAGCGCGCGGAGCTCCGGTCCGGTGAACGACGCCGTCCTAGCTCTCTCAAGCAGACGCGATGTTGGGGGGGAACACAGTTGACGGTGTGCGGACGAGGAGCACCTGCGAGCACGTACGAGGAGTGCCGTGCATGTTGACGTCGACGTAGGCCGGCGCGCGGCGGTGAGGATGGCATAGTAACCGTTCTCGACGCAGCTGCGCTGCAGCTAGCTCGGGAGGACGTAGTGCGCGCCGGTGAAGGGGCCGCACAGGACGAAGATATAGCGGATCCTTCGCTCGATGTCGAGGAAGCAACAGAAGCGGATGAGAAGGACGCCGCGCGGTGCTGCGCGTAGCTGCTGACGTCGTGGTCGGCGGGGACGAAGGACGCGAGAGGTCATTACACACTGTTTTTGAGTTTTAGTGTATTATTATTGTCTGCAGTGCTGCGTATGTTCATATTTCTTTTTGGAACATGCGTAGCTGTTTCTCTGCTACAATTATTGGCGATTGATTTAGCACCCTTCTTTACATATTGTACTTTGTGTGTACGTTTTGCTTTTGTTGAGATCATATTGCTACCGGTTGCTGCAGTGGTGAGCTATTGAAAGATACATGAGGCATTTAGAACCATGCATATGGTATTATCTTATATTTCTTCCATAGTACTAAATGAGGTTATTTCTTTATAGCATTTAGCAGGTCTCAAGAATTTCAACGTAGAGATAAAATACAAAGATAGCTCCAAGTTAGTTTCGTTCTTTAGTGTGTGTGTATGAGGCATGTGTCAGTTGTGTGCGCACGCCGCGCGTGTGAGTGCGATGACATTCCACTACAAGAGAAGAAGTATTTCCCGACAGTTCAACTGTTAGTGGCCAACATTGCTTAGTTTATTTGGCTAACTATTTAGTATAATTGTGAGAGATAAGTTTGTAGGTAATAACATTAATTGTAGGTAATTTGCTAAGACTATAGAGAAAGATGTGAATTTGCACTAAGACACTGTCGGCCATTTGGAGAAAATAACTAGGAGAAGGAAAAAACTGTCGGACATTCACACAAAACTGTTGGGGAAAAGGAAATATTTTGTAATTTTCACAAACAAATAAAGATTTGCATATTTATTTTGTAGCGGTGTAGCCTTGTCCTTGTTCCTATAAAGATATCGTGCCATTTGTGTGCTTCATGAATAACGCCGATGGGCCCATATGCCCCCCCCCCCCCCCCCCCTCTATTGTCCCCAACACCGGCATACATTCAGACTTATTGTCCTGGTTTTTTTCCTTTGTTTCATACAATTTATGACGTGGTCGATCACTGGTGAAGAAGAGAGAAGTCAACTTTTGAACATTGTTTCGGTAGAGTGCAAGAGTCATATTCTCTCTCTCTCTCTCTCTCTCTCTCTATATATATATATATATATATATATATATATATATATATATATATATATAGTTTTAAAGACGATGGGCCCATATGCCCCCCCCCCCCCCCCCCCCTCTATTTTGAAACGCCAGTAATAGAAGGATGACATACGTCACAACGTATGAACATAGCTCTACGTAGCTTGTCAAATACTCATAGAAATAATAGGAAATCACTTATGTGGTTAATACGTAGTATGGCCTTTATGTGATAGATCTGGAATGGAGAGAAAATGCTACATTTAATTAAAAAGGTATTCTTGTTCAACTTGATCAGTTTATGAATTGTTGAATATTTGGGCTATAGTTTTCAAAGCATGAGCGAAACACGAGTTAGAGCAACATGGTGCTAAACTGAAGAAAAAATTACTTGCAGGAGCATTGGGAGGATGGATTGTGTTTCACTGCCAACGAAATAACAGAGCTACTAGAAACAAAGAAGGCTCTCATGTGGAGGGCTTGATCGTGCCCGCGTGGCCGGCGAGGTGCCGCGCGAGGCCAGTTTTGGTCGTCCTACCTCCGTCGACCACAGCTAGCAAACGACGAGCGACACGTCTCGCTTCATGGCATGACAACCATCAGGCCTGCCATATTGGTTGATCACTACTCACCCACGCCAACACAGAATGTTGGTCAGAGAAAGAAGAAGCAGGTAGCTCAGAATTTCAGCTCACCTCCCAATCGGTCCAAGACAATTTGTAAAGAGGGTGAAAGTGAAACTAGCACTGGTCTCGACCAGCTAGCTAGGCCATGAGAATAGAAGCAAACAAAGCATGTGTGACGAATACCAGAGCAACGTGCGCAAAATGAATACCAAAATGCACGTGGAAATATGTCTATGTGGAGTGGAGTTTCAGACCCGGTTTCCCCTTCTGATGACATGCACTCGTGGAGGCATCGCGGGCCCCCGAATTCATGTGTAGTCCGCAAGCCGTTGTGCTCGAGCGAGAAAGCCGACAGGAAGCAGCTTTTCAGGACGTTCCACGCACTCGGCGGCCGGCGTCGGCGCCGTGCCGTGCGCCCCGTACGTGTCACGGCTGAGGACCCAGTCTTGGGCCTTCCGGTCGCTGCCGCTCGCCGGACGGCGCTGGACGTGTTCCACCGTGGAACTTCCACGCCCCTGCGTTCCGAGGGGCGCTGCTGTGGGAGGCCAGCCAAGCCAGCACGCTTGGGCTCGTTGCCATCCGCTACAACTTGTACGCGGTACTAGCTTTCACGCGAAACAGAGGAAACAGAGTCACATGAAAGCAGAGTCCGAGTGCACGGCGCGCCGCCAGAGGCCCAAGCGGAGATCGGTGCTTGATGTGTGCTACCTGATGAGTGATGGCGGATATGGACGCGGCCTGCTGGAGCGCGTCGCCGACTAGCGTGACCTTGACACGGGGGAAGTAACAGAGAAGCTTGCTTTGGCGTGGAACAGAACAGAGTACTCGCAAGCAACGTGCTCCGCTTTCCCATCGTCCCCGGGATGCAACCGCGCCACACGATTGCCGCGGCGCGCTCTGCTTCTGTTTTCGGGTGGGTAACTCTGCTACTGAAACGTTGGTGCAACCAAAAACTCCATTCTACTACTATCTTCGTTTCTACTACTCCATTCAAACCAACTCTCTCTCTCTCTCTCTCTCTCTCTCTCTCTCTCTCTCTCTCTCTCTCTCTCTCTCTCTCTCTGAAACTCTGCCAAAAGAGGCCCATATGACGAGCATCTAGTAACATGTTGATCTCACAAGCTCAACTGTTCACAATGTGTTAGCCCTCGATGGCAAAAAAATGAGAGGGAAAAAAAACAGAACAACAAATCACAATCACAGATTGAATCATTACCCTATAACAAATAGATGTATCGCCATGGTCCAATATGACATCTCACCATGACTATTCCCATGTTGCAGTCTTTACTATACTTAGGTGTGTTCGTTGCTTTAGCATTTAGCATTTAGACCTGTCACATCAAAGAGAATCTTATTATTTAAGAGTACTAAATAAAATTTAATGACAAAACCTTTTTACAGATAGGTACATCTTTACGAGACGAATCTAACGAGCCTAATTAATCTATATTTTGTTACAGTGATGCTACAGTAATGTTACAGTAACCAGCGTCTAATCACGGCTAACCTACCCTCGTTAGATTCGTCTCGCGATTTAGACCAGGGGTTCTGCAGTTAGTTTTGTAATTAAACTTTATTTAATACTTTTAAATGACAAGATTCTTCCCTCTAAATTTTAGACCCCGTGCAACGAACACCCCCTTATATAGACTACTATAGTTCTTTTTCTGTTCTGAGAGACAACAGATGTGATGCAGGCAACAAACAAGTCTAGTGCTCTGTGATGGCAGCCTGACTCTAGGAACCGAACAACAAGTCTACTTTCTACCATCAATTCCACGTAGAAGCGAAGTGCCCCCTTCATTGTCCCCAAATTTTGGTTCTCCGGCAGCTTGAGGGGATACTGGGATAGGAATAGAACCATTAGTGGCAGAGCCAGAGGGACTAATAGGGGCCATGCCTACCCTAGATAGAGTCATCCAACCACACACAACTTGTATGTCGGTCGCTCTTTAGGCATATTTTTGTTTAATTTGAGTAGGCAAGGGGCATGTGCCCTCTCCTCTCCCCTCCACCCTTGATCTGAGTACATTTACGATATTCATACATCATCATTAAAGTCTTGTACTAAAAAGAGGCTAAAGATGAAGATGTATTATGATATTTACAGACTAGAATTCATATAACTCACAGTTGTCAAGCCTATGTCACTACTAGAAAATTTGCCTATTGCCACGAGTTGCATTGCAACAACATAAACGTGGTTGCAATAGGTAGGTGTTATTGCCACCATTTTCAAAAATCGTTGCGATATGTCAACAATATTGCCACAAATATAATAATCATGGATTTCGTTGCAAGAGGTAGTGTTATGGCCACCATTTTTAAATTGGTTGCGATTGGTGTTTGCAACAACTCATAAATTGTTGCAATAGATTTGCTATATTGCAACCAAAACATAATTTTGTGGCAATAAATTTTGGATATTGCAACAATATAATAGTGTTGCAATATTACAAAAATTGGTTGCAATACATATAAGTGTTAAAGCAACCAACAAAAAACCGTTGCAATACACAAGTCTATTGCAACGTTATTTTGCTATTGCCATGTTTTTTACATTCAGAAAAACATATAAAACAATATTATTTGCAATCTAGACATGAACAACAACATTGGTGTAGTGGTAAAGGGCTGTTTGTCAAGAGTGAAGGTCCCAAGTTCGAATCCTGGTTACAACATCAATATTTTTTGATTTATTGCCACAAGAAAATATCGTTGCAATATTATTGTTTGTTGCAACTCCTATCATTTGCAATGCTTCATTTTGTGGCAATAATCATAGGTAATGCAACCAAACATATAAAACGTTGCAAAATGCTATTGCCACGCTACTACTTGCAACGACAGCCCACGAAAGTGAATTTGTTGTTGCAGGAAGATATTGCAACTAATATGACCTTATTGCAACGATATTTCAACGTGGCAATATGCCATTTTTTTAGTAGTGTGTCATTGTTCCACGTAAAGCGTAAATCCTATCATAAACGCGGTTCTTTCTTTTTTTGTGCTTCATGAATGATAGGATGATTGCCCCCCTTGTCTTGTCATATATTTCAGGTAAATTAAAGTAAATGACTTTGTTCCTAGCTCGCCACTTATTGTCGATGATAATAAATGCATTATTTGATGTTATCAGCTACCCAAGCCTTGCTCCTATTTGCTGACTCTGTAGTTCTCCGTGTCTCATGCCGTTTATGATTTAGTCCTTGGCGAAAAAGAAAGAGGTCAACTTTTGGCCATTGTTCAGGTGAATCGCAACAATCTTCTATTATCTTAGTATTTGAAGAGAAAAAGAAGCCACCACGCTAGCTCTCAAGGCCACGAAATTACTACGTTAATCAGAGAAAAAACAAAGATGTGAACGTTAGATTTTATGAAGATTGAACGGCCAGGATTAAACGAATTGTCCACCTTATTTAATATAGAAATCATCAACGTGTCAGAAAATAATAGAATCCGATAAGGAAACTACTCATACTAGGAAACAATGTTGCCACGCAAACAGCAAACACAAACGTTTCCGACAGAAAATGGAATATTATAGAGTCCTATATTAATTGGGAAAGCTAAAACCGGAAAAAAAGAAAAGAAAAGGTCCATTGCTTCCCAAAACATGTTTCTTCTACGTGGTGCCCCAGATCACATATCGCATCACCCTCATCGATAGAATCTCTGCCGGAGACTTGCCGCCCATGTCGTCCTGCACAACTATCTGCAACTATTCGGTCTGGCCGTGCAACTATCAAGGCCAAACCGGTTGGCTTCCGATAGCTGCCGGAGACTCACCGCCCATATCGTCCTACACATCACAAGTACCAAGGAAGAAAGAGCGGAACCGCAAGCATATTCATGCGAGCGATAGATTGGTCGATATGACATCCGCTTGCATGCAATTCATGGTGCCGGCACGTCACAGGCTTGGCCCATCGATTCATGGCTCCAAGCACCAGCGAGTCAGAGGAGCAAGGATGACCTACGACTGAGTCACCATGAAACATCGCACGGCGCAGCTGTGAGATGAAAAAAAACGAAAAAAAAAGGTACGCCAACAATACTTCAGGCAAGCAACCGGCGTACATGCATGGACAGCATCAAGCAGGATGGCACCGTCGAGAGGAAGAGAAAACACGATTTGAGAATATCGGAACATTGATCACGTTGACGGAAGCGATCGTCAGGCCAATAGAGTCTATGCACTAGGGATTCCAGTGGCAAAGACTATCGTAGCAGCTAGCATCGCCGCATGCGTTGACGGTTTAGACGCGACTGTAATTCAGAGCCTCATCGACAGCACCTTGACGTTCTGGAGCTGCGCAGACCAGGGTTAGCCGCGGATGAGAGAAGAACATAGGATGCGCGGAGGGGGAATACCCATGTATTTATTACTTGGTGGCCCGAGCGATGCGGCAGCGTTCCGGCGTCTCTTCATACAGCTGGATGAGAGCTAGAAGAAGCTACAAGGTTGTGAGGGTCAGGTTGATGAGCTTAATCATGCAGGACTAATTTTCGTACAGATCGACAGTGGGGACAAGCTTGGGAGCAATCAGGTGAAGCAAGGTTGCTACGTACGGTCCATCTGAACATTCATCAAGAAGGTTGATATAATCGATCGTTAACAAACACGTCTGCTGTCAGGGGCCATACATGCATGGTTCTACTTCTTCAACACATTGTTGCTCTGATTTGCCAGTAGCCAGGCTGATAAGGAAGGATATCTGGATTCTTGGTCAAGAAAAGGGAAGGCCAATGCTGCTAGGTCTAAAAAAGACGATCCTACGATAGGCGCAGTTGGCGGCCGGATTGATTAGCAAACAAGAATGACCTGTCGCATAAGCATCACAGAGGAGGTCGTCCACGGTACACTGGCGTTCATCGAGTAACGAAATTTTAGGACACAATCAGCATGATGGTGGAAATCATCTATTACAGCTGGAAAAAAGATGCCGGCGCAAGCACACAGACGTGATCCATGCATGTGTGATTGTGCTAATCCTTTTTTTCCCCCCTTATATGAAAAGGCTTCGGATCCTTTGGGGTCTTGGATGCTGCTTATGGACGCATATGGCCTGCCCGCCAAAGCTCGAATATTGACATATCAGTGCGTGTGGAGGGAAGCATAGTCATCAGTTCAATATCATCAGATTTTTGTCGAGTGTAAACTGTATCTTGAGGTTCAGTTTCGTGATTAGTCGGAAGCACAGCTGAAAGACTCCCTGCTGACAGCGATGACCTAGGATCTCAGGTTGCGTGTTGACCAATGCCTGAGGTAGAAGAAGACCACTAGGGACGTTGATACCACCAGGTGCACTGCGTGCTGCAGATCACATTACTTATCGAAAGGAACATGACTGAAACCCAAGAACACTAACAATGCTTTGCTGCATTAGCCCGAGAGGCAACATATAGGCGTGTTGCACTGGTGCCTGGAGCTGCAGGACGTCGATGGCGTGCGAAGACAACATCAGGTATGGTTAATGAATCATCAGGGATGAGGATGTGGGTAGCAACCAAGAAAACAATGAAGTTTTTCTTTTGTTACTTTAATCTTTGATTTGGGCTCTACGCAAAGGTAACCAAAGGCACGCGAACAAGGGACTAAAGAAAGGACACATGCCAAAACATACATTGTTTGCTACGGTTTGATTTTGGGGCATGGAAACGGAAGAATATTAAAAGAGCATCATACCTCCCTTGAGGTAAATACATAGCTGATTTTAAATTTTGACAAGAGTATCCATCTATTTATTGTGGTATGCATGGAGTCTTATATAGATACTCCCTCTGCAGTAAAAGAACTGTTGTCATATTTTAACACTTTCTCCAATATGATCGATTACAAAAATATTAAAAAAAATAATTTTATATTTCAATGCCATATAATCTTGATAAAAGACAAGAAATTTTTAAACGGTCAGCTTGGTACCCTACATAAGAATGTGAAGTAATAGTTTTTCTTATGAATTTGAGGGGTTTGTAGAATTTTTAGTAGTTCTTAAAACATACTCCCTCTATTCTTAAGTTGTTGTCCTTAGAAATTTTTGAACTAAAATTATTGTGTGTTTTTTCTGACAAAAAACTGTAGTGGAGTTCCCCACAGTGCCTACCTTTTCCATGAATAGAAGTAAAACTATTGTGTTAACAAGAACAATTTAATAATAGAGGAAGCACATAAACATCACAAAACAACTTAATTGACAAAAAACATAAAAAAGTCTCTTGACAAACCATAAAATAAAATAATAAGTCTAGCCGCCCAATATGCGCGGGCGATCTTGCTAGTTATATACATTGATGCAACAAAAGCATCGGGACCTATTGTGCACCACCACCATTTTGCCATTGTTTGTACAAAGCACCGATGCGGTTGCACTTCAGAAGGCAAGTTTCGAAAAGTTTATTTACATTTTCATATTCTCGCCTCGCCCAACAGTAAAAGGGATTAAAGAGAGAAGAGTGACCTGTTGTGACAAGGTACCAATGTAGTGTTGTGTAACCTATCAAATCCTCATAGAAATAAAGATCAGGAACAATTGTGGTCAGTCTGGAGCATTGCAATTATGTGGTCGAATCTGGGAATGGAGGGAAAACGCTACATTTAATCAAAAAATTGTTGTTAAACTTGATCATGCTGATAAATTGTGGAATATTTGAACTTGTTATCAATGCATGAGAGAAACATGAGTTAGAGCAAGATGGTGCCAAACTGAAGAGAGCTACTTGCAGGAGCAGAGGAGGGATGGATTATGTTTAAATGCCAACGAAATGCTTTGAAACGCAAGCAAATGCTTTCAGGCTCTGACAACATAGCACATGATCTTCTGGTACTAAGTTACATATGTGTACAGTGACAATGGAGTATACAAAATCATAAAGGTTGTGAATGGAGTATGATTTGTTCTTGGAAGCCTCCAAATCAAGTTTTATTGAGTATGCACCAGGCTTTCAAGCTCCGACAACATAGCAAATGATCTTCAGTTACTAAGTTATATATGTGTTCCGTGACAATAGAATATACAAAATCATAAAGGTTGTGAATGGAGTATGATTTGTTCTTGGAAGCCTCCAAATCAAGTTTTATTGAGTATGCACCCGGCAGCTGAATTTTGGATCACAAATGAGATAAACATGCCGGTAACATGTTCTCAAATAATTTAATCAGTGCAACGTATCACTCATGCACACAACTACCCTTTTGTCTTGATTACTCTTTCTCGTTTGGTTACAATGAAATCTTCCTACTCTTCTCTCTCATGTATGTGTGAAATGCCTCTCTCATTGTCCTTTTGTAACCAGCCAAGATCGACCAAGGGCATTTTAGTAAATTTAACCTACAAAACATAGTACCAATTAAATTCTACCATTGAATGAGGTAAGTCATCAGGCTATTTGTAACTGGTATTTATTGTTGCCTCTTAATAGCTAAATTTTCATTAACACTGCACTCATCAACTATAAAGGGGCAACAGCACATTGTTAGCGGCTACCCTCAACTTTGTTGGTCAATTTAGATGGCATCTCAGAAGCAAGCAATGTTTCTTCTTCTATTCCTAGCCCTTGCGTCAGGTACTCTTCCTAGCTAGCTCTCTAACCCAGTCACACGCATGCATGGCACACGCATATGAAAAATCGTTATGACCATTCTTTGTTATCAATCGAATGATAATCATGTCTTATTTTCTCTCAAAATGATTCTTAAGTAATATGGCTAGTAATGTTTGGAATGTCACAGACAATCCCACTTGCTGGATACCCGCAGATAATCATATGAGTTGCTTCCCCTTCGGGTACAAGAGCAAGATTTGCAAAAAAGTATTGTATCAAGGAAAAGTATGACAATGGCGACTGTCGTGTTGTTAATGGTGTCCAGATTCATTGCATGTGTCACAAACCAAATTGTGTGTGAAAATTACATATGTACGTGGGACATCCATGTAACAAAGAACAGAAGATATAATCTGTCTAATGAATAACATTTGTTAAAGAGACTGTATTTGTAATTCTGCTCATTCGAGCAGCATCTCACCGCATGTCCACATCCTTAGCAATTTCGTTTCTCTTTTGGTTTCTCATCTTCCTGAGATTTTTTCGATATAATCATCTTCCTGATATCTCTCAGATCTCGGATAGATTAGCCGTGATGCATATAGATCTCAATCGTCTTCTCTGCTGTCCGCTGTCTTACCCTGTCTCTGTTTCCGTGAATGCACGTTCCAATTATGAAAAATCTTATTGCAGCTGATCTTACTGATTAAATGCTGTTAAGATTGGTGAAGAAGTGTTGATGCTAACAAATCATCGAGCTTATCTAAGCCTTTCTGCTACTGCTATTTGCAGTTGCACCACGCATCGACCCCGAATGCTCCGCTGCCGCCGCCGCTGCGTCGGCCCCAATCTCCTGGTTCTTCTCCTTTGAGTGCGGGACTCCGAAGATGGAGGAAGCAGCGATCTGGCGGTCTGGCCGGAGGGCGGGCCGTGGAGCGAAGGCGGTGTGGTCTGAGATGCCGGCAGCCTAATCGGGGGTGGGTGATCGCTGATCGGAGCCGGCGAGCCGCCATGGCGAGATAGCCGCCGGACTTTTTTTTTTTCTTTTTTTTTTGGGAATGATAACCGCCGGACTCTGTGACTCGTCAGACGAACCATTTTAGAGAAACCTCCTATTTCGATCCGAAATTTTACAAGCGGACCCTTAAATTGGGTCACGATTATTGATCGCGATCCAGACTATTTATATAAACACCTCTGATTTGGATTGTAACTATTCATCGCGATCCAGTTTATTTACATATTAGTCCATGTTTCACCGGGTATCTTTGTTCTTCTCCCCCGCGGCGGCGGCGGCTCCGGCGATGGCGGCCTCGTCGCGGCGGCTGCCCCTCCTCTCGGCCTCTCCCTCTTCGCATCCCCCGCCGCGCCTTTCCTAGTCCTACCCGCTGTCGAGACCTTGAAGAGCCAGGCGGTCAACAACGAGCTGCCGGGAAGTTCTCCTGTCCAGGTGGGAAGCGCGCGCTCGCCGTCAAGCTCCACGGCGAATGTTGCGTTCTTCTAATTTGCGGGCGCTGTTTCATTTATCTTCAATCGGGCTGTACATTTGACCCACTTCGAATCCATGGCAATTGGAAATCCGCCGATGCGTGTTTTGGCAAAGTACATGAAAATCAAGTGGCTCTGAAATGCAAGCAAATGCACAACAAAGCACATGATCTTCAGATGTTCTGTGACGGGAGGGTATACTCTACATAGGTTGTGAATAGAGTATGGTTTGTTCTAGGAAGCGTCGAAACCATATTTTATTGAGTATGCACCAGGCAGCTGAATTTTGGATCAGAAGTGAGATAGTAACAATGCTGATCTGCGTTCTTTGAAGTTGTGACCACGGTTTCATCTGTGTATAATCGTGCTGTACCTGTGCATTTGATCCTTCCATGGCGCCTGAGAAGGTTGGAAATCTGCAGATGTCGATGTTCAGGCTAATTGCATAGGGAAATCAAGTAGTTCTGAAATGCAAGAAAATGCGTTCGAGCTATAAATCTGGAACAACAAAGTATCTGATCTTCAGATACAGGTAAGTTAGGGTATACTCACTTACAAAGGTTGTGAATATTGAATTAATATGATGTCTTCTCGGAAGCCTCAAAAGCAACCAATCAATATTGAGTATGCACGAGCCAGCTGAGCTTTTTTTTTTTCCGACTGTCAACGGGGGGGACGAGTCCCCACCTGATTTTCCATTAAATTAATGGCAGCCAAACCGGCTCGTTACATGTTTGAATTGTTTGGGATTGAGTAGCAGAAAAGCTATATATGTTACATATTTACACAAAACAGTCCACACCAAGTATCTGAGACATGAGAGTCCGCCGGTGGTAGACGACAGCGCCAAAGAAAAGCTTCTTCCTTGCATGCATTAAGCAGTCGGCGTAGTGATGGTTCTTGGGATTGGAACACGACCTCGTTGCGGTGTTTCCACACCTGCCAGCAACAAAGGTGCAGGAAGCTGTTGTAGTGCAAAGGTGGCACTCCACTTGGACGTTGTAGTTCCCACAGAGATAGAGCCGAGGTTGTGTCATCGATCATGAAGCCCGCCCGCTGCCAGAATTGTTGTGCCACAGAACAGTGGAAGAAGAGGTGATCTTGGGTTTCTATTGCCCGGTTGCAGAGCTCACAGGTGTCAGCATCGACAATGTTCTTCATGTATAGGTTTGATTTACACTGTATTCTGCCCTGCACCATTAGCCAAGCAAAGAACTGAACCTTCGGTGGTGTCTTGTTCTTCCAGACAAAGTCAGCGAAAGCACATTCAGGTTCAGTACCAGTGAGCAGCAGACGGTACAACGGTGCAGTGTGGAAGCGATTTTCAGAGTCAATGAGAGAGCTGTTCCGTTTGTCAGGGTGTCCAGTTAACTGAATATCAGTCAGCAGGTCCTGTACTTCTTGGAATTCTGCCTGTGCAATCCTTGTGAGCCGTGGCACCAGAAAATGGCCTAGTCCACGATCCTTGACTTGCCGGACAGAGATGTGCTCCTCGGTCGCGTGACTGAGAAGTGCTGCATGAGTTTCTGATAGCCTACCTTGGGGATGCCATAGATCATGCCAGAACGATGTGCGCTTGCCATCGCCAAGTGTGACGGTAGTCAGTTCTCTGTAGGCTGGTAGCAACTGCTTCATGGCGTCCCAATGATCCCCAGATAAATCACCAGTTAATGAAACAATATCAGAATTTGCGTGCACCCACCGTGCCCAAGAGGATTCATCACTGGAGTGCAAGCGGTGAAGGAGCTTCAGCAGCAAGCATCGGTTCTGGACGTTCATGTCTTTTATGCCAAGCCCTCCATGTGAGGTTGGTAGCATGACTTGATCCCAAGCCACGAGACATTGAGCTCCACTCACAGTATCCTCCCCGTTCCATAAAAAAGCTCGGCGCTTAGCATCCAAGTTTTTGTTGATTCCTGGGGGTAGCAGCATGGCCATCATGATGAAGGTTGGGACGCTATCTAGGACTGAGTTGATCAGAGTTGCACGGGCCTTGTAGTTGAGCAATGCAGCCTTCCATCCCGCAAGGTATCTATCGGAGACACTGACAAGCGGTGAGAAGGCCGATAATTTCAGTTTTTCATTGGACAAAGGAAGGCCCAAATATGTTTGAGGGAAGCCTTCATGTTTGCAGCCAAGCAGATCAATGCACTGTGGCAGAATTGCATTATCAACATTCATGGGAACTACTGTGCTCTTATGATAGTTAATCTTTAACCCGGTGGCGGCTGAGGAGTCCAGGAGTTCTTTTAGTCTGGCCACATCAGAAACTTCAGCTCTCAGCAGCAGCAGCGTGTCATCGGCATACTGAAGCACGGGAGCCAGCTGAGCTTTTTAACATGGAGGAGATAACAGTGGTCATTTCGTTTCTTTGAACTAATCAACCAGGGGACAGTCCTCACTGCAATGCCTTTGTTAGAAGCAGGAAAAACAAATGAGGGATGATTTAGGGGATAACGTTTGCCGCACTTGGTTTCCGGGCATGTTCCAAGGGCGTGACGTCGTTGGCGAGCGTGGCGGCGCAGCTTGTCCAGCATGACTTCGCCGTGGGACTTTCCTGGCGGTCGGCGCCGGACGTGTTCCACGAGCTTGCATTCCGCGGGGCGCTACTGTTACGTGCAGAGAGAGCATGATGGGGGCGTGGGAGGCCAAACACACGGTTTCGGTGTACTCCCTCCGTCCAAAAATAGTTGTCACGGTTAGGGATGGCAATGGGACGGGTTCGGAGCGGGAAGAGCAAATCCATACCCGCCCCGAAATATGTATCGGGTGAAAATCCCCGCCCGCCCCGGCCCCGTGCCCATCGGGTACCGGGGCGGGTTTCGGGTCGCCCGCAGGTAGCCTTGCCTCGTCGTGCCTGCCTGCGCAGCCGCGTCGGCAACCGTGCCGCCTGGCTGCCTGCTGAGCACCCCACGCCGCGTCGACTGCCTGCGCCGCTTGCCGCGCTGCCGCATGCCTGCCTGCACCGCTCTTCGCGCTGCCGCGTCGACTGCCTGCGCCGCCGCGCGCGCCTGCTATGCCGCTCGCCGCGCCGCCCGGCCTGCCTGCCGTGCCCGCGCGTCAACTAGAGCCTCGCTCGTCTGCGTGCCGAGCGTCGCGCGCCGAGATGCCGTCCAGCTCAAAGCCTCCGCGTCGATGTGCCAGAACCAGAAAGAAGACGACGCGAGAGATTGGTGGGAGGAGATAAGATTGGTTTTTTTTTTTTTTTTTTTGAGGAGGAGGAGATAAGGTTGGCTGTGGACGTCTTGGTTGGGAAGAGATAAAAACGCCTGGCTGCTGGCTCCGCTCTGCTTCGACACGCACATGTAGCGCTAATATAACTGGGCTGTTGTGGACCTTTGTTAATTTCGGCTTTTTATGGTTGTGGGCTGGGCCGAATGGCTTCTTTCTTATGATGCCCTTGCTAATTCGGGTACCCGTCGGGTCGCCCATGGGTGGAAACAAATCCCCGCTGCGTACCCTATTCATGTCGGGTCGGGTACGAGTGTCACCCATGGGTGAAAAACGAGCCCCATGCCCAACCTCATCGGGTCGGGTAGCCCCGAATTGCCATCCCTAGTCACGGTTGACTTTTGACTGTTACATTTGACCATTCGTCTTATTTGAATTTTTTTTTGCAAACATTAGTTATTATTTCATAACATGTTTAACATGTAAGATAATATAATCATGACATGTTAGTTTTAATATTTATACAAATTTTTTGAATAAGACGAATGATCAAACATAGTGATCAAAAGTCAAAAGTGGTAAGTATTTTGGGACGGAGGTAAGTACTATCTACCAAGCATCTTTTTTTTATAGAGTGAAATGCACCCGGGGTACATAAATTATTTAGGGATGATCGTATAGGTACATAAACTCCTAAACTGACCATCTAAGTCCATAAACTATTTAGGAAGAGTCATCTAGGTACATAAACTCCTAAGTAGCCATTTAAGTCCACAAACTAATTATGTTGAAGCTGTCTAGGTCCAAATTCCTTCGAGCGCGAAAAAAATCCAATGTGAACATGTCACCGTGGATGGAGAGGCACGTGCTATGTGTGTGAGGAAAATCCTGGCGGTGAAAAATTGCATGAAAGAGACCTTGTCTGGCAATCGGGAGGTGATGCGGTGATCAGGAGGTGACGACCTGGGAAATAAGGCGAAGAGCCCTCGTTCGATCCTGCTGCCGAGTGGAGTCAACAGTCGTGCGGTTGGTTGCCATGATTTTTCTGACATATTGCCGCCTCTCTTCCCAAAGGAATTTGAGCCTACACAGCTACAACATGATTAGTTTGTAGATCTAAATGGCTATTTAAGAGTTTATGTATCTAAATGACTATTCTTAAATAGTTTGTGGATCTAAATGGTCACTTTAGGAGTTTATGTACCTAGATGACCATCTCTAAATAGTTTATGTACCCGGGCGCATTTCACTCTTTTTTATATGTCAAAAGGACTGTTTACTGTTTTGATAATGAAGCCGTGGGTGTCCTCTGTAAAATAGCGAAGCTTCAGCCAACTTTTAATCCCCGCCAGCCACTATGACTCCAAAAATTTCGACATATATAGACGGTGAAATTCTGAATTTGGTAGCTTTTAACAAAAATACCACCCCCACCATCAGCAGCACCATGCCGGTTCCACTTCTAGTCTTGTGCTTTATTCCTTTTTCTCCTATCGCCCCTCCTGCGTCGCCGAATGTTTGACCCAATGCCATATTTTTTTTCTCCTAACAAAGGCGTGGACATGTGTCGCTGTCCGCAATCTGCATCGCACGCCCATAGCCTTCACCCTAATCTTCTCCGACTCCCGCGCCACCGTCTCCTTTCCACGCCAAGAATCAACAATGAACCATAACCCTAGTCGTTGGGTGAGTTAGAACGAGGGAGCCACAACTCAAGGAGAAGATGATGACGCTCATGTTATTATTGGCAAGCAAATTTATAAAAGCAACATTTTGATGGCGAGCGGGACGCCTCCACAATCACGAGAGAGTTACCTTTTAGAGAAAGGAATACTAATTTTGCTACAAATGTAGGAGATTAGTAGCGAACTATAAAGCCCATATTAGATAGTGTTTGGAACATGTTAGTAGAGACATAGCTTCATGCAATCCAACGGGAGGCAATGGGGTAGAGCCTGCCATATATACCATCCATCCGCTACCTCATCTTCTCCCGTTTGTAGGTCTCAACGGGTTGTGACACCCCGTGTCACGGCAGCCAAAACCTGCAGAAAACACTCCCAAAACCTGAACCAAATCAGTTCAAACCTAAATCTGAATTGAAATCAAATTATTCAAATAAATGTTAAACCAATGCTTCTGAATCAACTCAAACTTTTCAATAACAACCTGACCCAAAAAAAAAATCTGTAGCAAGCACATCAGAAAATAGAATTTTGGAGAATTTTCCAGAATTTTTCAAATTCTGGAAGTGCCTCTGAAAATTCCGTGAAGTTCGTGCAAATCTGTCTGTTCCTTGAATTTTTATTCAAAATACATAGCCGTAAACTGCATGGAGGCAAAAGAAAAGTTGAAGCTGGTTGTCGGATCTTCATCTCCAGAATTTTTTATGATTTTTGAATCTAGGGAAGTGCCCTGATTAATTCGCTGAACTTTGCTGGATTTAAATCGGCGTAAAAGAGAAAGCCAGCCGGACCCGTCTGCAGAACGTCGTCGCCACGTCGCCGCCGGCGAGCGGAGCCACGCCGCGCCTCCTCCACCGCACACTCCAGACTCCGCCGCGACTTTAGATCGAGCAGCCTCCCAGTGGGGAAACCCTAGCGCCTCCTTTCCCCAATCCCGCCGCCATCCCTCTCCCTCGCCATTGCCGGACACACCACGAGCTCGCCGCCCGCCGCCGTCAAGCTCCCTCAGGCCAGGGGAGCTAGCTCTGAGACTCTGCGAGCACCTATTCCTCCTCACCATGGCGCCGCCCCACTTCTCTCCGCCGTGACCGTCAGGGATTGGGCGTTCGTCTCCAACTCCGGTCTCCCGAGCTCTGTCGCCCTCACCGTCTGATTCTCTCCGTTAGGTGAGTCCCATTCAAATTTCTTGCACACAGTGCTCCGGATCTTGTTGGCGCACCCCCATGACCCCTCCTCCCTCTCCTTCTCGTTGCCAGGACGCCGAACACACATTTTTCCCCGCCGCCGTCGTCCCCGTCAAGCCTCTCCGTCGAAACGACCCCTCCGGCCTTCTTCCTCGTCGACAAGCTCCACTCCAAGTTCGAGCACGCCAAGGTGAAGCCCGCGCGTCTTTTCCCTCGCAACCTCACTCTCTATAGCTCGCAGTCACCGTCGCCCTAGCTCACCCGAGCTCCGCCGCTCGCCGCCGCCCTGCTCCAGCCATCTTCGACGTGCACACGTTGCACCATCGGGTTCCCCACCTCGCGACGATCCCAACCGTGCAAGCCGCGCTCTAAATCCCCATCGGGAGCGCCATTCCGGCGAGAGCGCCGCCGTGCTCCGGCGGAGCGCCGACCACCGCACCGGCAACCACACGGTCTCGGATCTGGTGCGCCGCGCTGGGATCTCGTGTGGCCGGCCTTATGAATTAGTTTAATCACCAGAAATTGTCTCAATCTTGTAAAATGCTTAATAAATCAAATATATCTCAGAAAAATGTAAATCCAATTTTGTTGTGTTCCACACATTCATATCTATCAAGCAAAAATGTCAAATCACACAAATCACGTTCTCTGTTTTCTGTAAAAAATACTCTTGTTCAGATCTTGTTTAAATCATAAATAATTATCTGTTGCTCCATAAATCCTAAAATCTTGCATGCCTATTAAGCCACAGATAACACACTTACAAAACATTTTTCTACTGTCATATCCTGTTTAGTTATTTACTTATGATTTAAATCTTTCTCTCCATTGTTTAAATTATTGTAAATTATTCATATTACAATAAATCATCAAACTTCACCATAAATCACTTCCAGTGGTGACTTTCACCAGAAAAATGCCACTGGACACAAAATAAATTTCGAAGTTCACTTTTCTAATTAATCAACTTGAATTAATTTAAGTGAGTAACATAAATAAAAGTCAATGAAGGAAATACTTCACACGAAAGTAATTAACAAAGTTAATCTTTTACACTTACAGTATAAATGATTGTCCCATCAAGTAATTAAAATCTTTATTGCATCATTTTATTGCATCTAACATGCATTTCTCCTTGTCATGACATATAGTATTCGAGGTGGCCAGGAGCAGCTGGAGGACCATGATGCTGAGCTACTCAGGAGGAGCCACTGACTAATCCCTTGCTGACTGTGCTTGTGATAGCGTCGTTCTTGAGCCAGGCAAGCCCCGGTGCATGCCTCCCTATTTAGATTTTTCTTTATCACTTGATTGGGGCTAGTAATTGATTGTGCATTAGGTTTATTAGGAGTTGATGTGGAACCCTATAACTGCATTAGGATTACCCTTCTATATCCTACTTTGTGTCCTATTTTGTAGATGTGGTCTAGGTTAACGTTAGAGCTTGCTATGCTTAGTGGTTAGCGGACGGTAAAAGACGAGTGATAGGTCCCACTCGCATGATAGGAACCACCCTGGATTGTACTAGATGGATTTAGGATTTGTTGAGACCGGACGGGGAATTGTTTGTATAGGATGGATGGAGAAGGCTGGGCCTTTATAGTGGTAGCCCCGTCTGTGTCGGTTAAGAACCGTCCGTTGTTGGCCCTGTTAAGCAAGTTCGAACGTACTGATCACATACTAATGTTCTATGGGCCTAATAAACTTAGTAGCTTAGCAATCACGGGGACGACATCAACCAGGGGACAATCGATCCTCAATGCCATTTTTCGAAGCAGCAGAAAATGGGGAATGATTTAAGGGGTACGTTTGCCGCACTTGGTTTCCGGGCATGTTCCATGGGCGTTGACGCCGCTGGCGACTGGCGAGGGCGTGCGTGGCGATGCAGCTCGTCCAGCACGACTTTACCGGCGGTCGTCGGTGCTGGACGTGTTCCACGAGCTGGCGTTCCGCGGGGCACCGATTTTCCGGGGAGAGAAAGCGTCGTGCGTCTTGGGAGGCCACGGCCAGTCGCCGCCACCACCTGAACGCCTGGGCTCGTCGCCATCCGCCACTTGTACCTGGAAAACAGAGACGCCAGGTTTCACGCGAAACAGAGGAAACAGAGTATGCATGCACGGCCGCCCAGGCCCAAGCAGCGATCGGTGCTTGATATCTGCTAGTACTCCGGATGGACCGGATTGCGGCCTACACGAGCACGTCGCCGACCTGTTTGGCCTGGCACGGACGGGAGAAGTAACAGAGAAGCTGTAGAACAGAGTACTCGTCGCAAGCAACGTGCTCCGCTTTGCCGGCGACAACGTGCTCCGCTTTGCCAGCGTCGCCGGCGCCGCCTAGCTATCGGGACTGCTGACCCCGACCGGCGTCCGGCCGTGGGCACGCAGCCGCGCCACACTATTGCCGCGGCGTGCTCTGCTCCTCTTTCAGGGCGGGTGAGACTCTGCTACTGAAACGTTGGTACAACCCAAAGGTCCCGAACCTCCATTTTTTCTGTTCTGAGTTCAGAGGTGGATTTGTTGGGGTTATACTTGCTGATTGATGCCTTCACTGGTGAAGCCGTTGTCAAACCAACGGGCCGGCAGCCACGTACCGTGTCAGTGATGGCGAGGAAGAAGGTCGACACATGGCAGCCCCATCATCGATCATGGTGGCCTGGCCTTCTCACCTCCCCCTGGGCTGGGCTGGCTCCTCGCAGTTGCAGCATTCTTCCAGCACCCCGCCGCCGAGTGTCGCCGGCCACCACTGACCACCCCAGCATTCCTTGTTGGCACACAGCTCTTGTCTCCATCGAGCAGCACACATCCGCGGTGTTGCCCAGCAAGCATCATAACGTGGACACTGAACAGAGCTTTTTCAACATGCAAGAGGGGGAAGACGAAGTTCAGTCATCTGTAAGCATATTTCGAATATCAGTCTTCAGTAATCATAAGTCGATGCAGAGGCTGAAATATTAAAATATTATTATTTTTTCACTCCCGTGCCGCGTGCCGCGTACGTCGCGGTCCTTTCCTCCGTAAAAATCGGCGCCGACAGGTGAGTCCCGCATGGCTTCCGCTCCACCGACCGCTGTCTTCCCCAACCCCGCCGTGCGTACGTACGCGCACCCGGCTCCTCTCCCCAACCCTTGCCGCCGTCGAGGCCGCCCACCCCCGTCGCGCTAGGACGGGCATCAAGAGGCGCCGCGGCGCGGGCACCGACGCGCCTCCGACGTCAGCAACCCGGGCCTCGCTCCCGCGACGCGTCGGCGTCCACGCCTCCGCCGCGCATGCCGCCACCAGCTTGGTCGCGCTTCCCGCCTCTCCCGAGTCTCAGCTCCGGCGTCGGCCACCGCGTCCAGCGGCACTCCTCCGTCGCCGATCAAGCCAGCCGAAGCCTGCCCCGCGCCCGGTCGCTCTCGCCGCGTGGCGCAGACCAAGCAGCCAACGGGGAGCATAGGGGCTCTTCCACCGCCGCCATCGACCAAGCCGAACCCTGGTAATCTTCCTCCTCTGCAGATGTCAACTCGGCCGCCTTGACATCAGGAGCTCTTCCTGTGCCGCCTCATCTGGCTGTGTTTGGTCATAGATTCATCGAGGTAATTGCTTCAATCTGCCAATTGTTGTTCACACTTTTGATGTAAACTAGATACCCCGCACAGACACGGAACAAGGAAGGTAGATCAGTTAGCATCTATACTTTACAGTGCATTCTTGATGTGAGCTCTCTGATAGATTTTTCTTTTTAAAAATAGCTCTCTAGATCAGTTATTGATTCTGCAATTGATCTAGCACAAGATGATTTATCAGTCATTCTCGGGAGTACTTGCCCTGTGTGCATGCTTATCTCTCTAAATTTTGCTTTAGTCGTCTTAATATTCAGAATGTGTTGCCTAGCTCTCTACAAGAGGTCCTGTTACAGAGGTAAAACATGTCACTGGCATGTTACACTGTTACAGGCACCTGTTTCGCTGGTGTTACTTCGAACAAGCATTCTCCAATGAGAAAAAGGGTTGTCCTAGAGCGTGTGTAACTAACAGCATCTGTATTGATGTTTATCATGAAAAGATTCGAGTTGACTTACCTTGAATAATAATTTAGGAATTTGATTGGAGCTTACAAGGCATCATCACTTGGCTTGCCCATCTGCATTAAGATTCTGCTCTCATGTGTCAAAGGAAGTGTTCATGCTGTGGAACAGACATGTAAAAACTAAAATCAAAGTTTGCTGCTCTTCAGACCTTTGATTATACTGTCGCTGAGGATTCACAGTCACATAAACATCGAATTAACACGCAGCTACTGCAATCTTGTGGACTTACCTTGCCTTGTTCGAATCCAAGTTAGAACCATGAGTGTAGCATGTGATTATTTTTCTGATAAATATAATTGTTCAACTGCAGCGTCCAATCATATGCATAAAAGAGACAAGTTTAACGAAAGCTTCCCTTGCCTAAAATTGTGAGAGCTAAGTGCAGATCCCTGGAATAATTTAGTTTATTCTGACAGTGTTCTTTACGTAGCACCACAAATATATATTCTTAGAAGCCTGCCCTTGCTTCTATACTGTGTAATGAAAATGGGAACAATTTGAATTTGGCAAGGGTGCTCGCTTTTCTATTGTGTTATGTTCTCTACATAAAATTGTTAAACCATCATCACTTAGTTTAAAGACATCTATACCGTGTTTGCTTGTAGATGGTGGGGCTCATTTTCTCATATTAATCTGGTCCACCAGTCTTAAAGCCATGTTCTATGTATCACTCTTTGCAAATTACCTGCTCCTTTTGGTCAATGTTGCTGAAAGCCAAATTGCTTTCATTATGAACTGAAGTTCGTTTGTGAAATAGTTATCAGACCCATAGATAATGAAGATCTTTAAAACTTTATATTTATTTCAAGTTCCTTAATTCATGTAAAAAAGTAGTTACATGCAGGTTGGGTTGGGTCACTTAGCCTACCCCAACTTGTTTGGGACAAAAGGGCTATGTTGATGGAGGTTGGGTCACTCTCTTTGTGATGCAAAAAGCCTCAAAATATTGTAAGCATTCGCTACTTTTTTTGTACTTTCATAAAACCAGTGTGAATTGAGTGGAAATAAGCATTCAGTACTTATTATTCTAAAGCTCAGATAGATTCCTGGCAGTTACCAGTATGTAAACATTGTAGTGGTTACAAAAATTGCATATGTCTCAATCTGTATATTATTGTGATGTTATAAATGGTTTATGTTGTTGTTGTTGATGCAGGTTGGGTCACTCTTTGCGATGCAGAAAGCCTCAAAATATTGTAAGCATTCGGTACTTTTATTGTACTTTCATAAAACCAGTATGAATTGAGTGGGAATAAGCATTCAGTACTTATTATTCTAAAGCTCAGATAGATTCCTGCCAGTTACCAGTAGGTAAACATTGTAGTGGTTACAAAAATTGCATGTCTCAATCTGTATATTATAGTGATGTTATAAATGGTTACTCTAAGTTGTAGTGATAATCTGAAACATGCTTCCCTCATGAAGTAGGTGAAACTGGTGGAAAGATGTTAGTAGTATGTTTCAACTGATTTGAGGCTGTACGAGGCGGATTGCTTTTTGCAAATGATACTATTTTGATAGTTTTTAAGCGATGTTCGATAACGATGAAAAAAATCCTACTATGGGAATGGAAAATTTTTTAGTCTACTCTGTATCTCTTATCTATCTCATGGCTGCTTTGTTTTCCCCAAAAAATAATCTCTTGCTCCCCAAAATATTACCAGCACAACTTAATCTTTTATTGACAGAGCTACCCTTACTGGTCGGTCATCGCCCTTACTGTCGCGGATGAGCCCTACTCGCCGTTGTGTTGATGGAGCCCTACAGATGGAACCACCAAAGAAGATTGAAGTGAAGTGCGACCGTTTGAAGAGTAAAAGTATTCCCTTTGGAAAAGGAATAGTGTCACGTGTGAGGATGTTTCAAGAGATCTCATGTTTCAAACGTGAATCGACAGTTGTGAATTGGCAGTTCATTGTTTAAAGATGCAATTTCACATAATTTTGTCTACTACTCTCTTAAAACATTATGAATAGGAAGTTCATTGTTTTAAAGATGTCATCCGTGGCAATGATAGGTGAATATGATCCGTCACATTGGACCTTACTAATTCTATTACATGGTCAGCGCATCGAATTGTGAGCCAATAATTTTCAGAAAAATATATTTTCTGTTTTATGAAGTTGTGAATCATAAAAGTTTCATAGAAACATAATATGGTTGTATGAGTAATATTAATAAATTTATTAAAACAATATTGAGAGATTTTTTTTCTTGCTAACCTGCGACAATACATAGTTTTTTCTGGCTAGCCCGTAGCAACGCACGGGCATTTTTGCTAGTATTGAAATATATTTTCTATTCTAAAAAAAAAAGCTGTTGTGCGCTCGAGACAACGGTGATGCAGCTCTTTGCTAACTATAGATGGAGATTTAGCAATAGAATTGCTGCTCAATAATTTTCCATAAACTATGTAGGTGTCTCCATTTAGTTTGTTTAAATATAATGGTGTGATGGCAGACGTCAGTGCTATGGTGTGATGTAATGCGATGGCCGTAACCCCCCTAACTAACAGGAGGTCAAGGCCGGGACTCATTTTCCCATTATCTAAAAAAAAAAAGGCTGCCGAACAGGCTGAAAAAGATCACCCTGCCATCATCACTGCCATGCAGGTTCCACTCCTAGTCTTGTTCTACTTCTCTCCGCCTTTCTCTTCCTGTCATCCTTCCTGCGTCGCTGAATGTTCGAACTAGGGATGGCAATTTCATCCATGGGTGTGGGCATCCGATGGGTTCCGATCTGATGGGTGTGGTCATGGGTGTGATTTTTCACCCATGAGTCTCATCCGCACCCGACCCGTGAAAAATAGGCGTGGGTGTGGGTTTCATTTACCACCCATGGGTGAACCGATGGGCACCCAAAATCAGCATAAGTTTACATTTTTCTCTAGACAACTCAATGTTTGTCACCAATTTGTAGATAGCATTATGTCTAAAAGAGCATTGCTCACTTTGTTTTTAAGACCGGTTGTGCACACAAGTGAACATATATTAATTGAACATGAACCAAGACAAAAAAAAAATTAAAAGTGAATTTTTTATTTCTCAAATATAGTTGGTAGTCTAAGTAATCGCAAACCCGATGGACACCAAGACCCACTCGAAACCCGATGGGTGTGAACGTAGGTGATAAATTTCACCCATGGGTATGGGTGTGATTGTGGATGTCATTTTCCACCCGAACACTTTTTCTTAGTGAGTGGATTTTTGCTCCATCCGACCCGAACCCGACCCATTGCCATCGCTAGTTCGAACCAATTGCCACCCTTTCGTCTCCTAACCAACTGGAACTGTCGTCACCCGCAACGTACCTTCATCGCACACCCATAGCTCAAGGAGAACACGATGGCTCTTGCATTATTATTAACAACCAAAAGTACGAAATAAACATTTGATGGCGGGATGCCTCGTCAACCACGACTCCACGAGACAATTCCGGTCACTACAGACTTATAATGGAATTACTTTTTAGAGAAAGGACAAGAATACTAATTTTTTCATATTCAGAGTGTTCGACAGGCTGCAAAAGGCTGCAGCAGCCGCTACAGTGTTCGCAGTTATTTTTTTCAACATTCGCTATAGTATTTTCTTCTATTTTTACCAGCAACAGTTACAGTAAACAACCGCAGAGCAGCCTGCCGAACAGGCTGATTAAGGTGTAGGAGAAGGTTGGTAGAGTCACAGCTTCATGCAAGCCAGCTGCTAATAAAATTTTTAGGGAAAAACCCTTTGATTTCACTCTTTCTATAACAAAAAGGCTAATCCTACAACTTTACAATTTTCTTTAATACCACCGGATAATAAAAAATACGCATGTCTGATGAAATGATTGAGTTATGCTTTCATTTCTTTGTTGAGATTTCAATTCGGCACTCGGTTCCACGTCCGGTCGTTAACTCCTCGCTAGCTGCCGCCGTTTCTGTCAGTCAGCCCAGGGCTTATTCGAGGAAACATTTAGCTTCCACCGAGCGTAGAAAAACGTGTCGTTTGTTCCAACCTCACCTACCCAGCGCATCGCCATGCGGCATCATGGCACTCTCAAATAGGTCCATCGTATTAAGGTAGAAGCAAAAGGGGCCCATACCCCCCCCCCCCCCCCCCCCCCCCCCAATCTCTCTAACACACACACCAAAAAATAAAGGACGCTCGTTTTGCATATAGCAAGAAGAGTAACCGAACAAAGGAGTATTACTTATTTCATCACTGTTGACTTTTTTTATTTATGTTTGACCATTTTTTTCAAAATATTTGTTCAAATATGCAAAATTATACATTATGTTCAAACTTATTTTGAAGATGAAACAAATCATAATAAACTATATGATATTTTTAAAACTTTTTTAAATAAAACGAATGGGCAAACATAGCAAAAAAATTCAATGGCGATAACAACTTAAAAACGGAGGGAGTAATAAATGATAGCAGCACAATAGATTCAGGACTTGAAGCATGATTTTGTGTTTTTTTTTTGTAGCTAGCAGATTTTATCTTCCTCTATTTAACTTTTACAATATATCTCCTGCCATCTGTAGCACGTTCACGTGACTAGATTTGTGGATGTTACATCCTCGCCACTGTTTTTGTTCCATATTATGGAGGGGATTGTTTTTGAAGAAATATTGCGGAGTGATTTCACTTTGCCGTTCGAATGATAGGGAGACACTTTCAAATGCCATCCTGTCTGTTAGTCTAGATTTCTTTCTCTTTTCTTTTGTCGTGGAAGAAGGTCACGAGCTTTTTTTTCGAAAGACCGAAGGTCACGAGCTTAAGATAACGAAGGGTAAACATATCCGTAACATTAAGGACATATATGCCATTCATGTGTTGACAAATGCATTCAAACTTAAAACAATTTTTTATTCCCCGAAACGAGGATCTCCAGTCTTAAAACAGTTGGATCGGCCAACGCTGGGGTTAGTATTGTTCATTTCTGGTTTCAGCTTGGTGAGCTGGTAAGCCTAGTATGAGTACATTCAGATAGTGCTTGGCTACAATGCTGCGGTCCTCGCGGTTGCCTTGAGTGTTCTACACATCCAGACTTAACTTTATTCCTGAATCAACTGCCGCGTCACAACTTATTACCGGAGAGAGTACCAAGGACTGTTGGGCTTCGCGTTTGGACTCTCCACCGAGCTCACTCCAGGGATAGTTTTGCCATTGCCAAGGCTAAAACCTTGACCCCATTTGCCATGTCCTCTGGCGATGCATACTCCTCGGGCTTGTGGCTGTAACCTGCAAGGGAGAAGATGATTTTCAGGCCATTTACTTTTGAAGCAGCTTGCCATTTTGCTAGTGGTAGTGTTGTACAAACACAAATTAGAGAACTGCAATATTACTCCTACATTATTTCAACAAACCCAAATGTGATGAGAACTGAAATATTTGCGCTAATTCCAACAAACAGATCGTAAGTCATATTTTCTCTTAACACCCTTATCTTTCTGTAAAAAAAGTTCGGTTGTATTTGAATGATCAAAAGTGAGACGGAGTACGCACCTTTGTAACAGGGAATGAAGATCATACCCATTGGTGATATTCTGCAGAACGAAGACATGATTGGACGTATCAGTTGATGAGATGGTGAAAGAAAAGAGAAAGATAACCTAGCTCGCAAAAAACAATCGGCATAAAGTAAAATGAATATTTCAGAAACAGATAGTAGTAAGAATAACTTTATATGAAAGGAAAGAAGAATCCAGAAAAGGTAAAAAAATCTTTGTTGGGGCCTGGTAATGAACCTGGCCATGAAGAGTGAATCATGGTAAGCTCTGCTGATCATAAGCTTATACTCAAGGTTCAACTGTTTCACAGCAAATTCCATTGCATCAATTACTGATTTGTCTGACTGCGCCGGTGGATCCTGGTTGATGATTTGGAATTCTGATAGCACCACTCCACGCTTCTTTGATATCTCTGCTGCAGATTGGCGAACCTTCTCAATAACATCATTTCTTCTCTTCTCATCAATGTCTCTTACATCTGTATGCAGGACATTTCGAGTTTGTTGGAAAATTGCCATATTCCTGTAAAAATCACATCTTGTTTTGAAGGAAATAGGATCCTACCAATTTCGATGTGTGATTTACTTGGGATGCTATTGATGGCTCCAGGATGCAGCTGCAGAATACCTGACATGTAATAGTTAATCAGTGAGAAGTAATGGCAGTTTTGTTCAAATGTTCCTTCTGAGACAAATTCACTTGATACGTTTGCTGGCTACTAGCATCATAAATGTTGTTTGAAAATCAGAACAGAACTCAGGGTGTCAAACAGAGCAGCTAACCTACAATGAGATAAAACATAAGATACACAAATTTCTTCATTTATTAACTTTACTGCACATATCAGAGAGCATTTGTGCATGTAATTCAAGTGAATGTAATCAGAGTAACCATTCAAAAAACAAAATGTAATCAGAGTACCAATGTTGCATGTGTACTGACTCAGCTAAGAATGGTACATATACATTCTTCAGTGGGACTACCTCATATGCACATTATATTGGTATGGAGAGAAGACATAATTTCAACAAGTATGAGTGCTAATTAAACTGCGCGTAATGCAATGGGAAACAATATGCTGAGCAAGAAAGCAGCACATATTTTGTCCAAATCTGCTACTACATAATATTATGATGCCACAAGCATGAAGTAAGGATGCATATGATATTGACAATAAAATTTGAACTATAAGAAAATATACCAACAGTTCCAACAGTATCAATTGATCCTGAATCCAGAACGTGTTTCTCAACTGCTAATGCCAACTCAGCTGCTGCTAGTCCAGCATCGTTTCTGTAAAATACCCCTTTTACATACATATGTGAATATCCTTCCACAAGAATGTAATCAAATGAATGGACTTACTGACCTTGCAGGCATGAGCACCGCTCCAGCATGACCTCCATTCCCTTCAAATTCTACCTTAATACTTGCAGGAGCAGCAATAGCAGTAACAATGCCAATTGGGATACCTGTTTGTATGAATAGGAGTAAGAACAATGTCATCCCACAAAACATATTAATATATGTACTCAGAACATACCTTCCTTTTCCAAGATCGGACCCTGTTCAATGTGCAACTCTATAAAAGCAGAATAGCTGTCTTTCTTTAAAAACACGCTATGCAGGTCCTCTGGATGCATCTTATAACCAGCAGAACTTGCAGCTTCTAGAAATGACACATTCTGATTGTCAACTACATTTATGAGGGACTGAGCTAGTTCTTCAATCCCCGCCATTAAGCGGCTGCATATTTTCGAAGTGCGAAATGTGAAAACCAACAAATTAAAGTCAAGTTGTCATTCGCCCAAGCAGAAATATCGGTAAAGGGTTCACCTTCCCAAGCAGCTAATTCCAAATCGTGTAGGCTCCTCTGATGTAAACATAATAACCTCCAAAGACCTTTTTGGCTGGAAACCAGATCTGTATGACACATGCAGGCGAAATAGGAAAGGCTTGTCTCAAGAAGAAAGATAAAAGCTAAGTCACATACTCAAAACGTGTGACAACATAGATATAACATGTAAGGTTTATGACAATATGACTAAGTAAAAAACCGTGCCAATTCTATTAATCAGGTGAAAGGATATAACGAGGATTCAAAGTATTATATCAGTCCATTGTCTATCAGTCATGTAAACCCTAGCATTGTCACATCAAATTCAAGCTTTTTTTTTTTTTTTTGAAATGCAATACTCATATTTAAGTTGTCCAGTGCTGACAATGTTCAGTAACAAGGAAAACACACGTTCCATATATGTGTTGGATTAAATATGTCAGCTTTATTTACAGCACATTTCTAAGCATGGGAAAATATGTGGCACAGTGATTTTTGACGTTTTGTAACTGAGGTCAATGCTTAAAAACAATATTTAGTTACATCCAGTGGCGGAGCCAGACATGAAACCAAGGAGGGGCCGGTCAGTTAAGAAATCCTTTCACATAAGCAAAAGTAAACTCCGCTAAGTCCTGCACCTAGGCTCTAGCATGCTTAAAGCACTTGAATCTCAATAGCAACAGAAAAAAGAAAACGAAACAGGCTGATGCACTTGAATCCAGCATGAAGGTCAGGAACGAGCGAACATTGTAGAGTTATTGTCTTTGCACTAGATCACTGAGCTGAGCACTTGTTCGCTTGTTTTGGGCTAGCCGCTGGTACTTAGTCACTGCTAATTGCCGTGGACTACATCATCTGTCTAAAAAATTACGTTGGGGAAGGGGGGGCTGTGGCCCCAGCTGGCCGACGACTGGCTCCGCCAGTGGTTACATCCCACCACAGACGTGGATTTTCGATTGCCCACTTGGCAGTAGCAGGAACGAACTAATCAATATGCAGTTACGCAGTTAGATCGAAGTAACAGCCGTACAGCGATACAATAGAGCACTACAACAATATTAAAATTTTAATCATGGTACTGACGGCCCAAGACATCCTGGTATAAAAATGTATTAAGCCCCAAGACATCCTGGTATAAAAATGTATGACGGCCGAAAAAAGAGAATGCCTTAGAAAAAGAGAATAACTATCCATGTTATGGATAAATGCCGAAAAAGGTGCAAGCCAAAGAATCACCAATGTCTCAGAAGCAGTAAAGATAGGTCGTATATGTTACCTTTTCAACGTACTGATTGCCTCAAGAGCACCCAGAACACCTACAACCCCATCATATTTCCCTGAGAATGGGATGGCATCAACATGAGAACCAGTAGCAACTGCTCCTAGTCCAGCCTCAGAACCCACCCTGAAAACAAGTACACAACGCATTGGGCAAGACAACTCCACAGATTGAAGAACCTAAAGTTCAACGAAAGCAAGATACTTACAAAGGAGGAAACATCCACACTCTTAGTACATTAAGTTTTTTTTTTGGGGGGGGGGGGGGGGGGAGGGACTCTTAGTATATTAGTTGACATAGAAGTTTTTTGCTAAATCAAACTAGTGATGAGTGATGACTTACAAAGTAAGAAAGTTTAACCAGAAACACAATCCAGGAGCCTTGTGCTTGTGAAAAGGGAAAAAGAAAAAAAAGGATCTGTCAAAGACCAACTCACCAGCGGCCAAATATGTTACCGACAGCATCTTCCCGAACAGAAAGGCCAAGCTGATTCATTATCCCTTTTATATGCCTGCACATCCAAAGTGCAAGCCAACAATCAACACAACTGAACCAAGAAATTTCCAGGTCCTATTGCATAGGTAACCATATAATTAAGTGCATTATTGCTACACAACATCAGCTATAAATATCACATTGGAAATGGTATTGCCACTCCTGTTTAATGAACAACTATCCGAGTTCAAATTTGAACAATAATGAGCCGATGGATCAATTGTTCTGTTCAAGAATCGAGTTCCCTCAACCTCAAACGTGGTGCGGCCAAAACTGATCACGGGTAAAACACAAATCACTCTGCAGATACTAATGCTTCTCGCCTCTACTCGCTACTAGATATCACTAACAGCGTGTAATCTGAAGTAATGTTGTTCATTGCGTGTCACCTCACCTTCGAGCCTGCCCATCCTTGTCACTGTACAAGACGCGGGTCACCGACGGCGCCGGCGAGTCGGAGAACGAGGCCAGTTCATCAATCTGCAAAACGAACATCCGGTTAACCGCCAAATCCCGGACGAGCCAGCCATGCCGCACAGCACGATCGAGCACGACGAAGGGGAATGGGGGCCGTTTGGCCGGCGGGTAGTACCTGCCGCTGGAGGCCCTCGGAGTCGACGCTGAAGGGCGACTCGCCGTCGTCCGAGGACGGGAACCCCGCGAACGCCTCCATCGTCCGCCGCGCCGCCGCGTCGTCGTGGCCCGCGGCGGCCACGAGGCACGCGAGGATGAGGAGGAGGCGCGAGACGTGAGGCGGCGGCATGCTTCGTGTTGGGTCCGTCGGTCGCCCGGTTGGTTGGTTGGTTCGGCGGGAGAGGGCGGGCCTTCGGAAGGGGTTAAAGAGATTGGCACGGCGGCGGCAGTGGAGTGGTGGGTGGTGGTGGCTGGTGCCGTGGCGAGTCCGTGCGTGGTGACGAGGAAGACGACAGGAGTCCCGGTGGCTGCCTCGTCACGGGTGGGGTGCCGGCGCGGGGGACCCGCTCATTCCGGATCCTCTGCGGACGAGCTCGTGTGTGCTTTGCTTGTTGCGGGAGCACGTGCACGGAGCAACGGCTTTCCGCTGGTACGAAATCTATCTATGGAGCAGATAATCCTTCGCCCCTAACAGAAACATGGACTCTGAGGACCCACCGCTCAGTGGAACAAACAAAAATCTAGGCCCAATACGGCTGTGCACGTACAAGGCCTAATCTGGGTTGGCCCGTGGGCCGTGAGCACAGCTGGGACAGGTAACGTAGTAAGGCCGAGGTCAGGTTAAATCAAACTGAACCGCACGAGCACACGCCCCCTCCCAAATCCGCCGCACCCGTGCTCCCCCGGCTAAGACAAAACCCTCCCCCTCCTCTTCCCCGGCGGCGGCGGCGGCGGCGGCGGCGGCCGGGCGTCCTCTCCGGCGAGGCCCTTCCTACAGGTTCGCGCCTCCTCTTTCCTCTGTCACTTGCGAAGCCTTCGCGTGCTTGCGCGGGTGAGCACGGGCGTGGTGCTCTGTGGTCGGCCGCTAGGGTTCGAGTGCTCGTGGTCGGCCGCTAGGGTTCGAGTGCTCGCGCTGTAGTCTGTTACCCTTCTGGACTTGTTCGACCGATGCGACCGCTCCCGGCAGTGTTTTGTGCTCTAGTAGCTGTCCTGCGAGGGTCTTGTGCTGTGGTTGTGAGCTCGCTGCTCTGCTCTCGATTTAGGGTTTGATTAAAGTGCCGTGCTCTCCTCCCATAGCTTGCTTTCCGATGCGTCAGTGTTTGTGCTGCTCCGAGCCGCGATGCGAGTTGGGTTCTGTGGGGTGCAGAGGTCGAGCTACGAGCTCTGAGCTCAAGGATTTGGGTGGCTTGCAGCACAACTGTGTTTTGCGCCGTTGTGTTTCAGATTTTTGTGCTGTTTGAATTGACTTGTTTGTTGTTTCCAGATTACATGGATGGGCAAGTCGAGAACCCTGTGGAGGACACCATGAGTGGTGTTCCCACTAACCTCGACAACGAGGAACAACCAAATCGTGGTGTGGAAGAGCAGCTCCAGGAAGAACAGGAGAAGCCGTATGACGCGGAACCCAAATACCTGAACCATGAAGAGCTGGGGAACCCGGAGCAGTCAGATGTGAACGTTGAAAATGTGGTGGATCTGAACAAAGAGGAGCAAGCTATTCCCCCACAGGAAGAGGCTGCAAATGCCTACGGCGAGGAGGCTGAGGCCAAGCAACAGGATATCGCGGTGCCTGAGCCTGAGGAAAAGAAATGGCCTGGGTGGCCTGGAGAAAGTGTGTTCCGTATACTGGTTCCTGCTCAGAAGGTGGGCGCTGTCATTGGCCGTAAAGGGGATTTCATCAAGAAAATGTGTGAGGATTCTAAAGCTCGCATAAAGGTTCTCGAGGGCCCACAAGGTGCAACAGAAAGAGCTGTAAGTCTCCCACTCTCTTCTCTACCTGGATGCATTTTTAATTAAGTTAATTTTGTTCAGGTTTTCTAATATTTACAGCCTTCTAGGAATGCTAAGTTTATATCACTAGTTTCACCTGTTCTCTATATCGGCAAATGCCTCTTGTTACTTTAGAAAACTATGATATTACAGATAGATAATTTGCAGTATATTGTTGGAGAACGTGTCAGCTTGGAAGCCTTATAGGCAACTTAATATCCGACCGCCCATTTAGTTGAGCCTTTCAGAACATGCCCCCCCCCCCCCCCCCCCCCCCGGGCTCATAAGTACTGATCCCTGATTGTTTAGTGTGTGTTTCGTCTGGTGTACCAAAGTTAATTGTAATTGTTTTAATCTTTAATTTCCTCAGGAAAGTCTTTCTAAATATGGTACCTTCCTGGAAATTTTTGAAAGGAAACAAGGAATTGGTTATTGACATTTTGTTTTTATACGACCAGCTTTCTTTCCTTGTTCCTTCTGAATGGGGTTCATTGTAAAATTGAAACAGCTTACATATTGCAGTTCCTCTCAAAGTTAATCAGTTTAGGTTAAGTGAACAGGAGTATAGCTCTCCCAATAAGTTTTACTTTGTTAGCACTACTGTCGTTGGAACTTTATATTCCCTTTATATTTTGACTCTATCATCTAATTTATTGCCACAGTAAAATTCATAACAATACTCAATGAATTAAGCGCTAGTTTGCCACCTGCCTATACAGAATGGGTGTATCTTGCCAGTAATGAAAGATATTCAGAGCATAGATTTCAAGTGGATAATTGAAACTCTAACCCCATTTACGTCTGGAAGCAATGATTTGTGAATATGGGATTATTAAAAAGACCAAGTATTGCAACAAACCTTTTTTTTTTTTGCAACTTTCAGATGATGATGCTGACTTTTCTAGTTATTCCTTATATAAAGACGCAAGTAAATGTTGATGCCAGAGCCGCAAACACAAAAAGTTCTTAAAAAATATATATAACTGATCAGTTACAAGATGATTTTAACTAAGTTGTTGTATATGCGGGTTCTAGTCAAAGTGGAAAATCAGGGTATGGTTCTTGGCAATTAAGTGTATTCTACAACTACTTGTAAGTAATACAAATTCTACTAGCCTAGATGTTGCTGCACCAGTAAAGGAACTCTGAAACTAAAAGGAGCAGATTATCAGAAAAATGGCGTTCAAGTACATAATGGTACAAAAAGCAATAACAAACTAATCTTTGCAGGTTCTGACTGCAGTCTAAGGCATCAAGTCGAATCATTTGTGTATCCAAATTCCAAAGTAGAACCACAGTTGTGGTAATCAAAGTTCAGCGTTGTGCTCCACCACATGATTTAAGTCTTTATATTGGATGAAGATCCCAGTCGAGGAGCTACATATGTTGTCTCGGGTAATTCCATGACCTGTTTGATTTTTTGACCGAAACAATAAGTCAATTAGTAAATGGGAGGGCCAAAACAGCGTACAGAAAATTGAATTGTAAGTCCTAACAATTTCGTAAATAGCAATCTAATACCACGGGACAATGATGATATCTACAACATCAAAATGTAAAAGTGCAACACTTTAGTTGTATAAGTACAAACTATGTTTAAGTGTATATACACTTTTTCCTGCAATATTTCTGGGATCTTCCTAGTTAAAAAGAGCGGCTATACATACAAGTGACTTCCAAATAAATAGCTCATCCTCATGTTTTCTTGGTTTTCTTCTTGGGATTCAAAAACTAAATGTGATGAGAAGTATTAAGTTATTTTTAATGCCTGCTCTTGTTTTGATGACTGGATAGATCACCTGTATTACGACTATACCCTTATGGTGTACAATTGTAAGGAAAATGATAGATTTGGTTAACAGTGTGCTGAATTGTTCTGAAAATACAGTATGAAGAAAAGAATGGAAAGCTTCATGGCATATGAATGGTTTTCTCTATCTTATCTCCGTGCATCAACAATTTGGCTTCTGATGCCCTGATCCCTTCTAATCAAAATGCTTGTCGGTTTAGTATGGGGGCAGCAGGGTATCAACTAAGTTGTCTTGGGAGCATACTGTATATGCCAATTTTTTATGTTGGCTGTGGTTCCATGTAAAGTATTGTAGGGACAATTTGGATGAACCAAGCTGTAATGTGTATAACCGTGTCAACATTTCATCCACCTACTGCACGATGAAAATACACTCTATCCTATACATCTTACGCTTCACAGATTCTTGTCCATATTTCTAACCATTAGTATTCTTTTCCTTCTTTTTTTAGATGGTTCTTTCCCTGCATTAGTCCATCTGTGTGCAACATATCTTTTAACCTGCTTGCTGACATATCAATATTGTTTCTGTTTTAAAGGTAATGATTTCAGCAAAGGATGAACCAGATGCAGAGCTACCTCCAGCTGTTGATGGCTTGCTTAGAGTTCACAAAAGAATAACAGATGGTTTAGACAGTGAACCTGATCAGCCTCAGCGAGGCGCTGCTACTGTAGGGCCTACACGACTACTGGTGCCAGCTTCCCAAGCTGGCAGCCTGATTGGCAAGCAAGGAGCAACCATTAAATCCATACAGGATGCTTCAAAGTGTGTTCTCCGAATTCTAGGTAAACCTCTATTGTATTGTGTCATTTTGTGTATTGAACCAGTACTACTTTTTTTTTCTGTGTGTTTTAGTAGCTAAAATGCAATATTGCAGTTTGTGTCATTAACTAGTAAGGTTTGCACTCATGTGCATACTTTTGGTATTAGTTGGGAACCATGTGTCCCTCTTCCTTCATTGACTGATTTTTTAGTGAAGATATAATTTGCATCAACTCAGATGTTGTGTGAAGTATATTTTGCCATGAACAAGGGTTTGAGAATGCCATTCCCTTTTGCTTTATAACTTGATTATTCTACCTTCGTTTATCTTTTGTTTTGCTTGCTTGATCCATTTGTACTGAAATGCTACTGTGTTCTTTAGACAACTGCATTTGGGCTCAATGAAGTGGCACATCAGCCATTTTTCACTAATTTACCGTTTTCATTCACAGAGAATGTGCCACCTGTAGCATTAAATGATGACAGAGTTGTTGAGATTCAGGGTGAACCTCTTGCTGCTCATAAAGCAGTGGAGCTGATAGCAAGTCACTTAAGAAAGTTTCTTGTTGACCGCAGTGTTCTCCCTTTATTTGAAATGCAGGCAAGTAATATTCTGCGATGCAGCCTTTTACTTCCTTGTATGCATTATTTAACTGACATAAAACAATAATTTCCTTCTTGACAGATGAAAGCGCACAATGTGCCCAGAGAGCAACCTATGCCACCACCTCAGCCATGGGGTCCTCCTCCACCCTGGGGTCATCCTCCAAACATGCCTCCTCCTGGTCCAGGTTATGGTGGGAATCCTCAGTACATGCCTCCACGACCACAAGACAATTATTATCCTCCTCCAGAAATGCCTCCTGTGGAAAAGCAACCTCACTATGGAATTTCTTCATACGGACGTGACGCACCTCCGAGCGCTCCATCAGGGAATACACATGGGTCTTCTCAAGTTAGTTTCTATTCTTTGACCATCTACAATTGATGAATTGTTTGCCTGCCTATTACCATGATAACATACTAATTCTTCTTTCATTTTGACAGGTGACCCACAGTATGCAAGTTCCTCTTTCCTATGCTGACGCTGTCATTGGGGCAGCTGGTGCCAGTATCAGCTACATCCGTAGACACAGTGGTGCAACTATAAGTATTCAAGAAGGTGTTCCTGGAGAGATGACAGTGGAGATAACTGGAACTGCCTCTCAAGTACAGACTGCTCAACAGCTGATCAAGGTAATTTCCATGTCCTTCCAAATTGCACCGGCACTCTAAACTTTTGGTACCTCCGTTTGAACTGATATAGGTGATGTCTTGGTTATCTGTTTCCTTGTCTCTGGTATAATCACCATATTGTGCAGTTCAGTCTCCATTAGAAACCGGAGGGAGTAGGTTTATGTTGCTGGCGCTGTATTTATCGAAATAACATTGTATATTCTTACCATTCATGGGGTTTATGTTTTCGTTCTCTGAGTAACTGAATAGAGGTAACTTATTTCCTTGCAGAATTTCATGGCTGAAGCATCACCCCAGGGCCCCCCACCTGCTCCTGCTCCACCTGCTCAAGATTCGGGCTACAACTCTTATGCTCCATACGGGGGAGCATCATACGGATCTCCCCCAGGTGCCACCGGTCCTGGCCCTCAAGGAAACTACGGCAGTGCTCCGTACCCGCCAAGCTACGGATACTAATCGGAAGCAAGAGCTTATTTTGCAGACCTTAGGGGTGAGGGATGGGTTTTCTGGTTTGTTGTCAGTCTGTTCATCTGATTAGTATTTGAGATCTGTTAGGATTCCTAAACTTTTGGTGGTGTAAGCTGCTTTCTGACATACGCAAGTGCCGATTGTTTTTTTGTTGTTTCGTTGCTCTCCTGTGTCCAGAACTTTATCATTAACCTAATATTGCTACGTTCTTAAAAAAAATTGTTGAAAATTCTACTTCTATTTTTGCCTGGCATTGAAAAGAAAGAGTTGAGGTTGCAAGTGGCGACTAGAACTTTGTTGGAATGTTCCATGCTCCATGAGCATTAAGATTGGAGTGCAAATGATATCGCGAGGAATGGATTAGTGGACGATGAACAAATGGGTTCCCTGCTCTATGCTGATTGAAGCTTTATCCTGCTTGGAGATCCACTTGAGTCATTTTACTTATATTTTCTGCAGCTCCGCACGCAAGGCTTTACTTGTGGCAAACTGTTATCACCAATTGACTTCATTTAGACTTCGGGGGCTCACTTTTGGAAGCCTTGGACGTCAAGTAGGACTAGGGGGGAATGTTTTAGGAGATAACTTTCCAAATCTGAAGATACTGCTCCCTTGGCTAGATGTGCATTTTCCTTTCATGCAAGGCACGATTGTAACTTATAGGTATAAATAAAAAATAGAGTGATACACTGATACTGTATTCATCAGTAGTTCGTTTCTGAAAACATCACATAAATATGTGATGAATTCAAAATTAAATCTGGATGAGGCGTTTACTGAGTAACAGATCTTTATGTTGTTAAGATGTCGCTGGAGAAGCTGCAACCATCCAAACAAGATATGCCAACTGTTAATCAATATGTCATCGCAAAAGTACAGACAGGCGTAAAAGAAAGACATTATGCCAAACATCAAATGATCTATAACTGTCTAACAATCTAACAGTCGAATTCCCACTGCAGCGTTGCGCATGCTGCTAGGATGTATCAATCGATCAAACCTTTTTCTTTCCCTTGATTATCAGTGGCTTAATCATTAACACTTAATAACAGGCTACCCTTACCATTTGTACCTACCAAGAGCGGGTTAGTCTGTTCTGTCTGTCCCTCAACATGAGCTGTTAGGAATCAGCCTGAAAAGCGGAGATGCATTTCCTAGACAGCCAATGCTAGATTTGCATCATTCGAAACGACAGAGATGAAAGAAGACCAAAATAAAAGGGGCAAACGAAAAAGTAACTTCTCCTTGCTTGGACGTCTGAATATCGAAAAAGTAATGCTGGACCATTGCTTGAAGCTAAATCACATCCTTGACCTCTCCACTAGATACTAGTACTTGTTACTTTAATTGCAGGTCTTGAGACAAATCTTTCACCAAGATCCTTTGCGTTTAATTCCTCGTCCTTTCCTCAGATGAGATGTATCTCCCTAGCTAAGGCTGTATGGATAGATCACAATTTAAGTGTGGTTGACCACGCAATGAATCATCGGTTGGTTAGGCATATTTGTCCAGTGCAGTGACCTACACCAATAATAGTGTTTCATTACTTTGCGCCCACTAAACAACCAAGGACTTGCACTCTATGGTAGTGTCCGGATGACCCCAATTTAAGCATCAACTAACGTGTTCAATTGTCAACCTCTCGTTAGAGGCATTGAAAGTGACGAACAAACATTAGATCGAATACGCTGACATTTCTAAAAGTTGTTAACATGGATTATCTTGATGTTTTCTTGAGATAATTACTTGATATTTTGCAGGTATTTATTGATTTATCTCTAGAGAACGTCAAATTTTTTGAACATGATAGAAATTTTAGAATTTGAACTATGAATGACTTGAGGGCACAAAATGACACAAGTTGTGAACAATAATTAGGCCCTGTTCGTTTCTTTTAACGCTAAATTTTAGAGGCCACTAAACAAAGAGAACCTAGTACTAAATAAAGTCTAATGACAAAACCTTTTTACATATGGGTACATCTTTACAAGACGAATCTAATGAATCTAATTAAGCTATGTTTTGCTACAGTCATGCTACAGTAACCATCGTCTAACCGCGGCTTACTTACCCTCATTAGATTCGTCTCGCGAATTAGACCAGAGATTCTGCAATTAGTTTTGTAATTAAACTTTATTTAATACTCTTAAATGATAAGATTTTTTTCTTTAAACCCCTCTAAATTTTAGACCCTTACGAAACGAACAGGGCCTTAGTATACGATGCTTTACACAAGAGTATAGTAGTACTAGGATGACAAATCACATCAACAACTTGCACCTTTCATTCTGGAATGCTTACACCTGGAAAAACCATATGGTCCTAACTTGTCAGCAGTCAGCAAGAACCACCTTTTAATTCAGGATTGTTTCTTTTGTCAACAAAAGATGTCCTCTTTCAATAAAGCGAAAGCAACATACAGAGGAAGTCATCGCAAGTAAACTTGTGCACGCTAAAAGCCAACCCCGTCATCCGTTCCGTCATCCGTTCCTCAATCTTTGTTCTCAGCTCTTCAAACACACCCTTCTTCAGGAAAGCTCACAAGTCACTGTCCAGCCACAGGCTGTTTCCTGCATCATCTTACGAGTGCCACAGTATCTTAGATGTCGTACTGTAACAGCATGTAGTTCAGGAGGGCCCAAGCATCTCATCAGATCCTCAAATGGAGCACATGTTCAGTACTGCTACCTTCAAAGTTCACTGGACCAAGTTTTAGGTGACCATCTCGTTCATTCTTCAGCACAGGCATGTCTACGCATTTCCTGAATGGAGCACCGTGATTTATCGATCCTCTAGGTCTGGGCAGATTGTGCTGGTAGGCGGGTATGGTTGTGCTCGCCTTCATATGTCACAATTAGCATCGCCGGGTCGTCTACGCACCGCTCAACATGTTTCCTCGCCGGGCATCCCCTGACACTGCTGCACTTGTAGTAACCCCTGCATTGGATTCAAGTCATCATCGTGGTTAAGGCATGCATAGGCAAAGAGAATGTGGTGCAAAACTGGAACCAGTCAAACACCATGTGCATGCTTTCATGGTATAGCTACATTTTCCTTTCATCAAGGGCAGACATTAAAGCTTATGGGGTAGGGGAATGAGGGCAATCAAGATTAGGATGTAGATAGCCTGGCATGGCACTCAAATGCAAGAAGCATCAACAATTTAACCACTGTCCCCCATGGTTGATCCGACCTTTTCACAATGGGGGCCAGAAAGTGGTGAACTCCAAGATAATACGAAAAGGCATATTTAATTGTTCTAGCTACTAAGCTATCAACACGCCTTGGTTGCAATTTGCAAAAGCACTTGGGAGTAATGAAAAGGTGAGTGGAGTATCAACAACAATTATTCTACAGATAAAGGGGCACCCTGAGAGCCTGATGCAGATATGCCATCTTTCATGGCACAACATGGGGAATAATGCATTAATCATCACGGTTGAAAAGGATTTGATACACATTTTAATGTTAGTTGACAGCAGCAAATATTTTTTGTTTAGTTCATACCTTGGATGAGGAGAACCCTTAATCGGCTTCTGTCCGTATTTCCGCCATGAGTATTCATCCGGCGGTATGTCAGCTATCTTGTTGCTAATGGCTGGAACTTTGATGGACCTCTTATTTCGCATTCTCCTGCTGTAAAGAAGAGCAATTTCAGACCATGCCCATAATCTATTCAACAAGATAAGAGCCTAACAATCACCAGGAGAACAGTTACCTTCTCTTTGAGCAATGGCACCTGCCAGTCACAGCACACTTGCCTCTTCCATCCTCCCCCTTCCCCATGCACCGCCGCTTCGGCGCATGCGGCACATCCGCCAGGTCGCTAGCCACCGGCACGCCGACCAGATGGAACGGCCGCTTCCCTTCCAAGCTAACCACACTCCCGTCCATACTAAGGGACGACATGAAAGACCTCGCCGACGACATCGTCCCGGTGGCACCACTGGCGCTAGGGCTATCAAACTTGAGGCTGATCCCGCTGTTGCTCCTCTTGAACATCTCGGCCTGCAGCTTCTGCCGAGCAGGCTGCTGGTGGAACGGGTACCGGTGCGCAACATTCCCAATCTGAAACTGAACCGACAATGGCTGGACCAGCTTCGGAGCTCCAAGCTGATGAGCACCACTCGAGCTGGCCAAATCCAGCCCCCGCGACTCCGAAGCACCATTAACCCGAGCGCGCAATTGCGCATAGCTGGTCGATGGAGACGGAGCAGCAGAACAGCCGGGCATCGTCTCCGATGGGGTGCCGCTGCTGCTCCCCAAGACGCCCTTATGGCTCAAGAACCCCATTGGCCTGCCTTTTCTCGAGAACCTGCCTCGAGCATGGCCTGACCTGCCACCACCGCCATCGCCAAGGAGGGCGGTTACCTTCCTGAACTTGGCGCAGGCCTCGCCAGTCTCCGAAGCTATGCTCTTGAGCAGGGCCGGGTCCTGCTGCTGGGAGAGCAGGGACAGAACCCGGTGGCAGCTCTCCACCGCCGCCCTGTTGGCCATCTCCACTTCCTCCATGCCTGAAAATGGAGAAGAAACAGAGGTCTCTGTTTGGACTCTGGTCTCCCTCCTCCAGCTCAGATGGACCTCAGCTCCTCGCGACTCCCACGAGCAGCAGCGTCTGAACAGCAGAAACAGAGAAACACATAAGTTAACGCGGATCTCGACGGAATCTTTGCAAAGATTAGAGATTTGCTGGAAATGGCAGTGGCCAAGAAGGGGAACCACGCGTCAGGGGGAAACACCAAATATTTTTTTTCTCTGAGAACTGAAAACGACACGGAACTCGACGGGCCGCTGCGCCGATAGCGTCCGAGCTCGAGGAGCCCGCATCACATGGCACCGCCCAAGATTCCGCCGCGACAGGCGAAGCGGAGAACGTGCAGAACAAACAAATCCGCCCCGGGAAATTACTACAGGCCCCGAGAAAATAGAAAAGCTCGGTGGCGAGAGCTCACCTGCGACGAACTGGCTGGGCGTCCGCCGCGGAGGGGATGGGAGGGAACGGAGATGGAGGAGGGGTCCGTCCGAGACGAGCAGGGAGGAGCGGCAGAGGCAGAGCAGAGGAGAAGCGAGGAGGAGCGCGGGGCGGAGGCGTAGGAGGGATAATATGCCGGATTCGGAGGGGTGTTTTGGGGAAAGTTGGCGCCGTTTGGGTGGGAGGGAGGGGGGGGGGGGGGGGGGGGGGGGGGGGGGGGGAGATCTCCGACTGTTGGATGCCGCGAGCCTCGTGATGAACGGCCGTGGGCTGGTGTGGGGTGGATTCTGGATAGGGTCGTTTTCGGCTGGGACTCGGGAGTCAACAGCGTCAATGACAAGGGTCAGATTAACCAAGACAGGTGAAATAAGAATTCACAAAAGCATTTTGTTCAGAATTTTTTTTATTATACAATATAACTCAGACACTTACAACGCACGCACACTCACTTTTATAATTGTATATACATAAACTCTACCCTTATAAGTATCTTTAAAGGCTGAGTCGGCAAATCCTTCAGATTGATTAAGTCATCACTAACGCTTCGTTATCGACGGTTACGTCGGCTGTCGAAAAACGCTTTATACAAAACCTGAGTTTGATGGACCAGGGTACCGTAGCACTAATTTTTTTTATAGAAGACCTGTGTACACTTAATTTGAAAGTACATGTAGGCCCCCTTTGGAACACAGGATTTTCATAGGAATTATACAGGAATTTCACAGAAATCAGTTGACTGTTCACAGAAAAAACGCAGGAACAGGAAAAAATCCCGTGTTCCAAAGACCCCCGTATAGTTCAGATGCGCTTGAATTACGATGCAAGGTTTAAAAAAAGAGAACCTGATCTCGATGGCTGGTGTGGTGTGGTCAAGCTGTCTGACGAAGCCGCTTTGGAGTTGGCAGCCGGAGCGGAGACGTCTGTTGACCGCCGCAGCCTTGTCTCGCGGTGGTGGGCCCCGTGGCACGCCTCACCACAGGAGCCCACGGACGAGCCACCCGTTCGAGTCAGTGGCGGACCCACCTCATTTTGACTCGTGAACTTGGCCGAGGATGGGGTGAGTCGGGTGACTCTCTGCCGAGCGCCTCTTCATTTTCACACGTAGCTCTATCATTCAGCCCACAAGATAACCTATGTTCCTTACTAAGAACCTGTTTGGCAGAGCTTTAGATTTTGTAAAAAAAATTCTGCATTGGATTTTTAGGTAAAATAGATTCTCAGACTTCTTTCGGATTCTCTGTTAAAACTGTTTTTCAAGTTATGCCGTCTGGCAAAAGATATTATCCTGATATTTCTTTAAGGCCCTGTTCGTTTCTTTTAGTGCTAAATTTTAGAGACCTCTAAATAAAGAGAATCTAGTACTAAATAAAGTCTAATGACAAAACCTTTTTACAGATAGGTACATCTTTACGAGACGAATCTAACGAGCCTAAGTAAGCTATGTTTTGCTACAGTCATGCTACAGTAATCATCGTCTAACCACGGATTGCTTACCCTCATTAGATTCGTCTCGCGAATTAGACCAGGGGTTCTGCAGTTAGTTTTGTAATTAAACTTTATTTAATACTCTTAAATGATAAGATTCTTTTTTTTAGACCCCTCTAAATTTTAGACCCCCTGAAACGAACACCCCCTAAATGACTTATCTATCCTTACCGTTGGAGTTCTACTTTGTCCACACTTTTAAAAAAGTAAATATAATCTAAGTTTGCAAAAAAAATATATATATTTGAATATTTTTCTTTTTTCAAAAAGGTTTGCAAAATATAATCAAGTGTGGTCTAGTTTCGAAAATCTCGTCACAACGGTGTAATCAGTTCGTAATTTAAACATTCGGTTTGTAATCTACGAAATTTTTAAACAAACATAAGTGTGTTGTTGTCTGATGGGCCCACCAAAATCCATCAAAAGCTACGAATAGCAGCTTCTGCTTCCACTTTAAAATCCAGAATGGATTCTACCTTTCTCTTGTCTAGAATACGTTTTGACATGCACCTGTGTGGCTGTTTTTTTTTTTGAAGAAGTGGTAGTAAAATCTGTGCCAAACGGCTCCTAAAAACATACAACGTTCTTGTAGTTCAGATGTATTTCTCCATTTATATTATGAACAACCTGATTCCTCTCTATTGCGCAGCAGACCATAATAATGGCCTTTTTTAGGGCTTTTTCTACGGCTTCTTCAGCGGCTTCACACATTTTCTAACCAAAAGGGGTGCTTATTCAGGTGTTTCTCTTTAAAGAAAGGAGGAAGTCGTATTAAAAATAAGGTGAAGCATGAAGCCACAAAATGGTAGCTTCACCGGCTTCTTTTCTTTAAGGCGTCCTCATCTTTCTATATTTGTCCCTAAAAATATGGAGAAGCTGCAGAAAAAACCGATTTGCCAAAAGTTTTAGGCACAGCCGCAGACACAACCACCACAGCCGTTTTTTGAAAGAAGCCACAGGCACAGCCGAAACCGGCACAGCCACAGCCCTACTAAAAAGGCCTTTAGTAATAGTTTATATTTAAAAAAGTTAATAATTGTCGTACCATGAAACCTACAAACCCATCAGTCCATCACCTATTCGAAGCGTTTGATATGTCTCCTCCTCTTCTTTACCTTACCGCAATAGATGGATCTCAGCCTAATATCTAACTTTATAGAGAAAATTAGTTATTTTTTTAAAATACAACTTTTATTTTAGAGGCAGAAAAATTACAGTTTTTTTTTGAGAACCAGAAAAATTACAGCTTTGAACAAAAGAAAGGGTCGCTTGCTCGGAGCCCACAGATAGTGATGGCCAAATGGACCGGGCCAAGCGGGCGGGCACGAAGCACGCAATTTTTGGCCCGGCCCGAGCACGGCACGGCCCGATGAATTTCGGGCCCGGGCCGGCACGGCACGCACCGTCGGGCCGTGCTTGGGCCGAGGGGTGGGCACGGCGGGCGGCACGGCACGGCCCGATTAAATTTTAATAAATATATTTTTAGTTTTATGTGTACAACTAGTGGTCTTTAGTCTAGTGGTAAGTGAATTCCTTCTTATCTAAGAGGTCTTAGGTTCAATTCTCCTTACTAGCATCTATTTTTGCACCATTTAACACTAAATTCCTTAAAAAAATAACATAATAGATTGAAATTTAAACCGGGCCATCGGGCTAATCGGGCCGGCCCGGCACGATTAATCAATTTCGTGCCGGGCCGCGGGCCGAGGGGGAGGCCCGTGGGCTGGCACGGCACGGCCCGAAACTAATTACGTGCCGTGCCGGCCCGAAATAGTTTCGGGCCGTGCCTTTTCGGGTCCGGGCCGTGCCGGGCCGGGCCGCCCGTTTGGCCATCACTACCCACAGAGGTATAGGCCGTTTCTGTAGGGCCCATAAATAGCCCTTCCAGTTCCTGGCCAGAACAGGCCGCCATTCAATAGACAAGCCTGAAAAGGCCCGGTCAAAGTTTGACCGGACAAGCCCGGCCCAGGTTCCAGCTCGATTCCCATTTCCCCCCACTCGCCTCACTCTCCTGTCCCGTCCAGATCCAGATGGGACCTCCCCTGCCTCCCCACACCGCTCTCCTCTGATCCCCGCCGTCTCCACCGCCGGCGTGATCTCCGCCGCCGTGCGCCGCGCTATCCGCTGCCTCCGCCCAGCTGGAGCGAAGTGCCGCCGCTGCCTCTCAGGGTGCAGAGGACCCGCCATTTCGCCGTTTGGTCCCCTGCCGCTGCTCTCAAAAGAGGAGCCCTACTGCTTGAAGAGCCGCCGCCGCCGCCGCCGCCGAGCTCCACCGGAGCTGTGCCGCCGCCTCCGCTTCTGCGGGGAGGGAAGGAAGGCCCGACTCGCTGGGCTAGAAGCCGCCGCATTCCCAGTTCCCACCGTTGGACGCGCACAGGTACGGATCGGACTGTCTCCTTCTTCAGTGAATGTGAATCAGGATGCTGTCTGGTACCGGCGTTACTGAGTGCCATTTGGTTTTGGCGATTACTGCCCTTTTCCGCGTTCGGTTCATTAGGTTGTCTTCCGTACTTAGGAGGGAGCCTTTTCTTTTGTGCTCACGTTCTAGAGTGACAGATGGATGGATTCAAATTTGATGCGAACATTTAGTCAGTGAAATGTTCAGTTCTCATTCAGTTGGCACTGTTTAATGGATTTATAATTTTTTTATTCCATAATGCATGTTATGCACATCCGTGAATTAGCATTGAGCCTCACGGGCTCATCAGACAAAATGTCCTCTGTCGTCTGTTCTCTTTTTGGACGGAGTAAGAGGAGAGAATGCGGATGGGCAAGCATGGAGGGAACAGAGATTAAAGAGAATAGCTAATGCCTATAAAAAAACTTTCTTTCCCTTCTTTTGTGTGTTGAACTTGATCTAAAACCTGCATGAGTATCATCAAAAAGAGCTGATTTGACACAACTGTGAATTTTGTTAATCTGTGCATTCCTATACCCAACACTAGAGTGCATGTTGTTGTTTGCTTTCTGGTTCATGGATCCACTTTTTCATAGTATGTGCCCGACAGGCAGTCTTATGATTATTAGTTATTATTGCATATATATGCTGTTTGTATGCTATTCAGGTATAGGACTTTGACATTATCGGTTATGGATTTATTGCAGGGGATGTTACTACATTTATCTGCTTGGACATTGCTTCGTTTTAATCTGTAAACACCTCTCCTATTCGATCAAATATGGCCACAATGGTTGAGGGCTGCGTTGGTCCAAGTGAGCTTCACCTGAAGAAAGAGCTTACTGCCTTGAGAAAAGCACGGTTCTTGCGTGATCCTGAAACATGCTCTTCATGGAGGTCCCCTTTGAGTTCTAAATCGTTCTTGACAACTTCTGAAGTTATAAATCACAATGGGGCTGGCAGTAATTTATCTCAAAAGCACACAGAGCCAGCTGCTGCACCTCCGAAAAGTGAAAAGAAAAGGAAAAATATTTATCTCTATAATTGGAGAAATCATTCTAACAAATCCAGTGAAAGTGGGATAAAGCTAGATGTAGATGAGAGACAAGCCTCAGTAGACTGTAGCCTGGAAAGCCCATGCATTTCTAATGGTATGGACTCTAGGAGTGACTGTCTGGAGGTTCCTGTCAGCATATACAGTGTTCAAGGCTCGAATTCATGCACTCCTGTTAAAAGAACTATTAGAAGGGTGAGGAGGAGTTCATTCTCAAAGAAAGGAGCAATTAGAAATTCAACCGTTTCGAAGTTGCTGGATCTACATATGAACTCTGGAGAGCAGTCCGAGGATACTGATAACTACAACTCAGAGAATCACGAGCAGCTTTTGAAGGGAGGCTATTTTTCTCACTCTACATCACCACTATTTGCTGCGTCTGGATGTCTTAGCTCAACAAATCCCTCTAAGCCGTTGAAAGTGTCAAGAAGAGAAGGGTCTTCCTTTTCTTGCACTCCGGTTTCTACTAGCTCCTTTTACAGATACAAAGGCAGGTATCCTAGTACCGTAGGCTCATGGGACGGGACAACTGCTGCTTCGCTTGACGACGACGGGCTGAACCAACCAGAAAGTCAAAGGTGTGGCATTCCTTGCTATTGGTCAAAGAGGGGTAAACACAAGGGATCTGAAAGGAGCTGTTCTCCTTCACTTTCTGATACACTTAGAAGAAAAGGAAGTAGCCTTTTATGTGGGAGTCAGACAATGCATAGAAGGAAAAAATCTTCTGGCTCAAATAAATTTGGATATCTTAAAAAATCTTCCCAAGATGTGCCATTGTTGGGCGATAGCAGTCATTTTGCTTATTCATCATTTGATTCAGCTAGTGATGAAGTTTCAACTATATTTGGAGAATTAGATCTGGAAGCTTTGAGTCGTTTGGATGGTAGAAGGTGGTCAAGCTGTAAAAGCCAGGATGGGATTGCACTTTCTGTGAAAGGAGCTGATCATGTAGTTTCAGATCACAGAAGCTTGAGCCAGAAATATCGACCAAGGTCATTTCACGAAATCGTTGGTCAAAACTTCGTAGTACAATCACTTAATAATGCCATAATAAGGGAACGAATAGCCCCAGCTTATCTCTTCCATGGGCCTCGTGGGACAGGAAAGACATCTGCAGCAAGAATATTTTCAGCAGCTTTAAGTTGTGCTGCTATCGGAGAGACGAAGCCCTGTGGAGTTTGTACGGAGTGTACTGATTTTTTCACTGGAAATGGAATTAATCTGATTGAGGTTGATGCCACTAACAGAAAAGGTATAAACAGAGTTAGACAGTTGATTGAGAATATACCGGCGTCTGCAACTTCATCACGATACAAAGTATTTGTTGTTGATGAATGCCATATGGTATCTTCTAAAGTCTGGTCAGCATTTATGAAATTTCTTGATGAGCCATTGCCTCGTGTTGTGTTCATATTTATAACTATAGACCCCGAAAACCTCCCTCGCTCTGTCATATCACGTTGTCAGAAATACATGTTTGCCAAGATCAAAGACATTGACATAGTTTGCCGGTTGAGGAAAATTGCCATGAAGGAAAACCTTGATGTTGAATTGGCCGCTTTAGATTTGATAGCGCTAAATTCAGATGGATCATTGAGAGATGCAGAGACAATGTTGGATCAGTTGTGTTTACTTGGAAAGAAGATAACACCCTCGCTTGTGAATGATCTGGTGAGTTAGTTTTCACAAGTGCTTGATACTTTTGAAACTTCAACAAATCTATTATGCCTTGTTTGTTTCCCACCCGGATTATATAATCTAGGTTATATAACCTAATCTGTAAGCTGAAACAAACAAGTCTCAGATTTATGACAATTCACAGGCCAGATTATCATAATCCAATAAGCTGCTTTCTCCAGCTTATAGATTATATAGGCTGGATTATGGGAAACAAACAGGGCCTATGTTTAGATATGTTATCTTCATTGCGGTTTTCCTTGGGACTTGCACATTCTAACTAAAATGCCATGTATGCGGAATAAGCTTGTTTCCATTAAGTCTTGTGTTTTCAAAGTCTTGCCTTTTTCTCTTTTTCAATCAAATATGAATTGGTGCTCTATTCAAATTAATCACACAAACTTCATGTTTTATAGGTTGGGGTTGTGTCCGAGGAAAAACTCCTTGACCTTTTGGAGATAGCCATGTCATCAGACACTGCTGAAACTGTCAAAAGGTCGAGAGAGCTGATGGATTCTGGTGTTGATCCGATGGCATTAATGTCACAATTAGCTGGGCTCATAATGGACATCATTGCTGGGACATATCGATTAGCAGATCCTACCTGTGGTGGAGATGGAATTGGTGGTCGAAACAGTGGGTCTTCTTAACTTATCGATGCAGTTGAAACAGTTTTTTTTCGTGCTTGCTGCCATAGTTGATGCTTTACTTACAATTGCCTTGGCAGCAAGTTATTCAGTAATTCCTGATAGATGTTGATGAAGTCCCTTTAGGAATCAAAATGCTGATTAACAATGTCGTTGGTCTTGGGAAATTGCATTAATAATAATGTGAATACAAGTGAATTTTATTGTCAGATAAACGAAATTGATACATTCACTCTTGTACTATTGTCTTGCCTGATTGGAACAGCATACGTTTCGAATTAAAATGGTGATATTTGATGTTTTAGCGCCAATGCATACAAAGCATATATTTTCATAGGATAATAGTACTTAATTTTCTTGGTCTTGCTAGAGGGATGACAAATTCTTTCCAGGGGCTTGTATACAACAAAATAGTTGTGCCCCACCGTTTGAGATGCAATTAATAGCTTTGTAATATGTCATTTTGGTGCACGCTTGGACGCCTCAATGAACTTAATTGATCTACTCTTTTAACCACCAACATATTTTTATCCACTCGCATCATGCTATTTTGGAATTTTTACCTATTTTAGTCAAAAAATTATCATATAACATCTCTAGTTTCAGCGTGTGATTCGTCTCTTCTAAATGACTGAATGTGCACGTCGCCAAATCTCTAATAATGTCGCTGGATTCAGTTATACATGATATAGCATAGCTGTGTTGTGCAACAATTTATATTTGTTTGGAATATATGTTTTTTTGACGGTATGGTTCACTTTACGGCTTTCTGTATTTACTAGAGAAACATTTTTTGTTGATAGCAGTATTATTAATATCATACACTTGCTAATTTTGTGCCACTACCTCTCTTAATATCTCTTGCCACACCATCCGAGATTGCTATAATGATCTGTGATCTGTGCACTGTTGATATGTATATATGATATGAAATTCGTATCCATGGATTCCTGCTTTCGCATTACTGAGTGCAGCATGTTGTAATGTTCAAAAGTTTCATCGAGAACTCATGTATGTAGTACATATGAAGTTAAGTAAATCTGTAAAAATTTAGCATCCATTTCATCGTAAATATCAATAAGAAAACAAGAATCAATCTGTCATCATGTGCTATCAGCACCACTTGTGTTTTTGAATCTCAGTATCCACTGAAGGTCTAATCCATTGTCATCTTCTGTAGTAACTGATGCTGAGTTGGAAAGATTACAGCAAGCATTGAAGATTCTTTCTGATGCTGAAAAACAGATAAGACTTTCAAGTGAACGTTCGACATGGTTCACTGCAGCTTTACTCCAGCTTGGTTCTGGCCATAATTCAGAAATAACACAGTCAAGAAGCAGCAGTAAGCAAAGCGCTAAAGCAACCAGTGAAACCATGATGGAAGTAGTGAGAGAATCCTCTGCTAGCAGGACTACATCTCATCCTTTATTCAATTTTCGCGATTCAAAGAAAACATCGGATCACAAAACAACCAGTGGGCACTCCAGTCCTCAGGGCCTTGCTTCATTATCTTCCAGGATAAGAACCAATGACAGCATGGTTTATGGAGAGTGTAGGTCAGGTGATAGAGGTCTGCAATCTGCTCAAACAAGTATTTCTTGTGAGCAAAGGCCTGCGAATAGTGGAATCTCAGATAACCTTGCCCGAATTTGGAGAAAATGCATAGAGAATTGTCACTCCAAGACATTGCGTCAGCTGCTCTACGATCATGGGAAACTAGCATCTGTCAAGGAATGCGAAGGTAACTACAACCTGTTCTCATTCTTTTACTTGCACATTTTATGTGTTCAGCTCTAGGTCCGACCTCTGTATTAGAGCCAGAGGCCCAACTGTGTGGGGGTAGCTCAGCTCCCGAGAATGATTGTAAACTTTGATGACTCACTGCTTGATACAGAATAAGAGCTTTTGCATTCCAACTATATGACTTACGAAACACTTAGGATAAATGAGTTACCCCATTAGTTGAAATGGATGCACTAAATCTGTTACTCGTTGTTCCAACTTCATGATAAAAAAAATGCAATAATTAGGGTTGTCATGACTACCAATTCAAGTACAGGGGAAAGGACAGACACGGTTGTTATAGTTGGAAACAAAGTAGTTTCTAAATGAGATGTGCCTCAAATTAGGGTTGTTATAGTAGGAAACAACGTAGTTTCTAAATTAAATTTGCCTCGCTGCTTTTCTTAAAGAAGATTCTTTTTATCAACTTTAGGTGTAGGTCCCTTGAAGCCTTCGCCTCTGTTAGCTTAGGTCCCTTGAAGCCTTCAACCCAGTAAACTTAGGTCCAATTTCGGCATTCTTAGTCACTAGCAGTGCGCCAACCATTTTTTAGGGGTGTGACTGGGGCTTATACCGACCTGATTTTTCCCATGTCTGTTTTCAAGCCTGGGTGGCAGCCTTGTCCCCATGAGCCTCTACCAACCAACTATATTCATTGCGCGGCTTAATAGATTAAGCATATTTGATGCTTAACTAATATTCTTGCATTAAACATGGGAACTAGTCATGAAAAGTGGGAGACCAACATGGGAGGTTTCTCCTTTCGTCCTTCTAATATATGATTTTCTACCGCACAAGCTATTAATCTGCCCAATATTGATTTTTAAAAAATTTCATTTTCAGGCTCCATTGTTGCCTTTATAGCATTTGAGGACAACAATATAAAATTTCGAGCCCAAAGATTCGTGAGCAGCATCAGAAATTCAATGGAAACTGTATTGAACTGCAATGTGGAAGTCAGAATTGGTTTAATGCAAGAATTTCTTGCTGGAGGTCTAAACCCAGATGAAACAGTTGAGTCTGATGTCTTGAGTTGCTCAACAAACAGTGAAAGACGAATGGGAGTTCTTAAACCATCAAGAAGTTTGGAGTATTCTGATGAGATTGATAAGAAGATGGAGCAATGTAGCTGTACGTCAGCTGACGGTGGTGGTCTGCAGCCAACCAATGTTCCTGTGATTGTCTCTAATGGAAGTTTGAGAATCAATAGAACAAGAGGGCAGGAAGTTTCTGTTGGACAGTCTAAGATAGCAGCACTAGATGAGCAAAGATTAGAGAGTGCGTGGGTCCAGGCTGTTGAAAAACATAACGGATTGTTAAATCAAGCAAGACCTGAGAGAAATCAAATCCTTCCACAAGCTGGTGTTCAGCATAATGGGAGGTCCTCAATAGCCACTGTTGTTCCTTCAAGGCAGGTTGACAAGGACCTATCTAAGGAACTGAAAGCCTTGAAGATTAGTGACAGTCATGGTCCTCAGAAAGGCCAGAATGCACAAATTGAGAATGGTTATGCTATTTCACCAAGCCTCTTGCACAGAAACAATCATTTGGCAAATTGTGACAATGAGAGTGTGTAAGTAACACATTTCACTTTTTTGACCTGCATGGATTCATCAATATCTTGTGATCCGGTCTTGTAAACAATAAAATATTGCTACTACAAGCAATAAACAGCAGCATATAATTTTCAAATGGAGCATGTAGTAAATTTCTTATTTTCTAGTCAAGTAAAATGATGCAACTTTTGGAAGTGGCATTAGAGCATCTTTACATCTGCATTGTTCTGCTATTTTGGGAGTATGGTTTGCTTATGACTTATGCTTATTGTTTTACCTTGTGCATTGTGAGTTTTATCACAAATTTGCCTTTTTTTATCCAAGATTTTGGACTGATAAAGCTCACTTTTTGCATGCCTAATCTACAGGGCTTCCGAGTCCGGAGCACCAGGTTGTCATGGACTCTTCCCCTGCTGGAAAACTGAAAAATCGAGAAGAAGAAAGGTAGGTCAAAAACGTGTTCCTTATGAATATATTTCTTTGGGCTATCACGCCATGCCACATCTCATTTGGTTCCCTTTTTTTGGGGCGGGGGTCATACAGGGGAAAGGACAGACACGGTTGAAGTCATCTTAATTTGGTAACTGCTGATGATAAACTGAGCGTGGGCTCCTGAGAAATTAGCATCTTACCTGGAAGCTCAGCAAAAGGGGATCAAAGTTGTATATCCAGCGGAAACGTTGCTGGAACTTGTACAGTTAATTGGATGTAGTCCCTTGCCAAGTTGCAGGGCTGAGACGCTTGGCACAGTTAGGAAAACGCCCATTAGTGATTTTGTAAGACACGCTCTTATTTTTGTGTATCTTTTTTATCATACTTTATTTGACAGCATTTGAGTTTACAATTCATTTGTTCTACTACCAAACCTTTTTGTTAAAAGAATGGATGACTTGCTATTTCATCAAATTTGTACAAGAACTCATGCACGCCTATATTTGTCTAGATTTATCATTTCCATTTGGGTAAAGCCCATTTTATTCCGTTGACTGTTGCCCAAGTTTGATTTTATACGTTTCAATTCAACTACACCAGGCCGCTGTCGTCATGCAAGACCGCCAAGGTGCATCTTCTGCGGCGTAGTCCAACTAATGACTTAGTACAAAGAAGAGGAACGCAACAAGGCTTTAGAATAGATTTTTGTCTAATCAAGTGTTTTAAACCATTTGATTGATATGTGAACCATCACTTGAGTGATTTTAACCATTGAATTTTCTAGTTGTACAAAAATCTACGCTATAGCAGTGCTCCATCCTCATCCTATTACACTTAATCACGTGAAGTGTTCTCGAGGAAGCCACCGATTGGTAACCATCCATAAATCCTGCCATTTGCCAATCTGCGATCAGGATTCCTTACAACCAACAAAATGACGAGTGGTACAAAGACTTAGTCAGACCAGCCACCAACCAACAAAATGTACAGGGCTTATGACCCGTGGGGAGGTTTTCATCAGGTTGGCCCTCAAAGATTCAAAATAATAAAATCAGTGCGTGTTTTTTATTATAAAATTCCTAAACCATTGGAGCAAGGCCTCCTTTGAAACGCGAGAAAAATTCAAAAACCTTACACTTTTCCAGAGAAATAGAATTGAGTCACGTTAAATTCCTGTAGGACTCTTGTGAAATTCATCCATTTCAATGGAGGCCCTGTTTATAGTGAATATGCTTTGTACACTCCAAAATGCCATATAGAGGTCAAAAATCTTATAGGACCCAAATATTCTGAGATTACCTCACAAATCATATGTTCCAAATCATAGGCCAGAGCACTATTTGTTTCCTTATGGTGCTATGAGACAATAAATGGAAGGAATTTAATGTCTTTTTATGCATGGATGAAAAGATTTACCATGGGATCAATTCGTAAAATCCCGAAAACAATTTTCCATATATACAAGGATTTCAGTCATCCAGAAACAGTGCAAAGCATTCATGTAGTTTAAATGCATGGCGGCAACACTGGAAACTTGTGACAACACCAAATCAAACCAAGAAACCGATCGGATGAAAGAAGACACGGAGTGAGACTGTGAGAGGCAAGGCAGAGGAGATCAGATCGACCAACCAGCCACCCATGGCTGCCGCCGCCTCTCCCATGCTGCCCGCGCTCCTCCTGTTCTTCACCGCCTTCGCGGCGGCCACCGCCGGCGCGGCGGAGACGACGACGACGACGGCGCTGGACGAGACGTGCGCGTTCCTGGGAGGCTGGTACGTGACGCCGGAGCTCTGCGCGTCGGTTCTCTGCTCCGACGCGTCGGCGTCGGCGCCGTGCCGCGCCGCCCGCGACGCGCCCGCGGTGGCCGCGCTCGCGGCGAGGCTGGCGGCGCGGAACGCCACGGCGACCAAGGGCAGCGTCGAGGCCGCGCTGGCCGCGGCCCGCGCCCGCGCCGCCGGGAACGTGACGTCCGCCGCCGGCGCGGCGGAGGTCGCCAGGGGCATCGACTCGTGCCTGCAGCTGTACGCCGGCGTGGTGCCGGCGCTGCAGTGGGCGGCGGAGTCCGTCGCCGCGGGGCGATACCGCGGCGCGCGGCAGGTGCTGGACGCGGCGCAGTACGTCCCCGGCGGGTGCGAGGGCATGGCCGGCGACGCGGCGGCGCTGCCGAGGGAGAACAGCGCCTTCAGCTACGTGGCCATGGTGGCGCACGCCGTTGTCGCCTCCATGGTCAGGGACTGATCGTGGACTTGCTGTAATAATTTCTTTCTCGGCAGGAGAGCTACTGATCGTTATAGACTGTTGTAACAATTCCATCGTGCTGCCTCGTCAATCGATTAACAGGGCTGGTTCTGTTTCTCGAGTTTCTGTGAATGTTTCCAGTTTCCAATTGATATGTTGATTACAAGTGTGGTCTGTGGAACAAGTTGGCATTTGCGGATTTGCCTGCCGAGAGCTCGTTCTCAGTTCGAATGTCCTACAGTTCATCCATTCCGTTCCATTCATTTGGTGACCTACTAACAAAAGCCAAGCAAGTTTTTGCCCTGCGACTGTTAGAAGTAATTCTTCTGTTTACGTTCCTACAAAATAGTCATCCTGATCATATCTTTTCTCTCCCACACCAAGTCTACCCCCCGCTAGTAAGAAAAATGGTTCATTTGGTTTTTAAACCATTTGATCTCTGGTCGTACAACCCGGTCACAGAAAATGTGTGACGTATAGTACTACTCCATCAGTGACCATTCCGATTTACGGTCTTGTAATTATTTTATTTCCTTTCTCAAATCGAATGAATAAATTCCTTTGTTTTGCCATTATCATTGGTTTCGATCCATAATTTATTCCCCCTGAACATTCTTTTGCATCTTCCTTCTGGGAGTGACAATATTTCCTTTTCGGTTAACGTTGACTATCGCCTGTCACTACAACAGAACGGAATGTTCCTGTGAGCTTCAAATCCTCACGAAAATAGGAAAAACCACCACAAAAAATGATTCGCGTCGGCCACCTATCACGCAAAATCCCACATGAAATTGGCGCCAGGGAAATTACAATTTCATGGCGGCCGGCTCTCACGAAACTTTTTCGCGACGGTGGCTCTCACAAAATATAAGGGGTCACCAGATTTTTAAAGGAGTTGTTGTGACGGCTTGGCAATAAGAAAACACGTCACGAAAAGAATTCGTGAGGGTCAGAGGCCGTCAGGAAATTGTTATTTTCGTGTGTGTCTGATGTCCTCACAAAAATGTACTCCCTCCGTCCCAATATATAACGGATCGGGGGAGCTTTCGAGGAAAACAGCAACCATGTGAAAAGACCAATTTTCCCCTCATTATTGCTATCTTTGTCCACGCCCACCGTCGCAGCGTCTTGCAGCTCGCCCACCTCCAGGCTCGCCCATGGCGGCGTCCAGCTCGCCGGCCCGCCCGAGCACGCCCCCGCGCCTCCTCCCGCACCACCTGGACGCCGGCCCGCCCGAGGTCAGCCCCGCGCCTCCTGGACGCCGGCCCTCCCGAGGTCAGCCCAGCGCAACCCCGCACGAGCTTGCCGCATTGGGAGACGCTGCTCACCGTTGGCGACGTGGTTGACGGCGAGCTTCGGGGTGGCGCAGATCTGGCTGGAGGCGGAGAGGATTCCGGCGCCACTGCTCCTGCCGGGCTTCATCTTCTCCTCCAACCGCACGGCAGGCGACAGGCGGCGAGCCGCGCGCGGTGGGGGCGAGCTGCGGGCGGCGGGCGGCGAGCCGCGAGCGCGGTGGCGCAGAGCTGCGCGGTGGGGGGCCCTTCTCCTCCCCTGCTGCAGCTGTGCCTAGCGGCGGCAGAGACGCGAGAGCTGCCCCGGGTGGCGGAGGGGCACGAGCTCCGCACGGCAGCGGCGCGAGGTGAGCCGCGAGCGACGAAGCCGCCTCGCACACACCGCCGTGACCGCGCGGCCCAGCCGAGGCCCACCCCGCCGGAGATGGAGCAGGGGAGCGGAGCTCCGGTGGGTGAGATGCGGGAGGGAGAGGTTATGCGTCGTTTGTGGCTGAGGATTTTTTTTGATTTTTTTATTAGGCATGGGGCCCACTTGACCTCCCAATCCCTTATAATCTGGGACAAGCAGGACTCCCTCCGATCCCTTATATTCTGGGACGGAGGGAGTAATTTCTTGAGTGCCGTTAGCTGTTAGGAAAATGAGTTGAACACATACGAAAATGTTTCTCCAGTTCAATTAGCACTGTCATTAAAATGACCCTCACCCTCACGAAAACTCTTCCCTGGCTGCACAAAACACCACGGAAATATTGTTCACCCACACAAAAATATGTTGCAAACCCACAATTAATCCACAGCATGCATGCCCATAAACATGCATTTATGGTGAGGGTTCTTCTAGTCACTCTCGAAAATATGCATTTATCGTGAGGGTTCTTCTAGCCACTCACGAAACTTGGCTACACACAAAAATTCCGTTACGTTGTAGTGTGTGATAATAGATGTTTTTTTTTGAGATCTGATAATTTTTTTTTTGTGATTACACAGTACAACTCAGACACTCACAACGTACGCACACTCACCCCTATGAACGCACATACGCAAACCCTATCTCTATGAGCATCTTCGAAGACTGAGCCGGCAAATCCTCGAGATTGACGAAGTCACCACTGGCGCCTCGCTGTCGACGGCCACGTCGCCTACCGCTGAAAGCACAAAGCCGTTAAATCCTAGAAAATTCGCTCACACGGGGAGTCGAACCCAGGACCTCAAAGGTGCTACTCGGATGCCTTAACCACTAGGACAAGACCTCTTTCACTTAAGATCTGATAATAGATGATAATAGATGTTTCTGTTCATGGTGAAACAAACAACCTCCCATCTTTGGCCCATGATGTGGTGGTGATGTGTAATAATTTGGACTACTCTTTCTCCTATTAATATAATGAAAAGCAGTTCTCTTGTGGTTTTTAGAAAAAAATATATGTTTGTAGTTTGTTCGAAATTTACTTGCTGGTTTTAAAATTGTCCATCTGCGTCACAATTGTGTGGTTCCTAGTACGAAAAAAAATATTGGTAAATGCAGTATTGTAGTAATAAGGATATGTTCTTCCCATATGGGTACTTAAATGAACCTATGCAAGAGTTTTCATTGTGGGCGTAACTGATTTCCCAACCGCTGATGGAAACCTCTAGAAGACTATTGCAACTTCAACTAAACCGCAACGAAGGAAGAAAATGTGCACGAAAGCCCAATCCAAGGTATGAACATGAGGACCCTTAAAAATAAAGCTATGAACAAGAGGCCACAGCTCACAGCGGTCTGTAAAAAAAATCTCTTCCTCCTCATGGCTCCCCAAAGGGACGGAGTTTTGTTGAGGCCAAGGTGGGCCGTGGCCCCTGGTCCAACAATAAAGCTTGATTTTACCATGTCATTGGCCTCTGGAACTCAGCACACTGGCCGGTCCCATCTAACCCAACTGCGCATTATTTCTTTTTGAGATTACACAGTACAACTTAGATACTCACAACACACGCACATTCACCCCTACGAACGCACATACGCAAACCCTACCCCTATGAGCATCTTCGAAGACTGAGCCGGCAAATCCTCTAAATTGACAAAGTCACCACTGGCGTCTCGCTGTCGACGGCCACATCGCCTACCGCTGAAAGCACAAATGCCGTTAAATCCTAGAAAATTCGCTCCCACCGGGAGTCAAACCTATGACCTCAAAGGTGCTACTCGGATGCCTTAACCACTAGGCCAAGACCCCTTTCACAACTGTGCATTATTTATATAGCTCCCTTTGGAAAACAACCCAAGCTCTCCACATTTCGACATCCTATGAGGAAACTTTGATCATTTAAGTGAAAGCTATCCGGAAAGTTGAAAGATCACGCGAAACTCCATAAAACTCTAACTTTGTGACCTTTCACCTAGCTTAGCTTAGTGGGAACTCAATGCTCTTTCACCCATTGTACCTCAACTATTTTTTACCAACTTTGATAATAGGAAACAACACCTTGGATTAGCACTGTGCTGTCAAATTCACATAGAATTCTCTACTCTTTTCTCTTGTGAATTCATCAGGATATTTCAAAAAGAGGACATTTGATGTGTAGGTTGGTAACTTAAATGTGGTTGGGCTAATCATCAACTTAGATTGTCGTACAAAGATGGTGGTTGGCTTCAAGCACATTTCCTCATGTTGCTCTGTTATCTTGGCTTAATTGGAGCTAATTATGTTGTTATTCATCCATAGAGATTGATCCCCTATCCGCTTCACAATGTTATTTTAATTTGTCTTTCGTAACAACAATGTTCTAACACTTTTAACCCCATAGAGAATCATAACGAGGAAAGTTTTTTACTTTGCAAAATACATGAACACTTTCCACAAAATGACGAAGACTGAGGACAGAGGTATGTTATGCTTTCCCACCTTGGCGATTGGGCAGGGTCTTGATCAGGGTCCGGCGTGCAAGGGTCAAAATATATTGATGGGCATGATCATTTGTTATTTCTATAGCTGCGTCTACAACTATTTTGACTTTAGAAGCCAATAGTTTATGCTTTACCAACCAACACAGCCGCAAGCGGCCGAAAGAATCTAATCAGACTACTGCCATTATTTCATAAGGCTATAAAGAGGTCAAGAAAATCTTATTGAATTCAAACCTTTTGAGATTTCCTCACTAATCGTTATGGGATTACAAAAGAGGACGGCCTTTACCCAATTAATGATCCTGCTCCGTTTCGTTGTAGGCTGGTTAGAGTGTGAGCGGGCTCATATAGTTGTCAAATATCTTATTGGATGCCAATCTTTTGAGATTCTCTCATAACTTATAAGACGTGGAAAGAGAGAGAGAGAGAGAGACCCAAGAATATATTAATGGGTATCATCATTATCTGATATTTCTGTAGCCGCGACTGCAGCTTTTTTTTTTTTTTTGACTCTAGAAGCCAATAGTTGTGGCTTTAGCAGCCAACGCAGCCGCAACCAGCCGAAAGAATCTGAATAGATTGCTGCCATAATTTCAAATATGATCCAAATCTTGTGAGATTTTCTACAAATTGTCATGCCGTGCTCTTGCTTCATTTAATTGCAGGTTGTGTAGGTTGGTAATTTATTAGAGTGTGGGTGGGCTCATAAATTTGTCAAATATTTTATTAGAATACAAACCAGCTTCTAAGATTCACTTACAACTCAATATAAAACGTGGAGAGCTAGAGAGGGAGCCAATACAGAGGAAAGGACACCAAACCAAACCACGATGGCCACCGCCGCTACCTCTCCCATTCTTCCGGCGCCCCTCCTGCTCATCGCCTTCGCAGCGGCCACTACCGGCGCGGCGGAGACGTCCGCGCTGGACCATACGTGTGCGATGCTGGGAGAATATTATTACGTGGAGCCGGAGCTCTGCAAGTCCGTGCTCTGCGCCGACCCATCGGAGCCGTGCCACGCCACCCGTGACCAGGCCGCGGTGGCCATGCTCGCGGCGAGGCTGGCGGTGCGGAACGCCACGGCTACCAAGGGCCTCGTCGAGGCCGCGCTGGCCGCCCACGCCGAGAAGCGTGCAGCTGTACGCCGGCGTGGTGGCGATCCTCCAGCGGGCGGCGCAGTTCGTGGCGGCGGGGCGCTACCGCGAAGCCGGGCAGGTGCTGAACGCGAACCCGCCGATAGTAGTCCCCGCCAGGTGCGATGGCGCCGTGGGCGCCGGCCATGCGGCGGCGCTGCTGCCAAGGGAGAACGACGCTTTCGCCTACATGGCCCTGGTGGCTCACTCCATCATCAACAACATGGTTCCGGATCCGGAACTTCTTCCCCGTCGTTGATGACTCGTAATAAATTTTCTTTTATCAAGCCAGCAGGAGAGCTGCTGAGCATTGTAGAATGCAGTATATAATAAAATAATTCAATCGTCGTGCTGTCTCATCAATCGGTTAACAAGACTGATTCTGTTTCTTGATTTCCGGTGAATGTTTCGATTAGTTTCCAGTTGATTTAATCAAGAGTGGGATCTATGGAACAAGTTGGCATTTGCCAGCCTACTGAGAGCTCGTTCTCAGTTCGAATGTCGTACCTACAGTCCATCCATTCCATTCCATTCATTTCGTGATCTACAAGCAAAAACTGAAAGCTATTTTGTGCCCTGCAACTGTTAGAATTAATTCTTTCCGTTGGTACATGCAACTCACTGGGACGTTATTCCAAAATATTGAGCCCGTGATCTTCTCCACAAGAACGCCACACGAAAATACATTTACCAGATTGTAAGCGCCCCTCGCGCGCCTTGCCGATCATTCCCTTGGTGTGGACATTCGACATGACCCTAAATTTTATATGAAACTATATTTATTTTTTCATATTAAACTTTTACTGTGGGTCAATAATGTATAATATGGTCCAAGGCATTAGGTTACACATTTTGCCACCTTTCATAAGAAATCTCAAACTATTATGGACTGACCTGTTTAATTTGACAAATCAATTACTATAAATTAATCCAAGCGACAATGAAGGAATTAAGGAAGGGTGACCCAAGAAAATAGATCAACCATAAAAAAAATATGCATTTATGCTCCTTTCTTTTGAAAAATTAAGTATATTTATGGCCATACTATAAGGGCCAATTGCAAATCAACCACACTTTTGAAATGTAATTGTGAAACAACCATCGATTTTTAAATTTGCAATTTCACGGCAGTTTTCAAAAAATCTATATGGTATCTTGCAAAATATTTTGCGATTTCAACACGAAGCCTGAGTTTACCATTTTGACTTCCCACGAGGAAATTATGATCATTTAAGTGAAACCTACCACGAAGTGTGTTGAAGGATCATGCCAAACTACATGAAACGCTAACTTTGTATCTTGGTGGGAACTCAAGGCTCTTTCGCTGCTTGCTAGGAGTGTTTGTACGTAGTATGATACGTACCCATTTTATCTCAGATATTTTTACCAACTTTGATAATGGTTAACTACACCTTTGATTAGCAAAAGTGTTTTCAAATTGGTGGAGAATTCTCTACTCCTTTGCTCTTTGTGATTTCATCATGGGATTACAAAAAGACGACATTTGACTTTCCCCCAATTGGTGCTCCTGCTCGTGGTTGGCTTCAAGCGCATTTCATCAGGTTACACTGTTATCATGGCTTAATTGGAGCTAATTATCTTCTTCTTCATCCGTGGAGATTGATCCCCTATTCGCTTCACAATGTTATTGAAATTTGTCTTTTCGTGACAACAAAGTTCTAGCACCTTTAACCCCGCACAGAATCATAATGCAGAAATCTTTTTACTTTGCAAAATACATGGACACTTTCCACCGGATGATGAAGACCGAGGATTGAGGTATATTATGTTTTCCCAACTCCGGGACTGTTTTGGGTTTGGATCAGGTCAGGTCCGGCAAGCGTAAAAAATATGTTAATGCGCATGATCATCTGATATTTCTAAACCAATAGTTGTGGCTTTAGCAACCAACGCAGCCGCAGCCGGTCGGCCAAAAAAATCTGAACAGATTGCTGCAATATTTCAGAAAGCCATAAAGAAATCAAAAATCTTATTGGATCCAAATCCTGTGAGATTTCAAGATATCCTCACAAATCATCATGGGAACAAAAGAGGATGTTGACTTCGTCCAATCAAGATATCCTCACAAATCATCATGGGATCAAAAATCATTTTGGATCCAATTAGTACTCCTGCTCCATTTGATTGTAGATTGTGTAGGTTGGTAACTTTGAGTGTGGACGGGCTCATAAAGTTGTCAAATATCTCAGTGGACGCAAATCTTCTGAGATTCTCTCACGACTCAATATAAGACGTGGAGAGCTAGTGAGGGAGCCAAGACAGAGGAAAGGACACCAAACCAAAGTGAAACCACCATGGCCGCCGCCTCTACCTCTCCCATGCTTCCGGCGCTCCTCCTGCTCATCGCCCTCGCGGCGGCCACTGCCGGCGCGGCGGAGATGACGGCGCTGGACTGGGCGTGCAATTTCGTGGGCGGCTGGTACGTGACGCCGGAGCTCTGCACGTCCGTGCTCTGCGCCGACCCGTCGGAGCCGTGCCGCGCCGCCCGCGACGCGCCCGCGGTGGCCGCGCTCGCGGCGACGCTGGCGGTGCGGAACGCTACGGCGACCAAGGGTCGCGTCGAGGCCGCGCTGGCCGCCCACGCCGGGAACGTGACGGTGGCCAAGGGCATCGAGTCGTGCGTGCAGCTGTACGCCGGCGTGGTGGCGATCCTCCAGCGGGCGGCGCAGTTCGTGGCGACAAGGCGCTACAGCGACGCGCGGCAGGTGCTGGATGCGGCGTACCAGGATATGTTAATCGGAGTCCCCGGCAGGTGCGAGGCCATGGCCGGCGACGCCGCGGCGTTGCCAAGGGAGAACGAAGCCTTCATGAACATGGCCTTGGTGGCGCACGCCATCATCGCCAACATGGCTAGGGACTGATCGAACATGGGATATTGCTTCCTGCCAGCCCATAGTTGATGACTCGTAATAAATTTTCTTTTATCAAACCAGCAGACCAGGAGAACCTGCTGATCATTGTATACTGTTGTAACAATTCAATCGCCGCGCGGGCTCATCAACGATTAACAGGACTGGTTCTGTTTCTTAGAGTTCCCTGTGAATGTTTCGGTTTCCAATTGATTAATGAAGAGAAGGATCTATGGAAGAAGTTGGCATTTGCGTACTGAGAGCTCGTTCTCAGTTCGAATGTCCTACAGTTCATCCATTCCATTCCATCACATCCCAATTCCCATTCGTTTGGTTATCTACAAGCAAAAATGGAGCTATTTTTGTGCCCTGCGACTGTTAAAAGTAATTCTACCGTTGTTGGTACATGCTAACTATCAATGGGACGCTATTCCAAAATTGATCGTATGATATTCTCAACATGAATAGCAAACAGGGATATAATTACCGGGTTGTATGCTGCCAATCATTCCATTGTTGTGGACATGGGGGCATCGGCGCACCCCTTTTTTTTTATATGAAACGTGGACCGATAATGCATACTACTATGGAGTCCGGATCACCAGTGTATTCGCTACACACTGTTTGTTGCACCCTTTGTATGAAAGCCACCTTTCATAAGAAATCTCAAAGTATTATGGACCTTCAATGAGCGAGTATGCTTTTAATTACGAACGTCACCAGGCAACAACCAAGTATCTTCAAAGTACGACGAGGACATCCTAGATACCCATGTAAACCGGGACCTAACTCAAGCAAAGTAGGAAATCCATGAGCTTTGTCAAGAAAACCAACTATTGTATTTTGCTCAGAAAGAAAAGAACGAACTATTGTAAGCTATGGAGGTGATCGTGTAAACCATTGTCAGCTCAAGAACCATGATCTGAGCAAGCAGGTGAACTCACTCTCCTTACTTATACATCAATTTTACTGACCTTAAAAAAAAATCAATTTTACTACCTAAATGTTTTGCATATGTCAAGGTTTACACACAAGGGAGGGGCCACTGGACCAAAGGAGGTGGATTACACGCAAGAAATAACAGGTTACGTGGAAGTTGAACATGTTCACTGCTTCCTCACATCAGATCCAAGTTCCAAAGCTCAGTAGTGCCAGATCATTCAGACTTATAAAGCATAGTGCATATGGACGAAAAGGTAACCACGTCTACTTTCACATCCAACAAACGGCTCCTCATTTTGACTTCTCATGAAAACATTATGGTCATTTATGCAAAAGCTACGAGGAAGCTTGAAAGGTCACGTGAAACTTTTGTGACCTTTTCACCTAGCTTATCTTAGTGGAAACTCAATGCTCTTTCACACCTAGCTAGCTAGGTGGGATGTCGTTTGTGTAGTATAAATACCCATTTTGTATCTTTGCTATTTTTGCCAACTTTGATAATAGGAAAACAAAAACCTTTTGATTAGCAGTGTGCTGTTAAATTCACAGAGCATTCTCTGCCCCTTTGCTCTTGTGATTTCGTCGAGAACGTTTGATTGCAAGTTGTGTCGGTTGGAAACTTAAAGTGTGGTTGGGATAATCCTCGATTCAAGTGCATTTCGTCATGTTGCCCTATTATCTTGGATGATTGCAACTAGTTATCTTGGCTTCATTGAAGCTAATTATCTTGTTCTTTGTTCTTCATCCATGTGATTGATATGCTTCACAATGTTATTGCAATTTGTCTTTTGCGACAACAATGTTCTAGCACTTTAACCCCGTAAGAAATCATACTGTAGAAAAGGTTTTTTACTTTGCAAAATACATTATCACTTTCCATCGAGTGTGAAGACTGAGGACGTACATTTTGTTTTCCCACCTTTTGACTGAGGACGTACATGTTGTTTGGATCAGGTTAGGGTCCAACAGGTGTCATGATCGCTTTCTGGCTGTGTCTGGATCAGATTAAGGTCCGACAGGGGTCAAAATATATTGGGTGTGATCATCTGAGATTTCCATAGCTTTTTACCGTTGAAGCCAATAGTCGTGGCTTTAGCAACCAACTCAGCTGCAGCTGGCCGAAAAAAATCTAAACCGATCGCTGCCATTATTTCAGAAGGCCATTAAGAGGTCAAAAAACTTATTGGATCCAAATCTTCTGAGATCCCCTCACAAATAATCATCATGAGATTACAAAAAAAGAATGTTTGACTTTACCTAGTTGATGCTCCTGCTCGGTTTGCTTGTAGGTTGGTTAGTGTGGCTGAGCTCATAAAGAGGTCAAATATTTTATTGGATCCAAATCTTTTGAGATTTCCGCACAAATCGTATGTTCTAAATATAAGATGCGGAGAGGGTGGGAGCCAAGACAGAGGAGAGAACAGCAAAACAAGCCACCATGGCCGTCGCCGCCTCTCCCATGCTTCCGGTGCTCCTCATGTTCATCGCCTTTGCGACGGCCACCACCGGCACGGCGGAGACGAAGACGGCACTTGACGAGACGTGCGCGTTCCTGGGCGACGAGTACGTGACGCCGGAGCTCTGCACGTCCGTGCTCTGCGCCGACCCGTCGGATCCGTGCCGCGCCGCCCGCGACGCGCCGGCGGTGGCCGCGCTCGCGGCGAGGCTGGCGGCGCGGAACGCCACGGCGACCAAGGGCAGCGTCGAGGCCGCGCTGGCCGCCCACGCCGGGAACGCGACGGTCGCCAAGGGCATCGCGTCTTGCCTGAAGCTGTACGCCGGCGTGGTGCCGTCCCTGCAGCAGGCGGCGCAGTCCGTGGCGGCGGGGCGCTACAGCGACGGGCGGGAGGCGCTGCACGCGGCGCTGTTCGTCTCCGGCTTGTGCGAGAAGGGCATGGCTGGCAACGCGGCGGCGCTGCCAAGGGAGAACGACGCCTTCACCTACATGAGCTTTGTCGCGCACGCCGTCGTCGCCCACATGGTCAGGGATTGATCGACCATCCGAGTGTCTTGCCCGTGGGTGATGACTACTCGTTGTAACAGTTTTCTTCTTGATCCGGCATGCAGGAGAGCTGCTGATCAATATATACAGACTCTTGTAACAATTCCATCATGTTGTCTCGTCAACAGTGATGATTCTGTTTCTTCGAGTTCCGTGTGAATGTTTCAGTTTCCAATTATTGATTGATCAAGAGTGTGATCTATGGAACAGCTTCGCAGTTGCCTACTGAGAGCTCGTTCTCAGTCCGAATGTCGCACAGTTCATCAATTCTATTCCATTCATTTGGTGATCCACAAGAAAAAATGAAGCGACTAAAAAAAAAATTCAAAGTCTCAAGGAATCAGGCTAAAGAGGTGCGACCCTAGCTAGAAAATAGACCAACCATTAAAAACATGGATTTGAGGGATCCATTTATTTGAAAAAAATAACTATATCTATCATCACCAACACCTAATCAATCTGTCCACCCTACCATCGGTTCTTGATCTAAACCTCAGCCCACCTCTTCCACCATATATACGATCTAAAGCTTGGTCGACATCTAGACAAAGGGTGACCAGATGTCGCAAATATTTACGCGCCTACAACATAATCGACCTCATCCTTTCTTTTTTCTACCACACCAAGGCCACCTCCCACCAGTAAGAAAAATGCTCTACATATAGTTTATTTGTATGATTGCATCGTACGGCCAGAGATCAAATGGTTTGCATCACTTAGGTGGTGGTTCACTTGGTTTAAAATCTGGTCTTACAATCTGGTCATACAAAAATGTGTAACATATAGTATGTATTACTGCACCAATGACCATCCTGATTTACTTGCCTGTAATTATTTTATTTCATTTCCCAAATTGAATGCATAAATCCATTTGTTTTGTCATTATGATTGGTTTTGATCCATGATTTCTTCCCAAAAACCTTCTTTTGAATCTTCCTTCCGGGAGAGACAGATCACTCGCGGAGGAATTGAAGGCTCATAGGCAGGTCTTTGACGTCATCTACCTGGCCCGTGATGATAGATGTTTGTAGTTTGTTCTGAACTTGATGATTTTAAAATTGCCCATGTGTGTCACAGTAGTATGAAATGAAATACTGGTAATGCAGTGATCTAATAAGGACATGTTCCTTAAATGTACAGATATGCAAATCATGGGTACTTAAGTTAACGAAAATGCTACACATCCGACCGTAATGTCCGACTGAAGTACGACCTGTGATTATCAACGGCTGATTAGCACATGAATTAGCCAAGTAATGGTTAACCTCTGATTATCAACGGTTTGATGGGGCTAGTCGGACGTGAGTCGGACAGTTCGGTCGGACCTATAGCAGAGTTAAATGACCCGAGGATCTACACTCGTCACCGCATTCTGCTTGTACGGCGCATTTTGGGCAGAACTGATTTCCCAAGCGCTGATGGAAACCTTCCATATGGGCATATGATGAATTGCCTTTTTTTTTAGATAATGGGAAAAAGAGTACCCGGTCTTGGCCTCATAAGAGGTTACAACCGTTCATTACACAAACTGCAGCACATCCGTCTGCCATCATATGAATCAAGCAAAACCAACTCGACGACATAACCAACATAGTTTGATGCAGAAATTTATTAATGACCAATTCTATTGGTAAACCTCCATCCATGATTGGCGAAGATCTGCATGACCACCACCTCCAACGCTAGGCATGCATTCTTCATCGTCTCCTTATCTTCATCATGCCGTTGCAACTGGGCCCAAAACCTGAGCCAATATGTGCCCCGATACAGTACCTGCATATAAGTTTTTATTGGAGATTTGTCAAACACTACATCATTCCTACTAAGCCATATTGCCCAACATAAAGAAGAGGCACCCACTAACAGTTGCCTTTTCAATTTTGTACCAACCCCCCTAAGCCAATTACCAAATAAATAAGTAATACTTCTAGGTGGTTGTAAGTTAAAAGCAAACTGTACAGCTCTCCATAGGAATTTTGCAAAATGACACTCAATAAAAAGATGTTGGATCGTTTCATCACAAGAGCAAAAACAGCACCGCCTACTACCATTCCAATTCCTGCGGGCTAAATTGTCCTTAGTGAGTACGACCCCCTTTTTTAGATACCACATGAAGATCTTAATTTTCAACGGCATTTTAAGCTTCCAGAGATGTTTGTCAAACTGGACATTTCCATTACTTATTAGAGCATCATACATTGAAGCAACAGTGAAGATACCAGATTGGTTAAGGTTCCATCGAAAAGTATCACTACTATTGTTTAACTGTATATGACTAATACGAGTAACAAGATTATGCCAAAGAATTAATGTGTTTCCAGTCAATGTTCTTCTAAAAGACACATTTAGTGGAACTCTATCAAAAACAGAAGCTATTGTTGCGTGTTTCTTTCTTACTATATTGAAGAGGGACGGATACTGTTCACTAAGTGTAAAATTTCCTAACCACTTGTCTTCCCAAAACCTTATTTGGTTCCCATCATTCAAATGAAAAGATCCCAGGTTTAGGAACTTTGGTTTAACTTTCATAAGGCTGGACCAAAAATGTGAGTCACCAGCCTTCTTTTCCACTTGTGAGATTGTTTGGTTCTTTAAATATTTATTCCTAAGAATACTCTGCCACATGCCCTCTTCATTTATAAGTTTGAATAACCATTTACTTAACAAACATTGGTTTTGTACATCAAGGTTTTTAATTCCTAAGCCTCCAATCTCTTTTGGTTGGCAAAGAATATTCCATTTGGCTAATCTATATTTCTTTTTATGTTCATCTGATTGCCAAAAGAATCGTGACCTATAGTAATTCAATTTTTCAAGTACCCCTTTTGGGACTTCAAAAAAAGATAACATGAACAAAGCCAAGCTTGTAAGGACAGAATTAATAAGAACCAAACGACCCCCCACTGACATATGTTTGCCTTTCCAACTGCTTAGTTTTTTCTCAAATTTCTCTTCAATGACCCGCCAATCAGCATTACTTAATTTTCTAAAATGCATTGGAATGCCAAGGTATCTAAAAGGATAGTTCCCAGATTTGCACCCAAACAATTCTGCATATTGTTGTTCCATCTGTTTAGCTTCCCCAAAACAAAATATTTCGCTTTTGTGAAAGTTAATCTTTAGGCCCGACAACTGCTCGAATGCACATAGAAGCAACTTCATGTTTGTTGCTTTTGCTATGTCATGTTCCATAAAAAGAATGGTGTCATCAGCATATTGTAGAATAGACAAACCTCCATCTACAAGGTGCGGTACGACCCCAGTTATCTGACCCTCATTCTTCGCTCTATTAATCAAGATAGCTAACATATCAACAACAATATTAAATAAAATCGGTGATAACGGGTCTCCTTGTCTCAGACCTTTGTATGTCTGAAAATTTTCCCCCACTTGGTCATTTATTTTAATACCAACATGACCACCCTGAATGAAGTTTTCAATCCATTTACACCACTCCTGTGAGAATCCTTTCATTCTTAGAGTTTGTTGGACAAAACTCCATTTAACTTTGTCATATGCCTTCTCGAAATCTATTTTAAATATTACCCCATTTTGTTTTTTCCTATGTAGCTCATGAATTGTTTCATGCAACACCACCACCCCTTCCATGATGTTTCTCCCTGGCAGGAAAGCGGTTTGTGTAGGACTAATTACCTTTTGAGCTACCGTCATATACCTCCAGAAGATTATTGCAACTTTAAGCAAACAAAAACGAAGGAAGAAACTCTGCACGAAAGCCATGAGCAGGAGCTCACACCTCGCCGCGCCCCTCCTCCTCCTGGCCGCCATCGCCACCGCACTCTGCTTGTACGGCGCCGGCGCGGTGGCGCCCGACCCCGCCGGTGACACCGTCGCCGCCTCATGCGACGCGATCCGCGACTTCGTGGACGTCGCCTTCTGCGTCTCCCACCTCCGATCCGTCCCGGGCGCGGCGACGGCGGGCCGGCGCGGCCACCTCCTGATGGCGGCGGACATGGCCGCCGCCGCCGGGTCCGCGGCCCTGGACGCCGCCGCGTCGGCGGCGGCGCGCGGCGACCCGGCCGCGCAGGACGCGCTGCGTGCGTGCGAGTTCGTGTACGGCGCGGCGTCGGTGCCGGCGCTGCGGTTCATGCGCGGGTACGCGGCGGCGGGGAGCTGGGCCGCCGCGAGGTCGCTGCTGTCGCTGACGCCGCAGGGCGGGATCGGGTGCGAGGCAGCGCTCAAGGGCGCGGCGGCGGGGACGGCGGCCGCCGGCGACATGGCCGCGGCGAACCGCGAGTTTTCGCAGCTCAATGCCATGGTCACCGCGCTGCTCAACGCGGTCAGCTAGCTGCCGTCGTTCACGTTTTCGGTGGCGTTCTGTCTTTCCTGTAGGAATAACAGATGGGTTTTGACCAGAAATCAGTATTGTGCTCGTTTCTGTCGGTCATGGTAGTGATGTGCTTATCCACAAGTTTATGTCCCTATCTAGTAAAGAGTTGGGATCTTACCTGCGGAATGCATCAAATGGGATGGCATCATTGAATAATAGATGAGCTCCTTGTAATGTAGCACAGCCACGCACCAAACAAGCAAATCGAATACGGAGACCCTTAAACTGATGAAAAGAGACCACTTAACTATATAGGATGAGAGATGTACCTTGCAACCATGTTTTCCATAGGTAATTCTCAACTAAGTGTAGCACCCTCACTTTTGGAGCCAAAAAGAAAAAAGAAAAGAAAAATAAAAAAGGGAATAAAAATCACTCCAAATTTAAATTTTTGTCCAATCTCTTTCCTTCCAATGATTTTTGAAAATAAAATTCACCAAATAAATCAAACTTAGTTTGAATTTGAAAATTTTGAAATATTAAAAACAAGTGCTCAAGTGTTTGCATTCATTTAAATCTACTAAAAATTTGATCCATTTTGAATTTACAACAAATTAAATAAATTTGACTCAAGTTTGTCAAACACACTTTGAATTTAAAAAGTTTTGATTTCAAAATCTTCCAAAAAGTTCATCATGTGCATTTCTGGATTTTATTGACTTTATTTTGAGTGTTTGATTGATTTTCGTTTTAGTTTGAATTTGAAACTCTTTCAAATTCAAATCCCAGTAAAAAGACAAACCATTTCCCTTTTCTTTTTCTTCCTCGGGCCGAATCCCCTCAGCTGGCCCAGCCTCTCTCTCTCTTTCCCTTTTCCTTCCTCGGCCCGCGCTTTTCCCCTCCGGTCCGACTCAACAGCCCAGCAACGGCCCAGTCCTCTGGCCCGCTCTCCCTTCCCGCTCTGTCTCGCTGACATGCGGGCCCCGCGTAGTCGTCGTCGTCTACCTCCAGACGACGCCTACCGCCGCCGCCCATACCGCGGTGTCGGGCACCGCCTTGGCCGCCACGGAACCGCCACCCTTAAAACGGCGCCGCTCCCCCTCCTTTTCCCCCACGCGCCACTCCTCTTTCTCTCTCTCTCTCTCTCTCTCTCTCTCTCTCTCTCTCTCCCTCCCTCCCTCTCTCTCTCTCTCCGGCGATAGCTAGGGTTCCGGCCACCGCTTCACGACGAGCTCCCGGCCTCCTCCGCCCGAGCGAGCTTCTGGTAAGCACGCCCGCATTCCTCTCCCTCTCCTCCGCCCTCCCTCTCCCTCACTCGTCACTCGATCGAGCCCCTCACCGTAGCGCCATCGCCGCCGACCTCCTCCCCTCGACCTCGCCCCGGGCCAGCTGTGCCCAGAAAAGACATCCCGGCGCACCCGCACGTGCACTCAAACGCGCCCAAAACCCACTCCGCGCGTTTCCCGTCGCGCACCGCCGCTGTGAGCGACTCCGGCGAGCTTTCCCCGCCGCCTCACTGCTCCCCGTACACGATGCGTACCATCCAAAGCTCCGCCATCTCCCTCTCATCCTCCGCGACGAGCTCCTAACACCCCTAGCCCACCGGACGCGCCGCCGGCGAGCACTCCGGCCAGCCGCCACCGCGCGCCTCCCTCGGGTCCACGGTGGACTCGTGGACCGCCGCCCGGTCCCAGTCCACAAACCCCGTGGACCCGGTCTACCGATTTTCCAATAGGAAAATAATTCCCCAAATTCCAGGAAAAACCCCGGGCCCTGTACATTTTACAGATAAGCCCTTAAGCTTTTCTGTAATTATGTTTAAGCCCTATCTTTTTACAGAAAAGTCCTTAAACTTTTCTGTAATTATGTTTTGGTCCTCATCTTTTTACACCTAGGCCCCCAAACTTTTCCATAATTAGATATTGGTCCCTAAAACTTTCTGACCTTACAAATAAGTCCTTAAAACCTTTCTGTAATTACAATTAAATCCTTTGTAATTACAAATATTTCCCAAACCTTTAAATATCCATATCCTTTCAACCCTAACTCCGTTTTGAGCGATTCTTGCGCTCACGGATTCGTAGAAACGCGTAGTACATCATGGTACTACTATTGGAACCCCACATCATACTTAAACACCATCAATGCCCTAAAATATCCCCTCGCCTATTATATCCCTTTTATCGACAATCGTGCGATGTCAAACTCGCATGTCACGGTTGTTGTTTACCTAAGACCTAATCAATTCTGTGGTGCTAATTGTCTAGTACCTCCCACATGACAACCCACATCCCGCTCCATTCCTATACCGCACATTCATTTATTTACCCGCTAACAATAAATCTTTCATTCGGTATCTCTTCTAAACGTCGTAACCTTATATATTCTGAGTTCGACTCCGAACCTAGCCTTGATCAATCCTCGCTCAATCAAGCTTAAACCTAACCCTGCCCCCAACACCTGTTCCGATGCTATCACCAATTCCTTATCAAGCCTTATCGTTTTATCACCTTCTTTTATAAGTGATCTTTTAATCGATTCTATTGGAGTTATTGTTTGTTGTTATCTTAATTGCCAGTTGTTTTTAATCCTTCGATCCCAGTGTTTTATCTGCAATCGCACATTCATGTCATGCATGATCACGAGCACGTACCACCGTCATGTGCTTAGCTCATGACGAATAACTAGTAGATTAGTCTTAATAGTTAATCAATCTAGTAAGTAATCAATACCAATCACCAATAGTTAATCCCTTAATCTATAGGTGAGTAACTAAAGTGACACACCTTGCACTTGTACACTTGTTCCAATAACCTTTGTATAGGTTACGACCTATACAAAGCCTTACTGACGCAAGTGTACAAAATACACGTACACACGTTGTACTCACCTTCACCTGCACTCATGCTCTTCTCATCGCGTTTAGCATCTCTCATTTACACCAAAAGCCCTAGTATTCGATGCATTGTCCTAACAAGCCTTTCTAAGATAATAAAATCTTGCTAAGTAAAACTGGATGCATCATACATGCTTTGTGTCTTTTATCCTTTAATGGTGTTATATTGGTTTTTCTTGGAGTTTCATCGGATCTTAGTGGTTCTTTTCGATCTTTAGTTTCTTTCGCGGTAGTTTATTTATACGTAGTGTTTTTATGCGCTAGCTTACGCGAGATTCGAGGAAGAGTCAAAGCGTTTCAAGCTTCAAGAAAGATCCGGAAGAATCCAAGTCAGAAGACACAAGCTTGGAGGAAGAACTTGAAGACATCGACCTCGACAGAAGAATCTAAAGACTACGAACTCGAAGATTAGAAAATCGTTCATCAGGCAAGCTCTACTTCTCCTTGATCATGATTGAACCTACTGTTTTCGCATTGCACCTATAGAGCCTGCTCTCGTAATATGCATTGCTTGTTATTTTACTGCTTTGTGTAGTTATGGTCCTACTTGCTTACTGTTATTGATGCCACTTATATAGGCATTAAAACCAGAATCTTTAATTACCCTTGTTTACCCATCACCTTCATAACCCTAGGACAGTACCATCATTTCTATGATGGCACGATTACCTTGCTACTAGAATGCTTAGCACCCCTCGCAATATTTCTACATTGCCACACCTCTCACATACTTGTTTTTACAAAATGTGTTAAATGAGTTTGGTGGTATGTGTAATACTTGGGGTTGAGAGTAGCACAACTGTGTTAGGTGATGTTGATGGGATGGGTTGGACTGCGGGCAAGGCCACTAGTGAAAGGTGGTTTGTGAGATAGCCCACCAGTGTGGGATATGGTGCTTGCCCGGCCACATAAGGACCGGTTCTCTCGACCGTAACCTAACGGTTTCCCGTACAACCACGGAACCTCAATGGGAAGGACTTATCCTACCTTCTTGGGTACACTTGCAACACCACCGGAGGCTGTTGTAGCAACGGAAGCTCAGGAAAAGACCCGGGAAACGTACCCGCGGTCCGATCGCGGAACCCACTGTCGGTGCATGGGAAAGCCGTCTGTCCTTGTTTGTACTTGGATCCTGCAACTCGTTGCGGGAGCACGAATGTACCTGTTAAAGGTGTGTTGTGCCGTAGTGTGACAATTCATTGTCACAGGCCCCTGAGTGTGATTCCGTGGTGGTTTTGCGAAGTGCTCAGAGAAGATGGACTAAGCGTTATGTCACTCTCCGTACAAGAGTGCATAGCCCGTGGGAAAAGCTGTACACCCTCTGCAGAGGATAAGAATTCATCCGGATGGACGTTGTCACGGCATATGACACGTTATGGTTCTACGCTCCTTGAGATTAGCCACATCTTCTATTCCTTGGCGTGTGAGTGAGTTGTAGTCAACTCGTGTTTTGTAAGTGTTGGCATGGATACCGGGTCGGTATGACCGCCGAGGTCAGAAGGCCCAACTAAAACTTGGGAACTGGCGGGAATGTTTCATACTCCCTCAGGGCCAACCAACTAAAATTCTGGCAAATAACTCTCTGTTTTATCTCTAAAATCCTTGGCTTGCTTTAGAGAACCCTGTATAAAATTGCTTTCTGTAAATGAAACCCCACAGCCTTCTCCTTGCTAAGACGAAATATGCATGTTCATATACCCTTGAGTAGTGTAGGGCTTGCGGAGTACCTTATGTGCTCACGCTCTTGCATCTGTTGTTTTTAGTCAGAGAAGACTTCGTAAGACGACGACAACGATTTGGTTTTCCGTTCTGCTTCTCAAGTCTGCCTGTGGTGTTGGACCTTGGCTTTCCGCTGTCTGCTTCACCGTTAGTTGGTCGGAGGGACTTGGATATTTCTGAATCCTTGTCGTACCGCCACTAAGGGTGATTAATCAAGTATTATACTTATGTACCTATTCGAAGTATACTTTGGTTACCATATCTGTGTTCTTGTGCGTATCAGCTACTGATCCAGGGACTGATACATGATGCACAACATACCCTAGAGATGGGGTATGACACTAAGAGCATCTCTAACAGAACCCCATAATTCGCTCGCCACATATCTCTTTCCCTGAGCTTGCGGCAATGGCAGATTGGCAGCCGTTTCCTCAAACTTGCACTACAAGATTTCTAACAATTCCCTACAGTTTTCCTATAAGTGGGTGACAGTTTTTAGTATATTTCTTAAATGTATTTGTAAACTGTAGGGAATGAGTTTGCGGGGAATGAGTTTGTAGGGCATTTGCTAAAACTGTTGGGAATTATGGAATTTTGCACTACAATACTGTCAACCACTCAAAGCAAATACACTAATCTTCATTAACTGTCGGCCACTTTGACACTAACTGTCGGGAAATGGTAGAAATCCTGCAGTGTTGCGGCGGCGACGGACATGTCCTTTCCCAACTCCCAAGCCTGCGATGTCCTCCTCCTTCCCTGAGCTCACGACAACGGAGGCAGTGTCCCCGAGCTCGCGGCGGCGGCAGCAGCCGTGTCCTCGAGGTCACGGTGGCGGCGAGCATGACCTTCCTCTAGGCTCTAGCGATGACTCCTTCCCTCCCTGACCCCGCGAGGATTCCTTCACATGGTGACGGCGGCCGTGTCCCCGTATGATTTCTGAGTTTCGGCAGCACTCGGCGCCAGAAAAGCTGGGGAAGGAAAGAAAGTGAGATGGGGACGAGCTGGCATCTTCTCGACATTTGAATCGTGAGTCCTCCAGCTTGAATTGCTTGACTAGTGATTCAATTTCTGGACACCGAGATCAAGCGATGTGCTTCTCCGCCGCATTCTTTAATGAGAGAATTCCTTCTATGCCATTGAAAATTTACTTGTTTCCTTATTTGCCATGGAAATATTTAAAGTTCCTTATTTGCCACCGATTTAAATTTTGATGCCTTCAATGCCACTTTTCGACAATTTTGTTTGTTTTGGTCACTGAAACAATCCGTTTTCTTATATTGCGATAGGTGGGGAACTGTGCATGTGCGACAAATTTGTTTGTTTTGGTCACTGAATCAAAAACCAAGTTGATTCAGTTTTGATGCCTCCAATAGAGTCGCACGGCTATTTTTATGCTTTTTTTTGTAAGAATATTATTTCATTTTTTTTGCTCAAATGTGCACTGACGGTTTCATATTTTCTTTGTTTTCTTTCATAAATTCCATGTGATGATCTTCCTCAAACAACATGTGTGTTATTCTAAGAGTAATGTCATCTTTACCTGTGTCATTTAGCACTGCTTAGATGATCAAATTAACAATAGTGGCATTGAAAGCATCAAAATTTAAGGTTGATGGCAAATAAGGAACTTCAAATATTTTCATGGCAAACAAAGAAACAAGTAAATTTTCAATGGCATAGAAGGAATTCCCTTTTCTTTAATTGCTTTGGCCATTGGAATCTTCGTCGCAATGGATGGTGGGTTTGTACGAATGACCTACACAAACTGAGATGCTTGTGTTCATCTGCGAGAAGCTTGGTGAAGCTGCAAATTGCAGAATAGTGTGCACTCCGTGATGCATTTTATCTTTGTAGCTTGTGTTGCCAGGCGATGAGGGAGGTACCTGAGGCAGGCCACAAGCGGCTTCGCCAATGGCCGAGCACCACCATTAACGAAGCCGAGGTGCTTGCTGCCACGGCCCACACACCGTCGACATGGTGGAAAACAGCGTCGCATTGCTTGCCTCCATGTCTCCATGGTTCTGCATGTGCTCGTGTTCTCAACTCTCCGTCTGGCACGACAAGGAAGAAAGAAGACTTGACTGAAACTGTTAGATGAAAAGAACGGTGGATTCAACCTGGTTTTTGATTCACTGGTAGGGGAACTGTTGGAAGAGAAGAGAAAAATTGACCCTAATAATTTTTGAGTTACCTTCAAAATGAGGTTTTAAGGGGTAATTTTTGAGACTCTATTGGAGATGCTCTAAAAAATCAAAATGTAGAAAAAAAACAGCGGAGAAATTTACCATAAGAATAAATAGGCAAAAAAAAAAATGGCCGAATGGCCGGGAGGCCATGATTGGGCTTCGGCGGGAGTGGGGCGTGGCTGCCTCCACTTGGGCCGATCCGTGAAGTCGTTCTTGCCACTTCTTGCCGTGCGTGAGCCCGGCAGGATTTGAACTTGATTCCAATTTCTGCTCTCGTTCCTGCATCATCAGCAGCCTTGCGTAATGCTGCCATCACAGTGACACACGTGCATGCATGCTCGCCATCTGTACGTGCCCCGGCGCCGACGAGCTGAACGACTGCCCTGCTTGGCCGGTTTCCGCCACGCATCCTTACAAGACACATGCATGCATGCGGTGGTCTCCGGGTGGACATTGGCGAGAGCATATACAAATATTTTTAGTAACAAAAAAAGTCAACGATGTCATATATTTAACTGAAAAAAATACGTACATGATAGCATATCTATGCATGTGACCTAAATTAAAGAAGAGGCCTTCCAAGCAGTTGCACTTTCTCCCTCATGTGCATGCGATTCATGAACAGCACCTCCCATGCATCAGTTGCACAAATGTGCGATTGATGAATATCAGGTTACCAATTAGCAAGAAGAATTCCCTCGAAGGTAACAAATCTGTTTCCACACGAGCAATAGCCGACATTCTCGTAAGCCATAGGCTCAAGTAAGTAATAAAAAATAACCCACTAAGAAACCTAGACTCAATTCATTGTCCTCCCAACTGGCTAGTTCCATCTCTTTTATTTATAGTGTGAAATCCTTCTATGTGTCCCATACCAACTTGCCCATGCTCTAGTTTAGCTAGCATACCACTAGTAAATTTATATTTGTTAATTAACGATATTCTTAAGCTAATTCTTCTCAGATGAATATGATAACTTATTAGGACACTGACAGGTAAAATTCTACAATGGTGTTTCATGCTCTTGTGGAATTGCTCTTATTGAGTAAGCACCCTCAACAGATAATGTTAACATGTGACTTTTCTTCTGCGACGACAATGTTCTTGTGATTGATCTGGGGAAGGAGACATGAATAATTTGTATAAATGGGTTATAATTCAAATTGTTCAGGGCATGGTGGAACCATTTGCATCCGTTGAAATAGTTATTACTCTTGCGCAATGGGACCCATGCCCCCTCCCTCTTTGATTTGGACATGTGGCCGGAAAAATAGTACAAAGCATTAATAACTATCTTGCACTCCCTTCGGTTTCATATTTCTTGATGTTTATGATATTGACGCGGTCTTCTAAACATAACTTTGACTAATAATTTTTGCTATGAAATATTTATAAAATATAGTTAAAGTGTATTTTTATGAAACGATCATATTTCAAAACGAACCTACTTATATCATTTTCACATCTCTAAAAACATTTATGGTCAATTTTTTCTTTGACTTAAGACAACCTCAAATATCAAGAAGTATGAAACCGGAGGGAGTATTGTTTCTAAACTTATCTTAACAAACCTAGAAGATAGGCATTTTTTTTAGTAGGATGGCATTTTGCGGTTCCTTTTTTTATTCCCGAATTTGCCAATTAAGCTGCTGATCGCAGCCAGTTTCCGGCCCATGGCACTACAGGATGTCTAAGTTTTGCCTAGTGTTGACGGTTATGTCTTTCAGTTTAAATTTTCTTAAATTGCCAAAGGTGTTGTTGGACATTTCTCTATCTACTCAATAGACGATGGAAATCCTTTTGCTGGGAATCCTTGGTCGGTGATCTTTTTGTTGGTACCATATATTCGCCCTCAGAAAAATGTTCAATTTCTAATAAGAAACCCTTAGCCACTTGAGAAAAATTACAACAAGGCAAACTGTCGGAATACCCGACAAAATATCTGGCCTCCAGATGTAGGAGATTTTGGTACCCAGCTGTCGTCACGCGCTTAAATTTGAACTGCCCTGGCAACCCTGCACAGCGCGGGGACTGCGGCTCGCGAATCATCCCTTACCTTACCTTGTTTTCCTTGACCTTAAGCCGCGTCTGACTCCGGCGCCGTCGCCATGCCTTTGCGCATTCGTCGTGCACGCTCACAAGTCACACCCTACGGTTTGAGCCGGAGATCCATGAAGTCGCTCTTGCCCTGAAGCCCACAGCAGGACTTGAACTCGATTCCAACTTATGCTCGTTCCTGCATCGTCAGCCGCCTTGCGTAAGGGCTGCCATCACAGTAACCACGCGCGTGCATGATTGCCATCTGTACGTGCCCCGCCGATCGACGAGGTGAACGGCTTGGCCGGTTTCCGTTAGCATGCATCCTTATCCACACTTGTACTGCATCCAGCAGCCACGCATCCTTACAAGAGACATGCATGCATGCCTGTTGGCCTGCGGCCGGGTGGAGCTACGAGCATATAAACACCTATAAGGTTACTCGACGGCCACCACCGGGTAGTACTAGCATATATGCATGTGACCTAAATTCAAGAAGAGGCCGCCTTCGAGGCAGGGAGGTTGACTATCACGTCCACCGCCGGCTTCAGCGCCATTGGCCGCCAGACCGCCGAGGCAGGAAGGAGAAGAAGGCAGCTTCTTCGCCGGTACTGCAGGTACGTATCTCGGCATGTTCATCAGCTGATTATTTGTTTTTGATCGAACATCAGCTGATTAAATTGAACATTCCCAATACCTCTTTCAGCATTTTTTAATACATTGTTCTAGTGTAAATGAGCATAAATCACCAGATACCTATGGCCAAGGTTAGCTCAAAATATCCATGAATCTATAGTTCTAAATTAATTACAAGAAAATAGTAAAATAAACCCCCTTTTTTTTTTTCCCACTAGTGTCATATTAAAAAGTACATGAATTCATTACACACTGCATTAAGAGATTAGATCCAATGATTTTTAATTTATTGTGCAAATTTAATAGGAAAAAATGATTTATAATGTATATGTAAATGAAATAAATGGGTATAAAACCAGATAAGAGGATAATCAAATGTCAGATAATAGATAAGTAAGTATATCTACATAGTAGAATTTACCAGAGATAATATAAGTGATGGTAACACTGCATGCAAACATATACAAACACCGGGCACATATCTATCAAGTAGAAGAGATTACAGTGGGACAGAAGAACGATGATTGCATGACAAAATTCTTATTTTAAATAAACCTTGAATAACTAGCAGTTTGGGATGCAGTACATTTGCATGGTTAGTAGTATCAATAATCTAGCTCTAGTTATTGTTGTTTGTGTTTCCTAGATGCATGCCTCCTTAATTTACTATTGTGCATCATTCTTTTTTTTTTCTACCACTACTACTTTCGTAATATATGATATAGCAGTGAGTATTTACTAATTTATGTATGTGTATTTTAGGCTATGTTTTCTAATGACAAAACATGTATAGGGGTATTTTGGGCTATTTATCATAATGGCGTGAGGCAAACTGCTAGATTTCATTGAGATTACCATTTTGGAATGCTGGGGTTTACTAGGAAGAATCATGGTACGAGATAGGTGTGGGATCATGGCGTGGATGGATGCCAAATGACACTCTTGTTCGCAATGCAACTACATGGCCGCTAGTATATTTCTTCGAGTCTGTATAACAAGGACACGCACCGAAAAGTCTGATCCACGCGCGTTCGCTTCCGCGCGCGTCGCGCTCGCGTGGGGCCGCGGGGGGGGGGGGGGGGGGGGGGGGGGGGCAACCAAATGGAGGCAGTGGGATTAGCCGCGCCGGTGATGCATGTGGGCCAGCGCTGCAGAGGTCGTTTTCTCACCTGCGCGCATGCAAGGACAGGTGCATGGTGTATACGCACATTCCAACAGGATTCCTTGTATTTGTACAGAAGTTTGTATCTCATACTTTCGTCCAAAAATTCTTTCGAAAGTTTGTATCTCATAAAAGTTCGTACAAAAGTTGTTTCGAAAGTTTGTATCTCATAAGTTTGTACAAAAGTTGTTTCAAAAGTTTGTATCTCATAAGTTCGTACAATTTTTTTTTCCAAAGTTTGTATCTCATAAGTTTGTTCAAAAGTTGTATCGAAAGTTTGTATTTCATAAGTTTGTACAGAAATTGCTTCAAAAGTTTGTACAAAAATTGTTTCAAAAATTTGTATCTTATAACTTTGTACAGAAGTTGATTCGTTAGGCACCCACATGAGGCCCACACATGCGTGGGGAGCTTTGAAACCAAGGCAAGCAGTCGTGAGGCCCAGCAGATGCATGCACCCGCCTACGCATGCTGGGAGCGCGGACAGGCGGTCGTGGGGTCCACCAGCTCATGCATGCATGCACCCGGCGGAGCGCTGGGAGCGGGGTGGAACGGGGGCGGGACTGCGCTGACGCGTTTATCCGTTTGCTGTCGGGATGAGTGCGCGCGGACGCCCGCGAGCGCGCACGCGCGGATTAGCCACGCCCCGCACGCACCTGGGCGTGCCAGCGCAATGTATATCAAGGACAAACTTCGCTAAGAAGTTTCTACAAGAAGCCATATTGACCATTCATTCATTCCTGTGGGCAAACTTCACATGCGCAGCCTAAGTTTCTCCATCGATACTATCGGCCGTGGACATTTCAAACCGCTACGTCGAGTAGCACACTGCCACACAAACGCCGATCGATCGCCATGACCGCCTCTCTATCTGCTCCATCGCTGGACGGCTGGAGCTCATACACGACCAACAGATGCACGTAACTCGATGCATCTCCACCGCCATTGAACATTCTTCGCATCTCCATATACATAATTACTCCCTCCGTTCAAGAATACATGTCATTCTAGCCTCACTCACTTTTCTCAAATTACATTTCATTATTATAATAAAATTCAGATTTTGTGTGATGAAGAACTCAGTTGTATGTGTGATGAACAAATTAGATTTAAAATTCTGAAGGGAAAAACACAAACAAGTCAATACTCACTGCAATATTGACTTCAAAGAATGGAAGGAAATAAACTTTAATGCTGCGACAGCTTCTAATCTTCAAAGATCGGCAATAAGCACACCTTTCAGTTCAGACACGGGTTTTCACTTTAAGAAAATTTTAGATTGCTACTCTTGCAGTAATGCTAAAACCAAGAAGAAGAAACACAGTCTGCCGCTAGTATCACTCAACGGCTAGCTTGCCTGCAACATTTTTTAACTATGTGCACCGCATCATGAAACGTAGATCAGTTTTAGTACCGCACTGCACTATTTTGATGGATTGTCCATTTTTTATTTTGAGGGCGATGTATTTCCCTTTTTAAAAAAAAAATTCTGACAGGATACCACGAGAAGCAGCTCCAGCGAGAGGAGGAAGAAGACGACAACAGAAGCAAGGAAGTCTCACTACGCCGAAACACACAGCCTGACGGAGAAGGTAGTATATAGTAGTCGCCATACATATGTATATATATTAAGATTGCAATTCCTCATACTCGTATTCTTTTACTCGCTTGGAAGAGGTCCTGCCCCCTGTCTTTCGAAAAGTGAAGTGGACAGTTTCTTTCGAGATTTCATGAATGACTATATGCTTCGTGCAGAAACGAAGGTGCAAGATAAACGAGAGGATTAAGACCCTGCAACAGCTCGTTCCAGGATGCGACAAGGTCAGGTCAAACGGCAGAAGTGCAACTTTGCAAAATACCATGCAGAAATTAAAACACTAACTAGCATTCATGGTTGCATATTTCCTAGAAATTTATTGTTGCTGTGATCAGAATCTGTGTATATATATATGACACATGATCTCTGTTTGTCTCGTGACTACTTCAGTGCAACCAAGCCTCAACACTGGAGCAGACCATTCAGTACATGAAGTCCCTCCAGCAACAAATCCAGGTGTCAACTCTCAACGCACTCAATTTTTGATTGTTTAACATGCACAACAAAAAGCATTTTGTTAGTATGTTTTTATGATTGCACAGCTGAAAAAATAAGATCAAACAAACTAGTTTTTGTACTCTGTGTGACAAATCTCACTTCTATGATTATTTGTTAAAATAAATTGCCAATTTTCCTCACATTTGTTTAGACAACTCACTGCAACTGAACCGTGCATAGTCCAATTTACTTCCTCCAAGTTTGGTTGCAGTATAGATAACCCCTAAACTAAAGTTTAGTATACTTTAACCTCAACATTTTGATAAATCAGCTCAGTTTTCACCTTTTACTCCTACAAAAAGCGGTTTCGCTAACATGGACTCAGGTCAAGGCGGTTTTGTTGATGAACTCGATACAGGTTCATTCATACAAAATGCTAGCCCAAGAAAGCACGGCTTAGGATGAACTCTTGGATGGAGATTTGCAAGGATGGCTATGCCATCGTAGAGGGAACTGTAGAAATATTAAGACAAACTCTTAGCTAGAAATCGCCAAAGTTGGCTAGCATCACCTTAGAATGTATGTGTGTCCGAGCCGAGTCTGTAAAATTGCCTTGACCTAACTCGATATCGGTGAAACAACATTGGATTGGAGAGAAAAAGGTGAACAGATAGCTGATTCGGCAAATGTTAGGGGGGGGGGGGGGGGGGGGGGGTAAAAGTGTAGATGCTTATCTGGACTATGGCCAAACATGGAGAGAGTAAAATAGACTTTATCATTAAATAAATCATAGCCTACATCAGAGTGAGTGTTAAAGTATAAGTGAATTGCTCTTTTCTCTCCATCAGTTTAATTTTTCTTTTGAGGGCTCTCCATTAATTAGTTTAGTCAAGACTTTGTTTGGGCTCGCATGGTTGTTGAAATATATTCCAAGTGAATTGTTCTCTCTCCTTATCAGTTTTAGAATAATTTTAAAACAACTGGTCGATGTATAATTCAACATTATTAAAATGTGTGTGATGCGTGCAGGCGATGTCGTTTGAGGACAGCATGAAGCCAGCATCAATGACAGCCTACCCTGTCGCATCGCCGCTGGCTGTCCCTGCTGGACTGACAAGGACCGCCACCGCCGCGGTTCCATGGGCGTTGGAGAATGGGCACGCACGACCAGAGGTGGTTCTTCGACCGCCTCCGGCCATGGTTCCGTTGGTGCCTCTGCTGCCGTTAGCTCATTACCCCGCCATAATACTTCCCGCAGCGCCCATGCTGTATCCAAATCCAGCACCGTCACCGGCTCGTCGACCGCCACCACCAGCTTCCAGCAGAAAGAGTAGTAACTGAGCCTGACTTCGAACAAGTCGCCACTGCGCCGCTAAACTGAAATAAGCTATAGCTTGCGGGCAGCGTGCGCTGCCCACGCTCGTGAGAGCAATGGATGCCAGCCGTTTTCTGCTTGTCTTGTGTTATTACGTTTTCTAGGGCTTACCTGTTAGGCATGGCAGGAGCTAGAGTCCACCTGATATGATTGATGCGACTTCAATTGTCCAGTACTTGGATTAGAGCGCTAGCTGCGTCAGAGCAACCATGTCGGTAGCAAGCCGTAGAAATTCTGTAACACTCGGCTGGAGAGATACATAGGATGCTACTAGCATATGGAGAACAAAAATTAATACTCCATGCACTGTCCTGATGCATGACACATATGCACGCATTGTGACTTGTGATCGATGCAGAGTAGCGCAGAGATGTAGCCAGGTGCTAGCAGCTAGCTGCATGAAGAAAGACAAAAATGAGAAACGGATAAGAGCAAGCTCAATGGATGGCTTATAGCCGGCAATGTCAGGGTCCAAATTGAGGTGGAGGGGAGAGAAAGCGAAAAGATTCCCTGGTTGGCGTAACTTCCACCGCCGGACGCGTCGTCTGCTGGGAGCCGATGAGGAATCAATTTGCAGGAGTTTTGTGGGCCTGCGTGCTTTCCTAGAGAAAGGGACATAGATACTGTGGGGCCATGTTACTGTTTATAGAACAGAACAATATACTATGTGAAGCTAATTATTGTATGGACCTGGCTTTAGTTGCTTGGCTTGAAGCCAAAGGCCCGGCGCAACCGCTGGCCTTGCTCTACATGTCACCAAACTGTCACAGATTCACGGAACAAAGTATCTAGCTGCATATTCTTGCCAATCTAGTACTAGTAGCTATAGCTACCTATATGATGAGGATGTGCAGAAGAATGGTAAGAAGATCCACGTGTTTGCCTGTGAGATGCATGTGTAACACATGTACCTAGTTAATGCCGCCTCAGAGGTTTGATCTCGATCTCATGTGCACATGTGGATGCCAGAGTATCTAAGTGAAATCATATTAGAGCGTCTTCGATGATTATTTTTTAGCTAACTTTTAGAATTATTTATTGGAGAAAAGAAAGAGAGAGAAGGCTGCTAGTTTTTCTTAAGAAGCAGCCTCTAACATTTATTGAGACACTAACATACGGGATCCGTCATTCCTTTAGAGTTGATATGAATTCTTATGTTGACTCTTAGATGAGTCTTAGATAACATGGAGAGGCAATGCCGTCTCTACCTTTGGGGATGCTCTTACGCATGCTCGCGTACTATACTACTACGTATACAACAACACACGTGCGTGGGTACTCTATGCATGGTCGCCACATGTGCCCTAGGCGATGGTGAACAATCGAAAGATGCACCATGTGTCCATGGGGCTGGACAGCTTGCAGCCACACAGACTTCAATGGATCAACTGATCTCTATCTATCCAGGAAACACATCTAATAAATGCAAAGCAGCTACTCCAACTTACACAAAGCGCGTTAACAGGCCTCTCAGTCCATGCCCCGATCGGCGAGCTTCAGCTCCATTAGTTCCAGTTCATTGCTATAGGAACGATAGAGACCATGCATATGCACATGATCCGGATTCCAGCTGATGATCACCATATCCATGACCACACGGCGACCAGCGGTCGAGAGCGTCGGTGCCGGCGCCGGCGGCACATCGAAATTCGAGACAGCTCCTTATTTCTGGCTACAGGTACATGTCCATGTAATTATATACTTTGTTCTCTCTATGTTTCTTGAACCAGTTTAGGATTATATACAAGGATTAATAAGTGCAGAATAAATGTGGCCGATGGATCCTTCATTTGATTCTTTGCCGACATCTTTTGTAACACCCCTAATTTTGGAGCCAAGAAGAAAAAGAAAAAAGAAAAATAAAAAGGAATAAAAATCACTCCAAATTAAAATTTTTGTCCAACCTCTCACCTTGAAATGAATTTTCAAAATAAAATTCACTAAATAAATTAAAGTTAGTTTGAATATGAAAATTTTTGAAATATAAAACTTGTGCTCAAATGTTTGCTTCATTTAAAAATATACTAAAAATTTGAAGCTTTTGAGTTTCTAACAAATAAAATCAAAGTAGAATTTATTTCCAAGTTGATTTTCAAAATTTTGAATTTAAATCTGCATCAAAGTCTCATCATGTGCATTTCTGTATTTTATTTGATTTGTTTTCAGTGGTTGATCAACCTTTATTTTGTTTGAATTTGAAATCTCTTCAAAATCAAATTCCAGAAAAGTTTAAACCTTTTCTTTCCCTATCGGGCCGCATTTTCTCTTTTCCCTGAGCCGGCCCGTCTCCCTTTCCTTCTTCCTGGGCCGCATTCCCCTCTCCGCCCCGCTTCGACAGCCCAGCACACTCACCAGCCCGCTCCTCCGGCCCGCTCTCCCACTCCCGCTCGCTGACAGGTGGGGACCACCTGTCATCCGCTACCTCCGACCCGTCCCGTCCGACGCGACGCCGCCACGTGAAATCCGGCGTCGCCCATCCCTCCTTGCCGGACTTCCTTGGCGGCTACTCTACCTCTTCAGTAGCGGCCACGCTTCCACCCTCTATAAACGGCACCGCGCCCCACTCCTCTCTCTTTCCCCTACTCCATTTCCTCTCCTCCCCTCTCCCTCGTCGAGCTAGGGTTCCGGCAAGCCGACGGCGTCGAGCTTTCGGTCTCCTCCGCCCAGCTTGAAGCCCTGGGTGGAGCGCACCCGCACACTCTCTCTCTCCTCCGCCCACCCTCATCCTTCCTCATCGCGCGCACCAGCCTCCCATCGAGCGCTGCCGCTCTGCCCGTCTCCCTCTCCATCTCCGGCCACCATGGAGCCCTCCCCGGCTCGGCTGAGACCACCCAGAGCTTCCACACGCGCACGCACACGTTTACACTCATTCAATTTCGCTATCGCGCACATGCACACCGTTTTCCCCTCGCATGCCCAAGTGCCGCCCCTGCGCTTAGCTCCGGTCGAGCCTTCCGCCGCCAGCTCCACCGTTTCCCGTCGACGACAACGTAGACGCTCGGCTTCCCCGTCGTGCGGCTCCACCTCCGCGACGAGCTCCTAACGCCCCTAGCCCATTGGACACGTCGCCGGCGAGCGCTCCGGCCAAGCGCCCCGCCCGCGTCATCCCGGTCCACCGTGGACCGGTGGGACCGCCGCCCCGTCCCGGTCCATGGACCTCGTGGACCCAGTCCACCGGGTTTTCGATTCATTTTAAATCGATAATTTCCCTTTTATTGCGTCAGCACCACGCAATAAACAATTTTCAATACAAAAATAATTCCTAAAATCTTGAAATCCCCAGACCTGTTACATTTTACAGATAAAGCCCTCAGAGCTTCTCTGTAATTATGTTTTTAGCCCTGACTTTTTATAGAAAAGTATCTAAACTTTTTCTGTAATTATATTTTAAGCCCCTATCTTTTTACACCAAGGTCCCTAAACTTTTACTAATTACATATAGGTGCCCTATAAATTATAGAAAGTCTCTGTAATTACATATAAGCCCCCAAAACTTCAAATATTCATATCTTTACAACCATATCTCCGTTTTGGGCGATTCTTGCGCCCACGCGTTCGTAGAAACGCATAGTACCTCATGGTGCTATTATTGAAGCACCATCTTTGACCTAGACACCATCAATGATGCAAAACCCTCTCACCTAGTATATCCTTTTCCTGACAATCATGCGATGTCGATCTCACACGTCGCAATCATTGTTTACCTAGATCGAACCAATCCTGTGTGCTAGTTGTCCAGTGCTTTCCACATGACAACGCACATCTTGCTTCAACCTTGTATCACAATTCACTCCTTTACCTGCTAACAATAAATCTTTCATCGTTCCAAACCTAGCAATCCTCGTGCCGCTTCACTTCTAAAAACCTGTAACCTTCTATACCACAAATCCAACTCAAAACCTAGCCTTGATCAATCATCGCTCAATCAAACTTAACCTAACAATGCCTGCAGCACCTATTCCAAAGCCCTCACCAAATCCTACCAAACCTTATCAATTCGTCGTCCTCTTTCATAAGTGGTATTTTATTGGCTCTTATTGGAGTTATTTTTTCGTTGTTATCTAATTGCCAGTTGTCTTTATTCGATCTTAGTATTTTTTTATCTGCAGTCATGCATTCATGACATAGATGCTCACGTACACGTACCATCGTCATGCGTCCGACGCGTGGCAACCAACTTAATAAATAATAGTTTAGTTTTAGTAATTAATCAATCTAGTAAGTAATTATAGCTAAGTCATCATTAGTAAATGATATAAGGTATAGGAGCCCTAAACTGGACACACCTCGTACTGCGTACACGTGTTGCATGAACCTTTATATAGGTTACTACTTGTATGAAGGCTAGTGCCACGAATGTACGAATAACACGTACACACGCTTGTCCCCGTCACTCCATACACTCATGCTCTTCTCTTCATGTTTAGCATCTCTCATTTACACCAAAAGCCATTAGAGTACAATACATCACCCCTAATGGCCTTTTTAAGGTAACAAAACCTTGTTAAAGTAAAACTGGATGCATCATCCGTGTTTTGAAGTCTTTTGTTCTTCATTTGCTTTCTATCAGTTTTATTGGA